>CM046062.1:25189493-25789493 GCA_025215515.1 Schistosoma japonicum | reverse complement strand
GGAACTTGTTAAATGGGATATAATTTCTTAGGTGTGGTATGCGAATCCGGGTACTTTACAGATAGCAGGAAACCAATGGCAGTAAGTCCATTCAAAGTTAACTGATGTAGTTTGCAGATTAGTGTAGTATATTGATTACAGTACTTCACTATTTGTGTAACCCATTTACCAAGTACATACGCTTGTGCATAGCCTGTCAGTTTTCATGCAAAAGCTTATGGTACAACCCAAATATTTGGTTAGAAAAAGATACAACAACTGCTATGAACTCTCTGAAAACAGAGAGCTCTCAGGTTGGCGCATTTTTAACAAATATTTTTTCGGTGTGTAAATCTGAAGTCTAAAGAAGCGTGTAAAATAGACTGAAAAGTAAAATGTATAGTGCAAATAAGTCAGTCAGTTACAATGTAGAACTTGGTACATGCGTACATCAGTTCAAGTTGCCATGCCTTTATTAGCAAATAGAGATTAAGTTGTCGGATCAAATCCCAGAGTAGGAGAGGTAGTAACAGAGTAAGTAATAATGGAAAGGTATAGAGATCAGAGATAAGATTTGAAACGAAAAAAGCGATTCAGTAAAGAGAAAATTATGAAAAGCTCAAAAACTAGAATTTGGAGGAGGACAAGGAGTGGATGCACCTGCGCCATTGCGAACGATTTTGAGCCATATCACCTAAAGTCTCTAACCATTTGATACGATCATCGCGTAGGCCTCAACCAGGTAGTCTCCAAATAAATCACATTTTTCAGATCAACTTCGTATTTTTATACAGCTACTGGAGTTTACAAAGAAGATTTATTGTTTTAGATTCACATTACTTTACTTTAGATTCTTAAACACACTGAAGCGGTTATCTAGAACCCGAGAAACTAACACTTGATAAATCCTTAGGATGAATTGAAATAACCTTGACAATACACAATTATTTAACTGTCTTTGTCTCCACAACAGTAAGTAATACTAAAGTGCTTATATATATATATATATATATATATTTTATAATGAATCTATGTCGAGATGCTGCATCAGATAGATAAATATTGAAAAGGAACGCTTTTAAAGCCTTAGTGAAATGTTCGCAATATATTAACAATTAGTAAAATTGTTATGCAGACTTTGATTTTACTAACTAGAGCACTGGTCTTAGCAGAAAAATGATAATCAGATATTTCAGTCAATAAAGTATATTGAGTTTTTCTATGAATGTGATTATCTAGGGGTTAATTTTGAATACCAGTAGTTGTATTTACAGACAATTTACTGAACTCGGGATAACGTACAACATAAAGCAGAAAACAGAAAAGTAAAGTAATTATATAAGCCTTACTATATAGTCCAAAATTTTTAGAAAACGATTGAGCAACAAACATTTCCATGCCCATCGAAGCAAATAAACGAATGGCCCATGCATCATTGTCCAGATTACCGCTAGCGAATCCTTGATAGGCCATGTCAAATACAGGGAACAGGTTTTTCCCCTGAAAAAGGTAAAACACAATAAGTGAACAATCGACTAAAAAGTACTAGTTAATTATTTCAAGTCATTTGAAAACATTTAATTTGCATTTAACTTCCGATACAGTGGTGTTGAAAATAGACAATTAAGAATAATGAAACATTAAAAAAACCAAGAAATACTTAAGATATTAGATAAAGGTATTGATGTTAAATATGACTGAAGACTAGACAATCGATAGACTTCGAAACTTCCGCATACCGAATTATTTCAAGTAATTTAAATACAGTAATTACGTCAAGTAGGTCAGCTCAAAATAAACAACTAATTTATGCAACCTGTTCATAAAATACAGATTAATGATTTAAATTTTGAGCTGTACATCAGCTGCATAGGTCAAAGTGGAGCTGGGCTCGAATCTGTTACTTAATAGGTAAAATTCAAACGTATTAGTCCTAGTAAGTACTATTAACAGGTTTTTACATATATTTAGTTCATGTAATAACAGTAAATATATCATCATTATATGAAGCTATGCAACTGAACTTTGACACAAAAATGTAAGAGTATAAGTTGCATAAGAACTGGATATAATCCTAAGCAGCATAACAGTTAATAAAATTAAGAATTACAGTGGGAAACAGTACATACGTGCAAAGCTAGTAGAAGTATTGCATCTTAAATCAAATAATGTAGCTGGTTGGTCAAAAATAAAATTATGTATTAAATATTCAATTACGTCTGTAGCAATCGTTGGATTCGATATAACTATAACGAGCAAACAATCAATAACCACATAACACTATAAAACAGCCAGCAGATACTAAGAAATGATAAGGAATTGAGCTGTACAATGTTTAAAAAACATGACGATTGTTCTACTGTGGTTCTTGTAAAAATTTAAGTGAATCACCACAAGACGTTCTTTATCCAATATCGACGAGGACAAGTAAAAACTCAGTAGAAACAAGCGATGTGTCTAATAATATGTCCTGTAAAACAGCTCTTTAAAATAAATAAAAATGGCAACCGCAGATGTCAACATTTTTATGTGGAATAATGTTAATTTTTACAATGGATTAATTACAGAGAAGCAAGAGGATATTGTAGTGCGGTAAACAACATATGTACTAACTATATGTATTACTCAACACACTGATATGCGAATGTCTTCACATTATTATTTTTGGAAGAGTCGAAATAATTAACTGAACAGAAAATAATCAATACTAATGCAGAAGCTGTTCTACTTGCTTCGTCTGGCGATCAGTTTAATCAATACTCGCAACAACCTTATACAAATGAGTTCATCACACTTTTCTTTAACTTAACATTCAACCTTCATTCCATCCTGTGTATACTTTCATTTCCACCCCCTAACACACAAGTCCATATCTTTTGAAAGCTGTTCTATGGACGGACTCAAATCGCTAGGTCGATTCTATGAATGCTTCAAACAAACACAGCCACTTCTGAAGCCAATTGACATTTCTAACCTCAACATTAGCACTTTGATATAGATGAACAAACAAATAAACTTGGCTACGTATATGCGAAAATTGACATACTTAGGTAATTGACCGCATAGTGAATATTATTCAGCAGTGGACTAAAACCTAGTATTCAAAGTCAACAGACTTACACTCATTGATCGTCTTAGTACCGTTATAATTAAGGAATTAGTCTAACGTAATTTTGCACAATTGGCACATCCTGCCACAAAGCACATGAAAATTTGTACTGAAGGTCATAGCGCTCAGTTGAAAAATTAATAGATGCAAAGCTTTGTCAAATAATATTTCAATCAAAAGATACTTGTGGTTAATTAACTTCAAACTTAAGAAGTTTAAAGAGCAGATCTTACAGTCTGTGGAGACCCATTTAGAAATACATTCCATATCAAGTACAAACCTCTCACATATTTCTAAATAAAATCCATTTAAATGTTTATTTAAACCACCGACTTATTGAACTAATGTAGAATATTTAAGACCAAGAAAAAACGTTTACCTTAATAAAGTGTGCCAATTTTTCCCATTGGTCATGGGACAAATCAGTTCCGGTTGGATTGTGGGCGCAGGCATGTAGAATGACAATAGCTCGTTCAGGTGCTTTACTTAAATCATCCATCATACCTGAGAAGTTGACCCGCCTAGTTGAAGGATCCCAATAGCGATACTCCTTTATATCCAAATGGACAAGTAAAGATATACCCTTGTGGTTAGCTAAAGAAATTGTTAATTAATATTTGCATACGCCATGTGGGGTTGGAAATGTAAACAGTTGTACATTTAGAAATGTTTGATAAGAACTGAAGAGCTAAGTACACTGCACCTGTCCCTCCCAAGGTTTGACAGCTGTCCGCCTAGTATGACGATGATAAATAGTCAGTGGACTTACCTTTTTAGAAGCAATAAGTTCACTATCTTCTCCAAGGGCGAGTTTTGATGCTGCCTTGCACATACTTTCAATACCCGACACTGGAAGGTATTCTTTATCGAGGTTGTGATTAGCTGCCATGAGGGACTCGACCGTTCGAACTACTGGTAAAACCCAAGGTTTGCCTTCGTCTGTGCGGTACGCTTTAATTTTTATATTGGATTATAGTGAAAACCTTACCACCAACACCAAGGTTAACTTTGTGGGAATCTTTATCCTCATTACAGGCTTCTGTTAGTGCATATACTTCAATTGGTGGTGCATCGTGAACCATTTCGAAAAACGACACCATTTCTTTAAAGCTCCGAAACAAGTGACAACCTACAACTCGGGCGCTCGTCTAATAACCTTAGACGTTTAATGTAACGTACAAAGATTAACAATGAATGCCAATTAACGTTTAGCATAGATTATTTTAGACATTATATGGTGTTAATATCATAAAATAAATAATAGCATTTACAAAATATTTGCATCTCTATTTATCTGTTCATTTACAGTTCAAATCTATAGAGATATAGTTCAAGCGGTACTCAACAATTCCGCCCTTATTTAACTGCGGAAGTTGTTTTTTTGTTTATCCCGGGGAGTTAAATAAATCTCATTATCACTGTCAAGCACATCATTACTCGGAATGCCCCGTCACATGAAAAGCGATATCAAAATCTACTTGATGGTCAATCTAAAAGTCCGGCAGTAGTAGACTGAAAATAAAATTTGTTCGCTTTATTCTTCCCCATGAGTCGAAATCATAGAGCAATTTAAGAATAAACAGAATAATGACGAAACGCAAAATACATGACAAGTAAAGAATACCCTGAATACAACCAAGTTTCACATTTTGTTGTCCCAGATAATCTCTACCAATTGATTTCAAATGAGGCAATAATGTGATATATGTAATTGTTGATAGAGTGCAAATGGCTCCTTAAAGTGTCCCTAACTGTCCGGAAAGAAAGTCGCTTTTCATATAGTGCAGCATCATAATACGGGACAGATGCTCTTCAGTTATTAGTGTTGACTGAACAAATATGACGGTATCAGTGACAAACGTGGATGTAACTATTTATTTTGAGAAATAATTTACTACTGCATATGACTTACCGGACAAATGACGTAACACAGTGTGTTCGGTTTTATCATTCTTTTAAGAAATCACGAACTCGTGCAAATAACTGGTGTTCGTCGTTAGGCTATGGCATCGTTGTAAGATGTACGAAATATTCCCATTTTGTCCCCTATTCTTTTGATAGTTGCCATGAAACTTGAGATATAAAAAAGTGATTAGTTCTTTAATCTGATAAAAAAAGTAATTTTGTAGGAACAGTAGAGCTGTCGAATGGTGCAAAATTTGACACAGCATACATAAAGATGGTGTTATTTGCTTATTATTCATATATAAGAGTATATAAAATGCGTACAATGAAGTATAAAACGACACAATTTTAGATTTTAGAAAACATTATGTGCACTATGTAAAAAATAGTTCAGAGTGGTGTAGTACAGCACCGTCTTACTAAGTGGTGAAGCTATTTTTTGTACTTAGAGTTCCCTCTCGCTTGTGATTTTGTCGCCGGATATAAAATGGTCCAAGAAAGTGCTTAGTAAGCTTGAATATTTTGGTCGTTCAACCGTAAACAAAAACATTCTTTTAGCGATATCTATATTCAGTTTGGGGTGACCGAGTATACTTAAGCTAATAAACCCAAAGCATCTTAATGTATGCCTTTTTACTTGCATTTTATCACTAAGAATAATGCTTTATTTTTGTATTATGAATTTGTCCGTAAGCTTGTTGTTCCAACTTGATTGTTGTTAATCACGTCGAGATAGCTCCAAATATATGGGCAAAAACTGTTGATTGGGTGACTTCAAGTATTGTATGTACTTAGTCGTCGAGCAAAGAATCAATCAACACCTTATTACAGCATGTCTACGAAGTGGATATTGATCATCTGTAGTCCCTCATTTCATATTAAATAATTCGTGTATTTGGTACATAAGGGTATTTGGAGCTTTTGAAGTTTATTAAACGCATATGGACCCGTAAATAACTCCGCCTGCGGCTTTTCTAGGGTAACTCCTGGTCCCAAGCTAGGGTAAAGAAAGAAGTTTACGCAAGGGGCTAGCATTTTCGTCCTGAAAACACAAGCTTCCTAAAATAATGCTAACTAAATTAAACAAGCATAACCATTTGAACTTTGCCGTGGGGGTAGAAGGAATGTTAACGACACGTCATAGCAAAAGCCGAGATTCTTTGGTAGTCACGAGGCTGATGTCACTTCTAACAACCAGAGCAAACAATTTTATAGGTACATGGAATGTTTGGACAATGTAAAAAACTGGAAGACCAATCAAATAGCTTTAGAAATGAAGAGGTACAACTTGACAGTGCTTGGAATCATCGAAACCTATTGGACTCAAGCTAGACAGAAAACATTCGCTACGGAAGAGATGCTACTATACTCCGACCACTATGAGGAAAATGCTTCGCACACTCAAGGAGTTGCTCTGATGCTGTTCGAAAAAGCACGCAATGCATCTGCAGGATAGGAACCACATGGACCCAAGATCACCATAGCCTCTTTCAAGAAAATGAAGAAGGGGATCACAATGAATATTATCCACTGTTATGCACCCAACAACGACGGCAACGACGAGGTCACAGATCAGTTTCATGAAAGGCTGCAATCAATTACAGCGAAGTGTTCAGGAAAGGATCTCATTATCCTGATGGGGCATTTAAAGGCCAAGTCGGAATGGACAACACTGGATATAAAGACATCATGAGACGACAGAGGACTGGGAGAAAAAAATGAGAATGGTGAAAAATGTACAAATCTCTTGTACATTCAACAAAATGGTTATAAGTGGTACAATATTCCCCTTCCCCCCACAAACGCATACACAAGACTACATAAATCTTACCGTAACATACTTTACAGGATCGATTCGATCATACATGCATTAATAAAAATTCAGAAGGTCAATAAAAGATGATGTGAGAACAAAAAGAGTAGCTGACATAGTTTCAAATCATAACCTGGTGGTTGCCAAAATAAAACTGAAGCTAATGAAGTAATAGATAACTGGAGTTACATCAATACAACGGTTTAATTCTGCCAATTTTCGACATACTGACAAACTCAAGGAATTTAAAATAGATCTCGACAACAGGTTTCAATCCTTACAAGATTTGCCAAAAGAAGAAGAAACTACTATGGAGGACAACTTGAAAGTAATCAAAGAAGCACTAACTTCAACTTATGAAGAGGTTTTGTGCCGTAAGGAGCATCATCCTTAGGAATAGATCTTCCCTTAGACCGTGAGCGAAATTCAAGAAAGGAGAAACAGGAAGACAGAAATCAACAACAGCCGAACTAGAGCAGAAGGAATCAAAACTAAGACTAAACACATAGAAGTGAATAGACAAGTAAGGAAGAACATTAGAGCGACGGTTAAAAGTAAATCGAAAGCTCTGCAACGACAACCGGAAAAGCTTCGAGAGAAGGAAATATGAAACAGCTACATGACACGATGCAGAAACCGGCAGGCAAATATAGTAAACCAGAACGACTAGTCAAGAACAAAGAAGGCAAGCCAATCACCGAGATTCAGAAACAAAGGAACAGATAGATAGAATACTTTTGAGGAACTCTTGAATTGGCCAGCTCCGCTGAATCCACCAGACATTGTAGTAGTATCTACAGACCTTTTGATAGATGTCACTCCATCATCGATAGAAGAAATCAACATGGCCATCAGAAAAATCAAAATTAGAGAAAGCAGCAGGGCCTGACAATATACCAGCCAAAACACTGAAGTCAAATATGGATGTAACGGCGAGGATGCTCCATGTTTTGTTCAGAATGATCTGGGAGGAAGAACAAGTGCCGGCAGACTGGAAAGAAGGACACCTTATCGAGATACCGAATAAAAGAAGATTTGAGCAAATGTGAGAACTACAGAGAGATCACACTAATGCCAGTACAACAGAAAGTCTTCAACAGAGCATTGCTAAACAGAATGAAAGACTCAGCAGATACTCAACTTTGACATCAACAGGCTGGCTTCCGTAAGGATCGGTCGCGCACAGACCAAATCACATCACTACGGATCATCGTTGAACAATCAATTGAATGGGACTAGTCACTGTACATCAACTTCATCGACTATGAGAAGGCGTTTGACAGAGTAGACAGGAGATCACTATGGAAAATTCTTCAAAACCATGGCGTACCAGAGAAACTCGTCAACATCATCCAGAATTCTTACGACGGACTACAGTGCGAAATCGTGCATGAAGGACAGCTGACAGATGCATTCCCAGTGAGGACCGGTGTCAGACAAGGCTGTTTGCTCTCGCCTTTCCTCTTCCTACTAGTGGTTGATTGGATCATGAAAACCTCTACATTTGAGGAGAAGCACAAGTAGGATGCAACTCGATGATTTGGACTTCGCGGATAATCTAGCTCTTCTATCCTATACACACGAACTAATGCAAGTGAAAACAACTGACGTAGCAGCAACCTCAGCATCAATAGGCCTGAACATACATAAGGGAAAGAGCAAGATTTTCAAATTCAACACAGTGAGCACCGACTAAATGGAACTTGATGGTAAAACTCTAGTAGAAGTAAATACTTCTACGTACCTGGGAAGCATCATCAATGAACAAGGAAAATCCGATGCAGATGTAAACGCAAAGACTGGCAAAGCAAGGGCGGCATTCCTATAGTTAAAAAAGCATATGGGACTCGAAATAACAGTCAACCAACCTCAAAGTCAGAATCTTCAATTTGAACGTCAAGGCAGCTCTGCTGTACGGAGATTAAGCGTGGAGAACAACTACAAACATCCTCAGAAAGGTACAAGTATTTATTAACAACTGTCTACACAAGATACTGAATGTCCATTATCCGGAAGCTATCAGAAACAGCCTACTATGGGAAAGAACAAATCAATTTCCACCTGAAGAGGAAATCAGGAAAAGACATTGGAAATGAATAGGACATATATTACAGAAATGATCAGACTGCATCATGAGGCAAGCATTAACTTGGAATTCTATTGGGAAACGGAAAAGAGGAATGCCAAAAAACACGCTTCGTTGAGAATTGAAAGCAGATATTAAAAAGATGAACAGCAACTGGAAACATCTGGGAAGGAATGCTCAGGACGGAGTCCAGTGGAGAATACTGGTGAGCGGCCTATGTTCCTCTGTGAGAGATAACGAGCGTAGGTGAGTAAGTAAGACCTGTAAATCTCTAACATTTATATATTTAGGTGTTCTGTATGTACGTAAAATCTAAGAAAACACATATACTTTTTTAATATGTAAATATAGGCACGATTGGTGGTTAGTAATTGTTAAACTGTCAACTTGTCGCGTTTTCTTTAACCTAAGAACATCTGCTGACACGTACAACAATGCATATAAGGACATTATTAATATGCATAATCACTTGACAACTAGAAGGTGGCACAGAGATATCTGATAATTAATGAGTTAAATAAAACTAGGCGTTTCATGCGTCTACCTTCGAATTAGCTAAAAGTTAATTGTGGAGCTCTCTAGCCCACAAACTATGTCAGTTGACTCGACCCAAACCATTCAATGAGTAACCCTGTCCTTTACTGGTACCAGCTTTGATGTATTTTGGGAGTGATCGTACATTATTTTTAATAACTCAGTCACATAACAATAGCAGGTGAATTATTTACTTATATGAACTGTTTATGGATATTAGATTAACACTATTCATCAATGATATTAAGTGAATTCAATCGGTTAGTTTAAGCACCACTTTATTTCTGACGTCACCCCATGCTTTACATGATAGGTATAGTTTATTTTGACTTAGACTCCCCATTTTACATTTTAGTCTTTGCAAGTTCAGTGCGCTTAGTTTAAACTGCAGGGTTTATGTAATCTTTCATTTATTCTAAATTTCCATTCTTAGAATATTTCTCATTTGTGCTGCATATTCAGATCTGCTAACTCTGCTTCAAATCTACGACATATGTTAAAAGAAGCTGTCAATGATATTCTCTTACTTGTACATGTTTTACGTTGACGTATTTTTTAAGTAATCCAACATCTACATTCTGGTGATTTTCAATAATGTGTCCAATTAAACCCAAATAAGCATATGTGTTTTGTTATGTTTATCGATATGCCACAATTTGCCATAATTAATATATACCCTTTATAGGTGAATATGCCTGTGTCTCTCTGCCCATCCTTATTTTTACATTACATTGGTATATTATGTTAAGTTGAACTTCATATTATGTGTTACTCATCCTTTTCTATTTCTACTTTTAAAGTTTTTGTCATATCTGACAAGCTATTAAGCGGACGTTTTCTTATATTAAGAAATTGAGGCGTTTGTAGAAAATAATAATTGTGCATTATATGTTATCGGAGTACTGATTGGATTTCGATACGCAATATCCATGTTTAGAGTCTATGGTTTAGTGATTACACTGGTTCTTTGGTTGCTATTAAATGTTCTAACAATTATCCCGAACACTTAAGCATATTCACGACCTGTTTATGTGACTATTTGTGATTCCACTGTTGATTAATACAATCCGTTTTCTTTACTGTCAACACTGGGTACAGATTTTTGTCATTCTATGCCTGTATTTGAAATACTAAATTGCTATAATACTTCATGTATGCTTTGGTTTATTAAATTCATTGCAAGCTTGATGATTAAACGAGGTATTTGAAAGTTTGAGCACTATAAATGATACCAGTAGACATCCCTATAAGACTTCGTCGCGACAGTGGTAAACTAATCGTAAATTTACAGGACAGGCTTAACAATTTAGATAAATGGTACTCTGACTAGTATTTGGAACTCAGTACTCAGAAATGTAGGTGAAAATGAGTATAGAACCCACAACTTGAAACGCAGCTTGTACTTAGTAACCACTAACTTCCTAAACTTGACTGTGTAATTGACTTAGACTGACGACTGGCATGAATTCAGCGGTAAACTTCAGAATATAATGATAGTAAATTAAATTTAAAAAAAAGGTTGGGTTAGAAGGAACAAAAAGACTTAGGTCCAAAAGTTTCATGTTTGAGTTGTTTACATTATCTGTCCAGTCGTGCGTCTCAAAGTTAATATTAACTGATATCAATAATACATTCGAGAGCGTTATGGAAGAGCGAAACCTGGTAGCATTGAGAGAAGTTGGGTGTTAGTTAAGGACTCAAAATCCCCCTAAAATACAACTGTTGATTAAATCAAGCGAAATAAATTGTATTGAATTTTGTAAGCTGGATTTGGGAACTTTCATAACATGGATTTAATTTCAATATGATTCATACACCTGAATATAGTGCACAACATTTAATTGTATTAATAAAATGTTGATTACTTTACGTGATGAATAGTCACTGTATATTTATTTGATATGAAAATTTATACATTGTGTAAATATTATTTGTCAGTCTCGTTTAAATTTTTGGCTCTTCCTCCACGTAATGTTGTGTTGACTGCTTACCAGAAAAAAAGGATTCGACCAAATTGGAGATGCTGTTGGAGCGACAGCTGAAATTAATTCGATTAATTATCTACTTGAGGACTGTATCCAACGCAACATCGTCAGTCCCTGCCTTCGGTACTGTACTTTCAAACGTCATCGCTAACAGTGAAGTGGGATCCATTTATGATCTTGACGCAGATGTAACTTTTGACACATGATTCCGTAGATATGAAAATCTCATTAAATTTGATTTCGCTGCTCAGGAAGATGCTTGGAAAGTTTGCTTGTTACTTGGAAACTTCGCCCAGTAAAATTGGACAAATACTGTAACTTGATATTTCCACAAAATCCAGGGGACAGGACATTTGACAAGACATGTAAGTCACTTAGTTAATAATCTGAGGATACTTCTTCACTGTCCAATACTCGATACCGGTGCCTTAAATTGATTATAAATGATATAGATGATTTTTTAACTCATGTTAGTATTGTGAATAGAGAATGCCAGCGATTCAAATTAAAATCAATGACAGATGATCGGTTTCAAGTCACCAATATCTATATGCAGTCTCCAATCATCCAAATCTGCTGACATTAGACTGTTGAATTGTCTGAAGCAAGACCAGAAACTGACACTGAATGACATCACTAAGGAATATCAACGACTAGTGAATTTACTACGGGATACTACACTTGTTCAATCTGGCGGACACAGTTATTTAGTTTATGCACTTCGTCAAAAATCACACACAACAGCTTCTATGCATCCATCACAGTCAACAAAGAAATACAGTTTTCCTTCCCGACCAATAGAAATTTCCCCCGCTCATTGTTGGCAATGAGGAGCATAGCTAGTTGCCAAGTTTTATCCATTTACGCACTATCTGAACCGCCGTTTTAGAGCAGTTGGGTATAAAGACGGTTACTGTCAAAACTAAAGATTTAAAAGTGCGAAAATTAAGGCCGTAGCTATCAGTCCAGCTAAATCACCGAGTTTATTGGCAATTTACCATGTGTAGAGACCCAAAGAAAGAAAATTTATCATTCCACTAATGAACAACCAGAATGTGCGCCTATAGATAGATACAGCGTCAGATATAACGATCATTTTACAAAGATATTGTAGTTTACTTTGAAAACCGAACAGAAGGCAATAAGTGGATGTGGAGGTAAGCTTTCATGAATGGAACAGTTTCCGCGCACTATCATTGAATAATATAAGTTTCCCTGAAGCATGTTACATCACTCCCGCTGACCGAAATCTCCTCTACCTAGACTGGCCTGATAGACATTATCTGGCAGATATAACTCTCAACACCATACGTAATCACGTTGAATCTGCTTGGTTTACGGACTAATCAAATGAATTGCTCTAAAAATTTGTTGTTTTCGAGTCAGGACTAGGTTGCTACAGTACCGTGCAAGCAACGCTAAAGCTGTAGATCAGTGCATCACCAGTGTTTAGACCCACTACCTTAGTTACAAACAGAAAACAAAGGAGAGCTCATTATGTAATGCTTCTACAGAGATACCTGATAACTCAAGGAAATTCCCCAGGATTCGAAGTTAGTACACTAGTAACCGCCCGTGACTATCGTCATCAACAGAACAGATGGATAGACAGATATGTGACAAGAAGGTAAAGGGTAGCGTTGTATAAAGTGACCGCGGAAAAAAACAAATAGACGTGACATTTTAATCAACTACGCAAGAGAAAGCTGTCCGAGCCTATTACAACAATAACCTTGGATATTTTACTAGATACCTTTAATTTATCCCACTACAAAAATAAACAAAAAGTTAAACCCTATGAACCAAAATTACAACCAAGAAAACGGTCCAGCCGATGCCAGCGGAAGACGGTGCAACTACAGGTAAATCTCAGAGCAATGAGCTATTAATGGGAGGGGGGAGGTGTTGGGGGTTCAAAATCTCTAAATATACAATTATTGACTTAATCAAGCCAAAGAAGTTGTTTCAGTTGTTCGTAAGATTGATTTGTAAACTTTCATCAAATTAATGTTGGTCAATGTGGGTCATATTCCAGAGTACATTCTTCAACGTATAATTGTATTTAATAAAATGTTGATGATTTTACTCGGATTTATGATCACTGTAAATTAATTTATATAAAAATCAATGCATTACTATAAACGATGTTCGCTAGTTTCATCTCGTATTTTTATTTCACAATATAATCTTCCTACAAGTCTAGTCTTTCAAAATATCTATGACTTGGAAAGGAACAAATTTTGGTATCCGCTGACGCACAAGTAATAGGGATAGAGTTTTGTATCGATTGAATCGACCATCGGTGAAATTATTCATATAATCCGGCTACTGTAGGTCTGTTAATCGTATCTTATCGTGAGTCGTACAAAAATCACTACTAACCCCCGCGGTTCGCCCCCATTCCGATAAACATCAATGGCGACGGGGTAAAACAGACAGTGTTCACTGCAACCGACGATATATCAGTGTTTCAAAGAAGATCCTCCTTTATATCTTTGTAATAACTACAGTTGACTTTTAAGCGCTGCTGTCACTTATACACTAGGTTCGGAGGGAAAGGGGACAATTGTTTATGTTGTTACGTCATACAATATACGAAACTTACATCTAATTACATCTACTAAGACATAATTACCCGGCTGGTCTGTAAGACATTAATCTCGTTACGCGAATGCATATAAGATTATTATAATAAATCAATAAATTTAAAATATATACACGAATTAGTAAGGTTTTCTCAAACATGTCTGTTGCACACTCAGTGATCAATCACATATCTTCCCCAGATATGTCGCCTCCTTTCTTTAGCGTAGGACTAAGCTTTGAATCATCATCTTGACTGCCTACACAGCCTACGTTTTCTACAACTCACTTCAGTTTGACGTTCATTCTTTTCCCAATTCCGTTTTTCCACTGCTTTCATGTTATCATTAGTTACATTTAATGGAATTCCTTATGTGAAAGCTCTTGATAATTACAAAAGCATTCGTCCGAAGTCCTATGGATCCCCCCGCACCCCCTCGTGATTCATTTATAAGTTTGACTCGAGATCTATGCTAGAAATAACTTACCGACTAAAATATCACTTCACGTATTTTTTAATCTTAAAATATAAACAATACCAAAGCACTATTGTGCGCATTTCCAAGCCTTTAAACATACAAATCATGTAAAGTAGTTCAAAATGCAACATAGATGCTGTAGCGGTAAATAATCCTCAAAATAAATAGTTGCATAGGCTCTTGACGCTGATACTGACCATGTTTGTTTTAGCCGAGATGACTAGCTGAAGGCGCGCGATGACGCATCACCACCGGATCACGACTCGAACCACCGTGGGTAGCATCTCTCTCCAGTTTGACAGCCTAGACGTTGCTATCCCATTGAAGCTCTGTATACGATCAAATATAATTTCTCTTACATCCTACAGTGCCTTCTGATTTCTCCTCATTCGTTAGAGTGGGTCCATTCGATAGTAGTGGCTTTGGTTGTACGACATGCGTAACTTGGTCATATATCCGGGTACACTTCAATGCCATAATCTTTAAGGCTTGAATTTAATGTTTGCAATAATATTATTTCTTAAAACTAGACCTCTAAGGATCGAACGAACAAAAGCTGCCAGGTGTGGCGATTAGTGTTTATGCAGCAACAGGATCATTAATCTGTGATATATTTCCAGTCTGTAGTGACCACGGAACACTATCGAGTTAGTAACACAGTCATAAATGGAATAAATACTGTACTGACAGTTATATAAATACATATAATAAGTACAACGTCTATCAGAATTTAGTTTGCTGCAATGTTTGAGGCGACTAATAAGTTCTCCAGATAATCACCACACGCATGTAAAAATCCAAGTGTCCGGTGTAGATTTATTTTAGTCTGTTCATCTGGGAGGAGCGACAGTGACGTTGAGTATCCAGTTCTGATGCTATAAAAGGGTTCATTTATCAATCCAAGCAATCGGCGAATGAGACTCAATTCAGAACGAAGAATGCTGCGGATACAGTGTATTTACGCTTCAGACAGCTGAAGGTACTAGGCGACAAGGCAAAGTGTGTGTGTACCATCATGTCAACGATACATTTAAACAATGTTAGTACAGTATAAATAAGCAACATGGTAATACAAAAATTTATTACATACATAACACTGAAAAACTTTTACTAAATATGAAGTCTTTAAGTCAATCAGTACAACCCTATTCATAGTCCTGCTCATTTAGGATTGATATACGAGCCAAAGTTTCGTTCTACGACCTTGAGAATGTTACCTCCTAAGCTTACATTCCGAAACAGGTATGTTCACACAATTTCGTTTTTATTTATCAATTTAGTGAATTCGCCCTCAATACGATTAGTGAGAGGTGGCCAACAATTTTATCTCAGCTTATCGATTCCATTTACAGGAATCGTGAAACTTATTGCACTGCTGCTCAACAAGTCTGTTATAAGCTTATGAAAATATGCTTTTAGGACATTTCTGACAATTTGAAGGAATTAACGCGACACATTTGCCACCTAAGATATGATATAATGACAAACAAACCAGTTACATTCTTATCATTTCCTCTACTAGGTTCTGCAGAAATGGAACTCTGGGAACACTTACTCTCAGTTTTTGGGGTTAAACTTAAGCGATCAGATGACATAAAGCCGGAGGGTCTGCATCTGTGCTGGTACGATCTTCCATGGCTCTTTGCAGAATGCTATCTTTACCGACGTATTGTTGATGTAGTTGCACAAAGGTATGCTTAAACTAATGTGCAGCCTATTTTTTAGTGGTCTTAATGAATTTGACCCTTTTTACTTGAAAAAGCAACACAGCTTCAAAAATGCTGGGTCGTTCATAAGTTCTATACTTTTCTGTCTGTCAAAGTTGCCTGACTTATCAGCCGAACAGGCGTTTAACTTCTTTCTAAATGTGGGTAGCTTGAAATGTATAGTATTTTGCTGTTGCAAATATGCATTTTTGTTGGATAAACAATTAAGCTAGTATGGTACAAGCGTCACTCAAATTATTGGCGTATAACTATGTTTGAAAAAACCGGAAAGTTACAACTTCGTGTGGATTATTTCAGGCATTTGTTTCACCCTATTTGGTTAACTTATCACGTTTAGGCATTGGATCTTTTTTTAACTACCAAGCTATTAAAATGAAGTTTCTAAATTTATTCCATCTTTACGAGCTCTGATTTCTAGCATACTATTCAAGTCTGAACTGATGTATTTCTTTATTCCATAAATGGGTTACTATTATGGCACACATTTATTTATGATGCATGTTTCAAATATCGGTCAGTCAGTTACAACGTAGAACTTTGTACATGCGTACATCAGTTCAAATTGCCATGCCTCAATTAGCAGATAAAGATTAAATTGTCGGACCAAATCCCAGAGTAGGGAAGGTAGTAACAGAGTAAGTACTAATGGAAAGGCATAGAGATAAGAGATGAGATTTGAAATAAAAAGTGATTCAGTAAGGAGAAAATTATAATAAGCTCAAAAATTAGAATTTGGAGGAAGAAAAGAAGTGGATGCACCTGCGCCATTGCGAATCGATTTTGAGCCATATCACCTAAAGTCTCTAACCATTTGTTACGATCATCCTGTGGGCCCCAACCAGGTAGTCTGCACCTAGATTAACATGGCTCAGCCCAATTGTCAATGTCTTCATGGATTGGTGCCATATTTTTGTTTGGCCACCCCTAGCTTTCTTCCAGCCTACTCCCACACCAGACAACATTGCTCGTCGAGGTAGACGGTGGTCAGGCATACGCACCACATGTCCTAACCACCTCAGTCGGTGAAGATTCACTACTTCATCAATAGGCTTACCGTATTTACCTAGTACTCTATTCCTAACCCATGCATTGCTTACTCGGTGGTCCCAGCAAACACGAGCAATGTTTCGGAGACATCTATGATCGAATACTAAGAGCCTACGGATATCCTCTATCCTTAAAGGCCATGTTTCACATCCATAAAGTAAAACGGATCTGACTGCTGCACAGTAGACGCGTCCTTTTGTCATTAAACGAATGCCTCGCCTACGCCACAAGTGACGCAGGTTGGCAAAAGCCGATCGGGCCTTATGTATACGTGCCGAGATTTCATCAAACACCAGACCGTCAGGACTGATGAGGCTCCCTAGATAAGTAAAACGGCTAACGCATTCAATAGTTTCACCCCCTATCACTAACTTTGGTGCCGAATTAAGCCAGTCCTGAAGTAACATTTTACATTTGGATGGAGAGAATCGCATCCCAAACATGCTTACGTTCAAGTTTAAGGTAGTCAAAAGATTCTGCATTATATCAGCATCTTCATTCAGTAGAACTATATCATCGGCATATTCTAAGTCAGTAAGTTTATCTCCTGGAAAGAGGTCAACCCCAGAGAAATCAGACGATGACAATGTTAACTCTAAAAGTATGTCCATGATAAAATTAAATAAAAATGGAGATAGCGGACAACCTTGACGAACACCACTAGAAGTGGTCAATTCCGAAGACAATCTGCCATAAGCTCTAACACGACATGTGGTGTTCGAGTAGAGAGCTTGTATAAGGTTAATGTACTTCTCCGGTACGCCTTTCAATGACAGACATTGCCACATAACCTTACGATCAATAGAGTCAAACGCCGCCTTAAGGTCAAGGAATACAGCTATTGTTGGGCGTCTGAAAGTGTGCCTATGTTCCAGAACCTGCCGTAGTGTGAATATTTGGTTTATACAACCACGTCCGGGTCTGAAACCACCTTGGTTTTCTCGAGTTTGCTCTTCACGAGCTTTAGTTAGACGTCGAAGTATTATTGAAGCTATAAAATGGTAGACACTATATTCGTTAAACTGATTCCTCGGTAATTGTCACACGAGGACTTCTGTCCTTTCTTAAAGACCGGAATGGTTAGTGTTCGAGACCAGTCAGATGGGATTACGTCTAGTTCCTAAATTCTAGTCAAGATCTCAGTTAATCTCGCTGCTAAGACTGGACCACCTTCCTTAAATATCTCACGGGTCAATCCATCTGGTCCTGCCGCTCTCCCTCGCTTTAAATTTCCAATAGCCTTCACAACCTCACTGAGACTTGGGGGACCAATGTTAATTCGCCATTCAGATTGTTTGGGGATGGTGGGCAGCAGGGATGACGCCGTGGGTCAGTTGAACTGTTCCCTAAAGTGTTCTGCCCATCGGTCTAATCTTCTGGATTGACAGTGAATAATAGAGCCATCTTTTTCGCAGATAGTTTCACTTACAGTTGGGTTCCTGATACCCGTTTCCTTGATAAGTCTGAACAGTTGCCTACTGTTACCTATTGCCGCTGCCTTTTCCATCTCTTTAGCTTTCGCCACCCACCACTGCTCACGATCATTGCGTAAGCTTTTGATTAGTTTGTGTTTAAGTTGCCTACGTTGCTCATCATGTTCAGAACCAGATGGGATGTGCTGCCGAGTATCTATCAGTTCAGCAGATGCAGCTGAAATCCACTGAGTTTTCCTAACCTTTTGGTCTAGTTTGTTAATAGATATTACTGCTCTTTCAACAGCTTTTTGAATATCATTCCAGGCTAGCTCAGGTTGAGAACAGTTTACGCTGTTTACTAATTGGTTTTCTAGTTGTTCCTGGAATGTATTCTTGACTTTTTCATCATTAAGTTGAACCCTGGGGGGGGGGATCCTTGTCGTGGATTTTTTACGTCCAGTGAGTCGCAAACTAATACGCGCTCGCACTAAGGCATGATCTGAGTCTAACCATGTGCTCCAAAACGAGCGGCAGTCTTCTATCGAGCCTCTCCAACGATGGCTAATAGCAATGTGGTCTATTTGAGTCCAGCGTTGGGTTGATTTTGGAGGCCACCATGTCAACCGATGTCTTTCCTTATGCTTAAAGTTGGTGTTTGCGAGAAATAAACGCTTATCTGAACAAAGTTGTAGTAACCGGTCGCCATTGTCTGTTCGTTGAGCCTCAACACCATATGATCCACCTAGGTGCCTTTCGGTTTCATCTAGTCTACCTACTTGGGCATTAAAATCACCCGCCACTATTACTACATCAGTGCGCTTAGCTTTACATAGAAGGTCATAAAGCTTCCTGTAAAATTCATCTTTCATTTCATCTGAGCTGCAGTCAGTGGGAGCATAGGCAGAGACAACAAAGAGACAACGGCGTGTGTCCCTATCTTTACGAGTCCTTACAGTTCCATTTAGACGGACTGCGCACAAACGACTGTCTATTGGAATCCAGTCGAGGAGAGCCTGTTCAGCTTTTGAACTTAGTGCTATACCTACACCAGCAAGGCCTCGAGTAGTAGCAGTGGGGTCCCCGGAAACACGAAGAGTGAACCGAGCAGATTCCTTATTTTCACAAGGTGAAGTCAAGCGAATGACTGTGCTTGGATCCTGTATACGCGTTTCAGAGATGCAGCAGATATCGATGGAGCGGGATTCTAGAGTTATAGCTAAGGAAACCTGTTGTCCTATTTGACATAACGTTCGAACGTTGAAAGCTCCAATATACAACTTAGTGCGCGGTTTTAGGAGACCAGGGATAACGTTTCGTGAACTCAAACCAATAGCATTAGAGACGCATGGCGATAAATTTATGTTAGAAGGATTAGGCATGGTGATAAGAGAGTTATTAAGAGTTGAAGGTGGGATTTGGCTTCGAACAAGATGATCTCGTGTGCTGTTAGAGGTATGAGGGCGGTTTTCACTTCCTGGCTGCCCACACCATGGAAGGGTGTTTCTTGAGAAACCTGAAAAAGAAGGTAGATTAGTGTTGGTCTTAGAGACCTGAGAGCGTGATCGCAGAGCCCAAGGGACAACTGCTTGAGGCCTGTCACGCACGGCCTTTTTATGAAAAGTTTTTCGAGTATTAGCTCCGCACTTAAAAGCCCTTAGTGGGCACCCATACCGCCGGAGACGGAAATCCGTGAGGTAGGGTGAGGTGTGACATTTTTAGGGTCGACCTTTTCTAACCCCTCCTTCCTTGTGAGAAGGCAGCATCGCTGCAGATGCTGGTTGTCCGAGGGAAACACCTTACTGCTGTCACACCCCTCTGCAGTCAGCAGTACGACTTCGCCCTCAGACCTTGAGTAGCTGCTTTTAGTCTCATCGTTCTCCAATCGACCTGCCTGGCATGGTAGAACCTACAGGAGCATATGTTCCAGCCAGTATAGCTCGGTTGGGTCATCACGATAGGCAAGCCCGACCACCACGTCAAGGTAGCAGCTACGGTCGGGTTCAAATATCGGTAAACCTAAAAGTTTTATTATCATAGTTACTTTACTGCTAATTGTCTGTAAAAAGTTTGCTACAATAGTGCTACAAAGCTTGAATCTAGTCTGATAATAGCTGTATTGCATGCAACATTTAGCTTATCGATGTCATGATAACCGATTCACTGGCTGCAACGAAGTACATGTTCCAGTGGTCAAGAGCGATGAATTATTACCCACCGTTCTCCCAACTTGTCTGAACTATAAAATATCCTTAAATGAAAATACAATACCATTTTAAGAAAAGATTTGTTGTGGATGAGTAAATGTAGATTATCACCAAAACCAAAAATTTTCCTATCTAATTTCTCTAGTGTGACTGCAATTATTTAATCGTTACTCTATAAATAAATCGCTTCTAGCAACTATCCGGTATTCGGATCATCCATTACTATTGACCTCTAAATTGTTGCCTACTCAAACCACCTAACAAATTACATTTTCATATTTCTTTTTTTATGTGTGATCAGCGAAAAACCCAGTAGCATACGAGGCAAATGAAATACAAAGAGTACAACTAACTATCCTAAGTGTCCACCTTAATATAGTCATGTACTTTTTGTAGCTAGATTCCGTTAGATGCAAAACAAAATCTACTCATATGGCATACTTTAGTCATACTATTCCCTTATTCGACATCAGGTTAGTAGCCTACCACTAAGTATAATAATAATATATGTGTATATATTGTTGGATTTCTAGGCTGCTTTGTGGGCCAATGAATTCGATTTATCACTTCATCCCGACGGCAACTTTCAACTTACTGGTTTCGATCAAGTTTCAGACTTTATGAAACGTGTTGAAAAGCAGATAGTTGTAAATGATGGCAATACAATCCACAGATTCTGTAAAAATTTTTTAGATCTTATGAGTTTAAAAGATTCTGATCGCAAACTTCGTGTGGCTGTCATACTTGATAACTCAGGTCCTGAACTAGTTGCAGATCTATGTTTCGCAGAGTATTTCGTAGCAAGCCATATTGCCGAAAATGTTTCATTTCACGGCAAAAGTATTCCATGGTTTGTTTCAGATGTTACTGGCAAAGATTTTAATTGGTTACTAAATATAAACAATTCAGAGTTGTTGTTTAACAATGATTCTTATGTACATTTGCTTACAAAATGGTCTGAGGTGTGGCGAAAAGCGAATCCAAGATGGCAGTTTTCATTTTAGGACATCATACTTTTGGACTACTCCCTGTACATATGACGAAATAGAAACGGTTGATTCTGCACTTTACCAAGATTTGTCGAAAAATTATGATCTGATAATATTCAAGGTAACTAATTATTTAATGCTGCTTGTTATTACTTGAAACTTGATATATATATATATATATATATATATATATATATATATATATATATATATATTCAATGATACAGTACTTTGAATCATGCAGGCGAAGTGTTATGGCTTATCTATCAACTCATTTCCTTCAATAAACATTGAAGTTTCCTATTTTATAAATGATACCGAATATGTACATCTTCAGTTTTTAATTGTATAATTCTGTTGCTTCTAACAATTATGTTTTCATTTTAATGTTTTGTATTAGTACTAAGCAATAACGAAATTTTATAGTTTCCATTTTATTTAACTTTTTTTAAAGGGGGATCTTAATTACCGCAAACTTTTAGGTGATCGTCAGTGGAAACCTGATAATCCAGAAGATAAGATCAATGCTTTTCGTCGTGTGCAGATTGGAAGACCATCAAGCTGTACATGTTCAGAAAAGTTCGGAGATTTGAAACCAGGTGAGCCAATCACCAACTGTTCATGCGGACCATTGGTAGTGGCTCTTCGAGTCGCAAAATCTGATGTGGCTGTGGGTGTGGATCATGATCTCCTTACTGAGCTGCAAAAAAAGACAAAACAATGGTGGACCATTGGAAAATATGGTTTCATCCAAGTTGTTTCTCCCATAGTTTTTGGTGCCTCCTAAATCGATGCACATGACTTCACATAATATAGATGACCCATTCCCTATCCCTACAGTTTTATTCTTTCTATTTTTACAAGTATTTTTAAGAATAGTTTTTTTATGAATTTAAGTGGTGTAAATACTCGAGTTATGGGCACTTGCAGGATTCGCCATCATAAGTATATGACTTGGGAATAAAGGAACATGATTAATTCGTTGGACCATTGGTTAGGAATCCAAAGTATCCGCATGTTTTGTCAACCGAAGCTTACATGATTAGTAAATAACACTGGTTTGATTAGGGCGTGATATTTTAACACCTTATTTCCACTCTTGTGGATACCGTATCTTCCAAAGACATACAAACAACTGACGCAATCCTTTGTATTCGTGATGCTTGGTACAGATTATATGCACTCACCGTCGCATAGTCTATATATTCAATAATACTATACACTTACATATATTGTTTTGGTTATTCAGTTTATCGGTCTAAATTATTAACGTAATATACGTGTTTCGCTTGCTTACTATTTTAAAGAATTTTATTCACTCAACATCGATTTACCATATATATATATAGCAATTGATGTGAGCATTTAACTAATGAGTATGAACGTCTGTACCACTTGCCTATTATTTTCTCTTAACTTTACGTCGTGATTTTTCGGAGTAGAGTTCATAAATCATTAAATTAAAAAGATCAGAAGTATCCTTTTAATAGCCTTATTAGTGTAAATTATGAAACCTGGCTCACTGCGAAACTTTAACTTCACTCTATCCACGAAGTAGTAATCACAGCTTTGTTACATAGGCTGCATATCCATTTATTTTATCATCCATTCAACTAATGTGATTGCAAACCAGATAAAATAGGATAGCTTGACTAAGTGTCGGTGCTATAGAATGTACGTTTCTGTTTATTGAATGCGAATGAATTCATATTATTCTGCGACAGTTATTCTTTTGGCCTTGTACACAATTTTATTGTATTGAATATAAATAAATAGGATGCGTATATACTGGCGATTCATCAGTTAATACAAACTACAGATTTCCCCTCTGAATCCCGAAGCAACTATGATAAAAAATCTACTGGTCAACGTCGCTTTATTATTCGATTGATTTGAGTCGTTCTACACTAAGTTATCCTATGTATTTAATAATTCATTTCAGTAGTGAAGTACTCAACATTTGAATGCGAATAACTTGCAACAATGTCACAAAATTCTTGATTAACGTGTAAGAAATTAAGGATTGTACAAATAAAGTTGACTAAATTATTAACAAGCAGCGGGTTTTTTATAATGATATTGACACAAAACTCAGACAGACAAAACAAGGCTATATTACGCCCACACTATTCAACACACATAGAAGCTTTCCACTTTTTAGTTTAAGATTTTGTGTACGATCACATTATGCAGTAAGGTTACTATCTTTGAAGTTCAGATGTAGTGTATAGTAAATATCAAATATACTCCATACGAATCAGTATACAAATACTACAAACCAAATAAAAACGCATTAAGTTGTAAAACACCGTAATAAGTAGAAACAATTACGCTAAGTACACCCAACCGTTTTTATTGAAGAATAAAACTTACCGAATCGTCAACTTGATAAGTAGACCGTCACAAATCAAATAGTCAAAGAAGGACGTACTCTTAATAACCTTGGCAATCCCACTTATTAAAATTAAAGCTGATTTTCTAGCTTACGTATTTATTCGTTAGTAATATTTGTGTTATACACTACTAGACATGATTATCTCAACTATATTGTTATCGTCAAGATAGTGATTTCACCTCAGTACTAACTTGATGTACGACTAAAACCAGACATAATGGTGCAGTTTCAATTATTAGTCAAATGTAAGGCATGATGATTTAGATTTCAAGTAATTAGTACCCTGTTCGTTTAAATATTAAGTTTTATTTTTAAATAATTGGTTGAGTGAAACTACTCACTGATTTATTTGGTTAGTTAAAGTGATCATTAGACTTTTTTTTAGATGGTTTTCATCATCTGTAAATTAGCTGAAAATCAAAATGAATTGGATAGCTGCTGGCAGTGTTGTGTAATTATCAATTATTCTCTGGTTAGTGTCAGCTCATGAAGAACGCTAAATTCGAATTGAAAAAATGTAACGCATCATACTACATCACTTCATAGTAAAATATTTAATTTAGTGGTTAATACGTAATATTGTGTTTATTGCTCATTATAAATCACGTAGGGTTCTATGAGCAATTCTTTAATTCACCACTTTAAGAAATACTACTAAATGATCAAAGATTAATATAAATCCGTTAATTCTCTGTTACTTTAGTCTCGAAATCCAATAACTTAATTTGTTAGCTTACAGTAGGTAGTCTTCACTACACAAGTAAACTATTGATTCTTCAAGAGGTAGCTAATAAATATTAGAAACCAGGGGGTGGAATCCACGACACTTAGATTCTATACGTTCTGTTTAGTATGGGTGTTTATTACGATGGAGTCCTAAACTGGGACTGCTGTATTTTGGTTTAATGACCTCAGCTAATAACAGTCAATGAAGTAAACTAACTTAAGCCAACCGCCTATCATGATAATCATTAATTTTGTTTATACTTCCAAAAGTCACTTAGTAAAGCAATTTACAAGCTAATTTGTTTTAGTCATAACAAAAATATAGTGACTTAAGTTTCAGATGGAAGATATACGTGATTTGAATCACTTTAAAAAAAATATTAGAGATTTGTACCCGGTTACATTCTAGACAGGGTGTGTAAAATTTAGTGTACTGTTCTAGATATTGATGTTTTCAGTGTAGTGTGTTTCTCTGTATGGCTTCAGTGAGGATTTTATTTAAAAGTACTTGTGATAGAAGTAATTTCACATTTCTAACAACACTCTATGTTCAGGTGGAATTGGCTTTGATTATCTGGCATATTGCTAAGTAATTGAAGCACAAAGACGATTCATTCGGTCTGGATCCGACTTAGTAATTCTGAACAACTTAGCAGCATACCGGATATTGAATGTCGAATACTTTGACATGGTGACAAAAATAGTACTCAATAATATTTACATTATTACGATGTGAGTGACAGCACCTTAACGAGCCTTCTGTGCGATTGCTACTTCAGTATTGACGTGTATCCTAGACGAAATTTCGTATACTTCTATACAGTCTTAAACAAATACTGGGGTACTCGAGTTAACGTTTAATGCTAAAGTTAAAAATCAGTTGACACCAGTTAGTTTATTTCGAAGAGTCGCAACCAATCAAAGTTAGTGGGGTGTACAGGTTTTACTGATTTTTGTATTCAGTCATGCTATAACATGCAAACCGTAAAATACCAGATGTACAATCAACCAAACTCGTTAGTATGTTCAGGGGTATTAGCGGCTATTTGCAGAGGCCTTGATTATCCCCCCTCCGCCTAACATAATCTTTGTACTGAACATTTTGTTGATATGTGTGCTAAGTGTTATACACTACTATACTGGCGAACTTTAGCACGTGGTGTGATTTACAACGTTGGATTCTTTTAATGCATATGTATATCTGTCACATCTTCCTTCTGGACTTCTTGGTCATACGCTTTCCCCGCGATTGTCGTGTATGTCTGAGTCAATTGTGATTGACAAACGTTAAATTTCTGACTATATACATAGTTGTTGAACCTAACGCAGTTACGAATCCAGCAGCACAACCAAAACTCGACTTACTACAACATCGCATCTCATTAGTTTAAAGCTATTTAATCAATCAGTCAGTGTTACTTCAACTGGAGCATAGGCCACCGACCAGGATTCACCAGCCATTTCTGTCCTGGGCTTTTCTTTCCAGCTCATCTAATGTACTAGGTAAGTTAGGGTAAATATACAATGATATGCTGTGTGTGATAGGAATATTTGGCGTGTTGCTGAGCCGTGGGACAGTTTTTAAATATAAGGTTCGGAAGAGTACAGTATTATTTTTACCGACGTGAAACAAGGTTATTCAGTCACTTCAGAATACGAAGCTTAAAAAATTACAATCTGAAGATTTACCATTCGGTTTTGAATTCCACAGTCATCAAAATATCTATCAACAGAATCGACATAAGTCCCATTTAAAAATCTATATCATCAACTATCTGCTTTGAAGCCGGTAAGTGAAGGTAAACTTGGCTAGTTCAAATCAAAACTAGTCGATATAACCAATCAGTCTCACATTATCCCAACTATGCAATTCAAAATCATAGCCGAAGATCATTATGATGTTAAAAAGCAACCCCGATATGATAGCAACCTTGTGTTAACCAAACTAGATGAATGTTCCGGAGTAGTATTAATGCACAAGTGGTATTATGTACAGGAAGTGACATCGATTCTGGAAGAAAAGTAAATTCAAAGCAGAAAAATAAGACAAGGACAAAACATCAACACTAGAAAATCGGGTAACTAATCATAGTGAACTACTAAAAACAGAAGATAATTGACAGTATAACATACAATAAATTAAGATCACGTGGCTCGCGCCTACCATTCATGTATGAACAGGCCAAAATATATTGACTTAATGCACCGATAATCTACATGACCGATTCATCATGTCACAAATTAAAATCGATTAGTAAAGAACTGGCTATGTATAACTTGTATGATACATTTGAGTCCACTGAAGTAATAGACTAACTGTATACATAGGACAAACTAATGGTCTTCTATGATAATACCAGAATTATTTATCAGCACTTCCTCGGAAGGACCTATTGACACAGAAAGTCAATATTCCGAAGAGTTATCTATGCCGAAACACAACTGATACGACTATGTAAAAAAACGTTCAATTCAATGATAAATTGTACTGCCAATCGGATGGTGTAGCTATAGGAAGCTCATTAGGACCAGTGCTTTCGGACATAATTATAGCTAATCTGAAAAGGACGGAATTAATGCCCTCAATAAACTAAATGACACTATACAGAAGATATATCAATAGTGGATTTATATGCGACGACATAAACAATACAACGAAATTTCTTGAGACTCTTAATGTAACTCATCTCAATATGAAATACACAGTGGATTAGGAAAAAAACCAATACGCTACAATTCCTAGAACTAGGAATCTCACAAAGAAATGATGAGACATATCAAAGGTTTATATTCCAGAAAGATAAACGGGATGCACGTTATTTCTATTTTTACAACTTTTGTTCGATTAACTAAAAACGTAGTTTAGTGAAGTCGCTCTTTTGCAGAGCTAGACAACTCTGTACTACTGATAAACATGAAGGTGGAATCGTAATCATAAAACAATGCCCAGAAACACCCAGAAATATAACAACAGTTGTAATCAAAAGCCCGCAAAGAAACAGGTATTCATTCAGTTAGTTTTTAAAGGTGACCGGATTGCTAAACAATTCAGTCAAATACTTGAAACGGCTGTCAAACACATATTTCCTGCTGCAAAACCACTGATATTGTACACAACAAGCTGTTCAATAAATCAAACAAAAGTGGGGAAACACCCGTCTCATATCACCCACAGTTGTATTTACCAGTTCACATGTACTTGCAAAAGCAGACAATTGAATAGACAGAAAAACGGGCTTCATGATTTATTGAAAATATTCCAAAGAACTTACTTTTGAAAGGATCAGACATTTAGTAGTTCAATCACACATCATTTGGCAGATACGAGATACAAAGCTTATAAAAGAAATATGCTTAAAATTATCAATAAACAACAGAAATCGATTCTATTAAAATTTATTGAAGCTATCCTAATTAGAAGATTATAACCTGACCCTTCGTATTCAAAAGGTATCAAAAGTCAGCCTTCATTTGTGTTGGTAAAATTAGATTCATGACCCAGTCTCCTTTTTTGATTAGTGATTACAACAAGGCGGTACGTTAAATTCTTACACTTCTATTTTATTCATTTTCTTCATATAATCATAACAAATATGTATTCATAATTACATAATCAAACACTTTTAACTATTCACTAGAACTCTAATGTTAACGTGATTCTTTGAATTATTTTTCGAACGATCGTTTACATATCACATAATTATATACTCTAAATTCAACTTCTTTACAGTTTCACTGTCTAAAAAATCTGTCGTTATCTCTCAAACATTTCAATTCATAATCAACATGTGTATTAATATTTTGAGTTGCCTAAAATCAGCAGCCTGTATTCAGATGATGAGAATGCATCGAAATACATTGAATTCATAATATTCTGCAAACGTTGTCGTACTTAACTTATTCAAACGTTAAAGGGAACAAATTATATTATATACTTATGCGTTTATATATATATATATATATATATATATATATATATATATATATATATATATATATAATGGAATGTTTAGTTTCCATGCGATTCTCCTTCCAAGTTACATCATCTACACAACACTCAATTACAATAATAATGTTAAACTGATCCAGTAGTGTGATCAACTTTTAAGTGATAATCACTAGCATACTTTTAGCAACACTAGCGATCATCTTTATTGATAATTTAGAAATGCTGTAAAGTACATTGGCTTCAAATTAACATCATATCTATACTTTAAATTTCAATCCTTATTCAATTGTTATTGGTTAATTAATCATAACTAATACTTTTGAATTAATTTTGATGTCTGAATTCATTTAATTTTGTTTGAATTGTCTAGAAAAATTAATATACACATAAACTTCTATGAATGAATTAAATTGTCATTTTAATACTTAATAGTTACGTTTTAATTTATAATCAATGTTCAATTTATTAATGCTACTATTCTAATCATCGTTGTGATTATTATTATTATTATCATTGTCATCATCATCATCATTCATATTGAATAGATTAGATTTTAACTAAAATCTGGATTGTAAATATCATAAAACAAGTGAATTTAATTATTATTTCATTTTATTTCCTAAATTCATTCTTAAAACTACATAAACAATTAAATACAAATGTATAATTATTATTTTGAGATTATAATCTGATGTTAATTTAACAGCAAATAGATAATCATTTACTAAAAGGTAACATGGAAATAATTATATGATCAAATTATATTCAGTTCTGCTTTTATTTTATACTAGTTTTTCAATGGTTTCAAGAGAATCATTAAATGAATTTTTATCAGGTGCTATTGGAGGTATGTGATAAATAAATGAAATTTATTAATATTCTCTTTTCTATGAGATTGTATACTTGAAAGAATTCTTAGATGAATTTGTATTTGATGTCATTTTATTTTGAAAGCTGAGGTATAAGTAAATTGTGGATTTTGAATTTTTAAAATAGAATTTTGTGAATAGTTTGGTAATTGTGGTGACTAGTTGCTTGTACTCATCACAGTTTAATGTCGGTCGGGCAGGTTTGAAAACCAAGGAACAATGAACACATGTCTCGTCTTAATACGAAACGCCTTAACAATGGTTGGTTGAGTGCAAACATTTCAATAGTAAGACAGCTACTATCAATGATATTTACCAATTGTTAAGAGATATGGTGAAATGACTTAGGTGAAGTTGCACCAATGAAAGAAAACACAGTGACACTAGTGGTTATGTGTTTGTTACGAGACCTTAAGGTCTTCTATTCGGTTCCCTGTTAGCTCGTAGGTATATGTTGATTAGCAGTCTCATGCTCGAACGAAACAGGATCCCTAGGTTTCAAGGAATACTCAATCGGAATTAATCTGTGGCTAATATAAACAACTCAGTAAATATAATTCTCCACAAAACTATCCCAACTCAATTACGATATACATGACTTTCAGATTTCATTATTTTAATTTCACGTATTCATACAATCATGATAAAACACAGTAGATCTATTGAGTACTTAGGTTGAAACGTATAAATCTACGTTGTATTTATGAATAATAGTGAGGATAACAATAAACTACTAATTTAATAGATGTGTATGGTATAAAGATAAGTATTGAAAATTAATTTTTAAAGGATTAACATGGTATTTTCTATCTAGTGGGACGACGAATTAAAATTCTGCTTTAGCTACTCGATTCTTTATTTATTTACTTTGAATTAGTTAGTTCAATAGTATTTCCAATCTCTTACACAATAAAATTGACTCAATGTAAAGTTGTCGGAGCCTGATATTCCTCAAAGTTACACGCTTGTATATCCATTTTTACATAATTTCATCGTAAACATACTTTTATACATGAAGCATAGTATTACACACATTTAGTAAAACACTTGGTAAGGTGGTAAATCTTTATAAATTGAGACGGCTTCGGTTTATATTAGGCACGTTTTATAAGCACGTAATTTAATATACGATGTTGCCCATAGTACGACTGGAGGAAGTTTAGTGGAAGACCTAAATCGCAGAGTGACACCAGTTTTTATGAATACAATGACTGTTGGTCTGAGTGGTGTTGGTAGATGTAAGCTCTCTTGATGAAGTACATGGTTACTGTAGTCAATGGTTGAAGACGTTAGGCAATATGGATCAGAACCGACCACAGATTCATATTCATTATTTGTCTTCCCTAGGATTTCGGTAAATGCAATATACAAAGACCGATAAGTTACAGTTCAGTCATTATAACTGTAGAATTAAGATATCTACATAAGATGATTATTGGGTAGTGACCAATATCGTGTTTATTTGATCTTTTAGTGTTGATTTAATTTAATATGAAAACATAAAATATGCGATATTGAATCACTTAAACTAATGGGTATACTTCAATCTGAACGGTGAAACTCCATTAACACTACGGGTCAGATTAATGTGACATTAGTAAATCATATTATTATTAAGGATTTGAAGCGAAAGGGGTTGTAATAAATTTTTTTGTAAGATTGATTCGTACACTTTCATTAATTAATTTAATTTCAAATATGATGTACATAAACATTGTCTGCTAGTCTCATCTCGTATTTTTACTCCACAATATAATCTTCCTACAAGTTTAGTCTTTTGGAGTGGCTATGGGTTAGGAGAGAACAAGTCCTGGTATCCAACTGAAGTACAAGTATCTAAGATAACAATTCGTACTAACCATATCAACTATCAAGGGAATCAAACACATAATCCGGCCATATTATATAATTTAACTGTATCGTATCACGGACCGTACTACTTCAATAAGAACTCACTCGTTTATTTTATCTTAGAAATATATCAATCATACTATTATTTCTAGATTTTATGTAAAGCATTATGTGAATTAGTTTGTCTTTACTACAATTTCTGTTCTTATCTTACTGATATATGTAAAAGAAAGTAGCAATAATGCGAAGTTTTACAAGTAATCTACATTTAGTTATAAAAATCGGATGATTTTATTAAAATCCTCCTTTTTGCTAAAGAAAAAAACCTTTTTTAAATATTTTTCATTAAGGATTGGCTGGTTTAACTGTTGGTCATCCAATGGATACAGTCAAAGTTATAATGCAAAATTCACCTAAAAATTTATCATGCAAAGAAGTAACTTTTCTGATTAGTCAAATTGGCATAGTAAGTTATGAAAATGTATTTTATAATTGTAGTTGTTTTTTCCTATTTAAAATTAATCATTATCAAAACAAGAATTTAGTATTCTATGAGTTGAAAATTATCTAGTAATTTTGTGTGTAACAGTGGACAAGTGATTGCTAGTTCATTGTTCGCATATTGAACTATCAATGTTATTGCATATGACTTAGATTAAGTTGTATATGTAGTCTGAGGATTATCTGAGTTCATATTCATCTTTTCTCATTAAGGGTGGTACTAAGCGACTGTTAATTAATGAGACTGCAAGTGGTTAATTATTACGTTTCTCATTCGCACGATGATTGATACTGAATGTTTAGAAAAATAATTCATAATTTATTTAATCATAAATATTGTAACAGACTGAAAATCAGCTGTTGGTATTCTTCACTGAATAACTGTAACAAAATATGTATCTATCTGTCTACCAATCCCTGATCTATCTATCTCTCTACTTATCTAAATTATATATATATATCTTCAACGGTATAATTTGTGCAAATAATGTCAATCCTCCCTTGTAGAATCACTACATCACCATTTAGTCATCACTGCTTTATGTAAATTTAATGAAAATATAATGTATTTGATATTGTGCAAATTCAGTCTTCTTCGAATATTTTATTTTAGAAACGATTTTTTACTGGCCTTTCTGTTCCGTTTTATTCATACGGATTTATTAACGCCGTAATTTTTACTGTGTATAAAAAATCACTGAGTATTCTTGATGCAACTGGTCAGTCACCACTGGCAAATGCAATGGCTGGTGCAATTGCAGGTGTTGTACAGTTAATACCAGCAGTTCCAATTGAAGTTATCAAAATACAACAACAATCTAAAGCAACTTATCCAGGTAGATTGATTTACGTGTCATTTACAATTTACAAGCCATTTTCGATTCCCGAACAAAACAATTTGTTAGTTTACACTTTGGTATCGCGAACTAATCGAAATTATTAAAGTATTTCACTGGATTCTAACTCATTCGTTTTGAGGTTAATCATCTGCTATAAGACCTACACGATTATTAAAAAAATATCAATATTGGACTGATTTGCGCTGACTATACAAAAATCGACAACTAATATGTCTGCATTCCTGTAGTACTTTAGATCCTACTAAGCCACAAGCATACAAAACGAAAGTATCTTGTATGTAACTACTAAGGCTTATTATTTGGCGAAATTCCAACCAATTGCAACACTATAACAAACCTGAAATTAAGTTAGAGAAACGACTGATTGATTTACACTGATCAACCCAAAACAATAAAACGAGAAAAAAATGAAGACCATTAAGCAAAAAAACATTTCCGACAATCTCATTTTCTATAGTTGTACAATATATATATATATATATATATATATATATATATATATATATATATATATATATAGTGGCTTTTTACAGGATGCTAGTTTATCGGAAAATACAGAGAGATCGCATCATACGGTGATCAAAATTTCCGAGTACCAGATAATCCCGTAATGGCATAAATAATCAAGCACTCTTCAGTAACGAGAAATTTTCCATGTAGGCATCAAGAAAAGACGAAGAAAATAAAGGGATATCACCTTCCAATTCGGTTCTCATTAAAGTCCTACACTAATACAGATATAATTTGGAATAGTTAAAAAATCGTTACTAAACACGAGATGAGAGTGAATGAAGTAAATATGGCTTATGATGACATTCACTTAATTCTTACGTAACAGATTCGATCACAAGATTCCTTGTAATGACTTCACGAATCCCTCAAATAAGTCGTTAGTTTACGTTTATACTTTCAAAATTATAATTACCTTATTCACTCTCACCTCGTGATTACTTTACTAATAAGTCTAAATTAATTTATAAATGCCTTTAAACTTATAACATTATTATCGCTTAACACACCACCAAGTGTTTAGTATTGAATTTTTAATTATTGCAAATCACACCTGTGTTAGTGTAAGCCTTTGTAGAGGACCTAATTGGAAAGAAATATCCCTTCACTTTCTTCGTCTTTTCTTCATGCCAACATAGGAAATCTCTCTTTACTGAAACTTTATTATTTATGCCATTACGTGATTATTTAGTACATGAAAATTCTGATTACCCTATGATGCAATCTCTCTGTAGTTTCCAATAGATTAACATCCTATAAAAAGCCTATATATATATATATATATATATATATATATATATATATATATGCGATTGTACAGCTTAAGTAAATACGATAGTCATGAAAAGAGTTTTCCTCACTGAGTGGTCTTGTTATGACGCTGAATCGGGGGGTGTGGGTGACCGAATGCCAGATTACTTGTGCCTAGTTGGTTATTGCGCGTCTGCCCTGTGCCTACTTAGTCTCAAGCCGATATAAGAAGAATGCGAGCCAATAGGTCAGCCAGACAGAATCGAATCTATATTTCAAGCATTCTTTTATATATACATAAAATCAGACCACACAGCAAACCAATTAGAAAATTAACATGAATACAGAACGAGGGAAATAATGGTAGTGAATAGGAACAACTTGTACACAACTAATTGACTGTAGTCCATAATAAGTGATAATGTAATAACAGTAATTATGCTAAACGGGAGGATAGGGCAAGCGGAGCGTAATAATAATAGAAACAAAATGTTTACATTACAGGCAGTTCGAATAAATGAAATAGTGTGCGCAAACACAGTTCTGAAAGTTTGTTAGGCTTCTTTGTGGTCCGACCTAACAGGTCTTTATTCCTTTTTCTGTCACACTAATTTATAGAATAAAACGATTCCAACAAACTGAAATTGAAATCTGAGGTAGAACAATTTTTCTCTTATTGGTCTATCACCTAAAATATTGATTTCTCTATCAAGTAGATTATGGTGACTGTCAAAATGCTTTTCTGATGCATCATCTTTACCAATATTAAAACGGCTTTTTCTAAATGGTTGACTTAAATGTTTAGAGTATTTTGTTGATTTACTCTAATTTTACAGAAGGAAATTAGTTTGTGGTAGTTTGTAACAGACTACATTGTTTTGTGATAACTATCTGCTTATAAAACTTAATTCTACAGCTTTATATAATCTATCTAGCATATATATTGCAATATCACAATTCAGTAACTGAACAATTGTTTTATTTATGTACTTAATAATTTGATGAGTATTAAGTACATATTGAAGTCACTTGCTCATCTTTTTTTAAACGTACATATTTCTATTTATTCGTTTTTCTTTCCAGGTGAAAAGCAGTTGACTGCTCGAAAATGTATTCATACAATTCTACGTATGAATGGATTTACTGGACTATATTCAGGAACAATTATTCAAGGATTTCGTGATGTCCCAGGCTTTACTACTTATTTTTATACTTATTCTGAATGCATAAAAATTGGAAAATATATAGATTTGTCAACATTTTGGTCAGCTTTTATTGGTGGTGCAATAGGTGGGACATTATCGTGGTGTGTTTCAATGCCATTTGTAAGTTGATAATGATGCTAATGTATTTATAGTTGATTGTAATTTTAAGTTACTTATATTTAGAACTACAATCAGGTGGTTTCTATCGGTGTGTTTACATGCTAAGTGGGATTGCATAAATTTCTCTATTTAGCCATAAATTTTATTGAAATTGCACTGAAGATAATGCACATTTCATTTTTATTTGGAACTTATCATCTAAATATAACTACGTCACTGTATTATTGTTCATACTTAGATTTAAACCTATTACCTATTGTTTCAAATGTTAATACGTTTTCTACTGCTGAATTCAAATAAACATTAACTTGTTCATTGGATACAAAGTTACATATAATGGTCTAAGTTGTCATGAAACATATGCCTTGGTTTTTAGTGTCAACCGCAATCCAACATTACCATTGATTTATATATTTTTTTAAATAAATAAAAGTCTGGATAAATCGGAGTTATGATAAGTAACTTTCACAAATTGAATAGACGATAAGATGATAAATACAATTATGATACAAAAAGTTTTTTTATTATTACAGGTTAGTAAAAATGTATATTTTCATTGTGTGACTAGGTTAGATAAGTCGAAACAATTTACGTTAATTGATATGAGATTGAATAAGTATACAAAACTACTTTGGGAGATGGTTCGATGGCAGCCAGCGGGAAGTCCTGAACATAAGTTTCTTAGTATTTAGCAGCCTGCAGCAAGGCGTAACTGCAATCTTCTAGGAAACATGTTCTTCTGCGGATTTGATCCTTCGATTTTGTCACAGTCACTGTCGAGCTATTCGGGTCTCAACTAAGCCCCCTTCCCTTTACAGGACTGTGATGCAAACATTTACCGATTACTGTGCAGAGACTAGTTTCATGTTCGTCAAGTTTTTAATTATGCTAACCAAATTTCGTCAATCGAGTTGTAATGTAGTCATTAATCTAGGTGATTCAACAACACAACCACTATTTAGATGGGTTATCTGGAATTGGATTGGAGCATAAGTTCCCTCAAAGAATGTAGTTATGCCTTGCTGGCGATTTTAAAATATCACAGAACCTTAATCCAGTATACTATGCTAGTTACTCGCAAACCACGTTTCATTTATATATGGTGGCAGTGATGTCGAGTCACTTAAACTAGTGACCAAATTGCTACTTGATCAATAGAATTCGACTAGCACTATAAAGAACTTTACAAACAATGAATTTTCACGTCACTCAATTTGGAATATAGTGCAACAATCATTACACACCACTGATGTAAACTGTCTCATTTTTTACATGTTTCAACTCCACCAGTTACGGTTTCTCATTCAAACTTCAGAAACACCCTTGAGTTATTCACTATTGATTAATTATTGTAGTTGAGTTAAGATGGTTATCTGGAGATAAGTATTTAATTTTAGTTGCCTGTCACAAATTGATTTCGGTTAAATGTCGACTCGTTGTCGCTAATGATTAAGCGTTCTCCACGGGGAGAGGGACATGATGGCTGTCGCTTCATTTACCTAGCTGAGTCGCTAGTACGTATTGCTGAAGAGTCTCATACTTGGAAAAAACAGTTATCTAGTGTTAACTAGTCTATAGTGACAACAAACCAAGAGAAATCTACAACAAACAACTAAAATTAAACACCAACTTTCACAAAACCAACTCAACTCAGGATTAGTATTTCTTATACTAACTTCTATTCAATACTTATCTGTTTTCAAATGAATAACATTTAACTGATTGATTAACCCAATAACTTGAATACCTAAAAGGTATATATAAGAATCTTAAAATAATTTCTTTGTCATTTGAAATTACTGTATACGTATTTGGTAGATAAAATACAAATAAATCATTACTCATATGATGTTACATCTTTAAGAGTACAGACAGTCAAAGGCTGTTATTACGTTTCATTTAGTTTGCTGAAGTTATTGTGATACGGTAACCAAGACGACAATTTATGTACTAGATGAATCTTCAATTAGTATGGACATAAGATTTACACGATGAAGTAAAAATAATAATATTATCAATGATATTAAGACTGAATATAAAAGACATGTTTCAAACAGATGGAATGAAATTACAGAATGATATTTTTGAAATATTAGTGAAAACTTGAAATTTAGGAGAAGTATATAAATGGATACATTTGGACTACAATCACTAGTCATGGTTAGTGGGTGATCCCAACCAGGCTATCCGCCGTCTGTATAAATCTTAGTGAACTTGTGACATGTCCTTAATTGGATATTCCTAAATTTTCTATATCCTACTTTTACACTTGTTGAATTAGATCTCTCTGTCAACCCAGCTATTCTTTCTACTTAGTATTCTCTAAGCGCTCAACCAGTCCACTATATCAGAACATGGCTTGAACAGGTGTGTAATTATATTCCAAAACACCAAGTTAAATGAAAGGAATTACGTCAAAATATTTATAATTTTTATACAAGAATATTTTTGAGTCTTCCCCAGTTACCCACAAGTGCTAATTGGTTAATAATGTTTCAATCACCGTACTCCAACATAATTCTGCACTAGACGTGCTTTAATACAATCTATATGGTGGTAACAATACTAACCAGCAGTGTCCATCGACTTATGTAGTTTCAGACATCTCTGTAGATGAATAATATAGTATTGGGCCTATTAAATGGACTATTAAATATAGATATTAAATTTGTGAAAACTGTACAATCCCAAGTTAATTGTCACGACAAACTAACATCAAGCACACGATCAAATATCATTGGATAATAGTTACTCAGTATCATAATTTAACTGAAGTTTAAAATATGAGCTACTAGATACTAGCATTATAGGTTATTTCATAAGATAGCTAATATAACATAAGTAATTCTCCTTTTATTTCCTACGATTTAAATAGTTAGTAAACAAATTACATTATAGTGACTACGCTGTATATCTTAATAATATGATGTTGGGTGTGAGATAGTTATCACAAATGATATTGATCGTTGTACAATATCACAAATTGATGGAGGTGGGAATTCCACCGTTGGATACTGTCCTGGTAGTGTAAATAGCTAAATGCTCGTTATGAGACTTGAAAGCCTTGGGTTCGATCCTCCTAGTAGAATCAACAGTGTACACTGCTGAGTTATCTATACTGTGACGAAACAGCTATTCAGTACTCCATGGTTTCCAGTGGTACCAAACCGATATCAATTTGTAACGAATATAATTAACTGAACTTAATACCTATCTTTACAAAATCGTCTTAATTCCATTAATATGTTACTATTTTATTAATTTTAGGATATAATAAAAACAAGACAACAAGTTGACAATGGAATTAAAATTTCCAATGTTATAAATAATTTATTAAATGAAAAAAATTACAAAATATTCTTTCGTGGATTCAATGTTGTTATTACTAGAGCATTTCTAGTTAACGCATGCACATTTTCTGTCTATGAAACAGTTTATGAGTATCTTACACAACATTAATGATATAATAGTGTTGTTTTATTTTACATAAATTATGTTATTATATATATATATATATTGTTAAATGAATTGTTTCTTTAGGAAATGGAATCAATTAGTGAACAGTTTATGTGGATACACATTGAAAATGACTTTCATTGTGAAGTGACGAGATTATCCGTGACATATTTGAAATTCATCGTGTGTGTGTGTGTTTGTGTGTCATGTTCAACATTTGTGGCCATTCACTCAGCGACTTTTGAATATAAGATTGTAATTATAAGTAAAATTTGCATTTTATTTACTAGAGTTCAGGGCGACTGACTTCAATGAATATGTCAGTGTGGCACAAACTGATATGCTAAATGAAAACCACAAATGACCGTTATGGTTAGAAATGAAATCTTTAGTTAAAATTATACTAATTTACAGAATTCTTCAATAAATAAGACGCTAACAAAACTTAAATTTCTGAGTACGACAGTTAGTCAATACTGAAAAGTTCGAGGATAACGTTAGTCTTGGCAAATTATTAATACAAGTTAATTAGCTACCAAGGTCTTGAAGTTGTGAATATGGATATATTTCATACTACACCTAATACATTTGATAGTCTATTACTTTCTGATTTTTGACGAATATTCAGTAGGCATGTTAAAAGCGGTGTTAAGTGATATTTCTGGTCAGACAGAAGTTAGGCTTATTTTGAAATATAAACAACGTCAGATAATATGATTCGTCTTACTTCTAAAACTGTCTATAGTTTCTTATCTTGTTATTCAGTTAGTCAGTTAGTTACAACGTAGAATTTGGTACAAGCATACATCGGTTCAAGTTGCCATTACCACGATTAACAGATGGAAATCAAATTGTCGGACCAAATCACAGAGTAGGGGAGGTAGTTACAGAGTTAGTATTAAATGAAAGAAATAGAGATCAGAGAGTAGATTTAGGAAAATATGATTCAATAGAAAGAAAATTATGATAAGCTCAGAAACTTAAAGTTTGGAGGAGGACAAGGAGTATATCCATTTACGCCATTCCCAACGATTTTCAGATATATCACCCAAATCTCTAACGATTGGTTACGATCGTCACGTTAACCCCAACCACGCAGCCTGCACCTATTAACATGGCTCAACCCAATTACCAGTGACTTCATGGACTAGTGCCATGGTTTCGTTTAGCCTCCCCTAGAGCTCGTCCAGCCTACTTCCCCACCAGACATAATCGCTCGTCGAGGTAGGCGATGGTCAGGCATACGCAACACATATCCTAATCACCACAGCTGGTGAAGACTTACTACTTCATCAATTGACTTACTGCATTTACCTAGTACTCTATTCATAACCCACTCATTGCTTACTCGGTGGTCTCAACAAACACGATCAATGCTTCGAAGACATCTATGACCGAATACTAGAAGCCTACGAATATCCTCCATTCTTAATGGCCATGTTTCACATCCATCCAGATAAAACGGATCCAACTGCTGTGCAGTAAACGCGTCCTCTGATCGGAAGATGGATGTCTCGCCTATGTCACAAGTGATGCAAACTGACAATAGCCAATCAGGCTTTATGTATACCAACAGAGATTTCAGCAGACACCAGACCATCAGGACTGATAAGGCTCCTAAGATAAGTGAAGTGACTAACACATTCAACTGCTTCGCTCCCTATCACTAACTTCGGTTCCGAATCAGGCCAGTCTTGAAGTAACATTGATGGAGAGAATCGCATCCCAAACATGGTTACATTCATGTTGAAGATAGTCAAGAGATTCTGCATTTTACCAGCATCTTCACTCAGTAGAATTATGTCATCTGTGTATTCTAAGTCAGCAAGTTTATCTCCTGGAAGTAGGTCAACGCCGGAGAAATTAGACGATGATAATATTAACTCCTAACCTACGTCAATGATAAAGTTAAACAAAAATGAGGTAAGTGGGCAAGCTTGTTGAACACCACTTGAGGCAATCAGTTTCGACGACAATCCGTCATAATCTTTGCCTCGATATGTGGTGTTTCGAGTAGAGAGCTTGTATAAGGTTAATGTACTGCTCCTGTACGCCTTTCAGTGATAGGCATTGCAACATAACCTCATAATCGACAGAGTCAAATCCCGCCATAAGGTCAAGGAATACGGCTATTGTTGGGCGTCTAATAGTGTGACTATGTTCCAGAACCTGCCTAAGTGTGAATATTTGGTCTATAAAACCACGTCCAGGTTTTAAATCACCATGGTTTACTCTAGTTTGCGTTTAATGAGCTTTAGTTAGTCGTCGAAATATTATTGAGGCCAATATTTTAGACACTATATTCGTTAAGCTGATTCCTCCGGTAATTGTCACAAGAGGACTTCTGTCCTTTCTTATAGACCGGAATGGTTAGCGTTCGAGACCAGTTAGATGGGAATACATCCAGTTTCCGAATTCTAGCCAAAACCTTGTTACTAAAACTGGACGACCGTCCTCAAATATCTCGGGAGTTAATCCATCAGGTCCTGCTGCTCTACCTTGCTTTAAGTTTCTTATAGCCTTCTCAACCTCATTAGGACTTGGGGAACCAATACCTATTTGCCATTCAGGTTGCTTGACCATAGGTGGGCAACAGGGATGACGCCGAGGGCCGGTTGAACTGTTTCCTAAAGTGTTCTACCCATTGGCCTAATCTTCTAGATTAATAGTGAATTGTGGTCCCCTCTTTTTCTAAGTTAGTTTCACTCACAGTCGAATTACTGATACCCGTTTCCTTGATAAATCTGAACTGTTGCCTACTGTTACCTATTGCCGCTGCGTTTTCCATCCATTAAGCTTTCGCCACCTACCACTGCTCACGATCATTGCTCAAGCCATTAGCCAGTTTGTGTTTAAGTTGCCTTCGCTACTCATCGTGTTCAGAACCAGACGGGATGCGCTGTCGAACATTTGTCAGTTCAGTAAATGCAGCTGAAATCCATTGATTTCTTTTAACCTTTCGGGTTAGTTATTACTACTGCTTCAACAGCTTTTTGTATATCATTTCGTAGTTGACTAATTAGTCTTCTAGTTGTTCCTAAAATGTATTCTTGATTTTCACATCATTAAGTTGAACTCTGAGAGGATTCCTTGTCATGGGTCTTTTATGTCCAGTGAGACGCATACTAATACTCGCTCGCACTAAAACATGATCTGAGTCTAAACATGTGCTCCGAAATAAGCGGCAGTCTTCTATCGAGCCTCTCCAACGGTGGCTGATATCAATGTGGTCTGTTTGAGCCCAGAGTTGAGTTGATTGTAGAGGTTGCTATATCAACTGATATCTTTCCTTATGCTTAAAGTTGGCGCTTGCGAGAAATAGACAGTCATCTGAACATAGTTGCAAAAGACGGTAGCCATTATCTGTTCGTTAAGCCTAAATAACATAGGATACACCTAGGTGTCTTTCGGTTTCGCTAAGTTCCACCTACTTGGGCATTAAAATCACCAGCCACAATCACTACATCGATGCGCTTAGCTTTACAAAGAAGGTCAGGAAGCTTTCTGTAAAATTTATATTTTACTTCATCTAAGCTGGAATCAATGGGAGCGTAGGCAGAGACAACAAAGAGACAACGGCGTGTGTCCCTATCTTTACGAGTTGTCACCATCCCGTTTAGACGGACAGCGCATAAGAGACTGTCTATTGAAATCCAGTTGACGAGAGCCTGTTCAGCTCTTGAACTTAGTGCTATACCTACACCAGCAAGGCTTCGAGTGATAGCGGTGGGTTCTCGGGAAACACGAGGGGTAAATTGGGCCGGTTCTTTATTTTCACAAGGTGAGGCCAAACGAATGATTGTACTTGGATCCTGTATACGCGTTTCAGAGATGCAGGCAGACATCGATGGAGCGGGATTCTAGAGTCATAGCTAAGGAAGCTTGTTATCCTATCTGGCATTAGGTTCGAACGTTGAAAGCGCCAATATATAGTTTAGTTTGAGGTTTCAGGAGACCAGAAATAACGTTTCATGAACTTGAACCATTAGAACTAGAGGCGTGAGGTAATAATGTTATGCTACAAGGATTAGGCACGGGTATAAGAGAGTTATTAAAAGTTGATGGTGGGATTCGACCCCGAACAAGATGATCTCGTGTGCTGGTAGAGAATTGAGGGCGATTGTCACTTCCTGGCTGTCCACGTCATGGAAGGATATTACTTCTTGATGTACCTGAAAAGAAAACTGGGTTAGTATTGGTCATAATGACCTGAGAACTCGATCGCATAGTCCAAGGGACAACTGCTTGAGGTCGATTACGCACGACCTTATTATAGGTAGTTTTTTAGGTGCTAGCTCCGTTTTTTAGAAGGCCTTATAGCCGGAGACGGAAATCCATGGCGTAAGGTAAGGTATGACATTTTTAGGGTCGACCATTTCTAATCACTTCCTTCCGTTAGGAAGGAAGAATCGCTGCAGATGCTCGTTATCAGAGGAAAACACTTGACTGCTGTCACACCTCACTGCAGTTAACAGAACGACTTCGCCTTCAGATCTTAAGTTGCTACCTTTAGTCTTATTGCTCTTCAACAGACCTGCTTGGCATGGTAGGACCTAGAAAAACATGCGTTCCAGCCAATATAGCTCAGTTGGGTCATCACGATAGGCAAACCCGACTATCACATTAAGGTAGCGGCTACAGTCGGGTATTTCATTACTAATCTCCCTCAATTGTATTTTGCCACTAAAACAGTAACGTCATTAGTTTTCCCAGTCTTTTTCTCACCTCTGGTGTTACAATAGAAATATTTATAAGTATTTAATTCCAACAAACATTTATTAAGATGTTTTTTTTAAATCTAACAAAAATTATAATCTACCTGAGAGTAATGACAGTATTTTGATAACAAAACAAAGACATCAAGTGACACCAAGTGCATATTTAAGGTGAAATTGAAATGAAATATGTTAAACAACGCATTTGTTTACTTAGTCTTTTATCAATTTATTTTGTTAGTTCCGCATGAATTAATGCAATTGGTCTATAATTGTATTTTTTTTTAACAATTATTATGTATTACAAATCAAAGTTTCATAACTTTTTCAGTAGATTCAACGACTGTTTAGATGGCTGTAAACAAAGAAATATTCCTAAATAACTCAGTTTTAACTACAAATAAGGTTGGAATTAATACTCGTTGGTGATGTGAAGTAAGTTTTATGTTTAGGCTTTCGAGATGTTGCTAGTCACACTATTCCAATCTCAGTTTTCTTAAGAGAGTAAATGTGATCCTTTATTATTAGTTTTAGTTATTCCAGTAAATTTAAAGGAACAAAAGAACTGTTGTAATACCTATAAAAATGTAAGTAAACATTATATGGTTTCTAAGTTCCTAACTGGTTATCTAAAGAGCTTAACTAAACCAGATAGATTTTAGGCTACAGTATGTCAATCAAATTTTCAATACAAGCAGCTTTTAAAAAATGAATACACACGGGGTGAGACTAACATTTTACATCAAACTCTAGATGCTGTTTAAACTTCACTTTTTAGAATGTATGTAGTAGGTAAGTCGTGTAACTTAAAACTTTATTTAAAGTAGCTTGATTATATTATGGTTTATTTTTAAATGTGATAAACACTTGGTTATTTTCATTAAAAATATTAAATATAATCACTCTGATAAAGCTCTATTACAAAAGTTTTGAAGTAAGTCACTATCATATTGACAACTGATTACAGTAAAGGCACGAGCTTGAGAGATTCTTAAAATGTCGGGTATGAAAACTCGTTATATCAGCGTCAGAGTTCAGTATACAAACGAGCCAATCAACATTAGGAATTTACAATCAATTGTAGCCAAGCATAATGCAGTATTTATGAGTAAAATCCTGTCCGCGAAACAATGTAATATTAGGAAGATAACATAGACTTGACGTGATTAATTTATTAATTAAAGATCTTCGTAGACTTTTGTCAATAAAAAAACGTAAATAAACTCGTTATTATAACTAGAAACATCTATACTCTACAGCCTATTATGACGAAGCTAATAGTCATTTCAACTTCACTAAATTACTTGTTTTTAGAGTTTTAGGTTGGATTACTGGTTTCACATCAGTAACATGGTCGATCCACGTGACACCTGCAGTTTTCTCAGAAAGAATTCAATGATTAATTTGTTTATGCGTTACAATTTTTACTATGATGTAAGTTATTATTTTTTTAAAGAATTTTACATTATGGGTGCTATATTTAAACATTACAATAACTGAGTTCTGACTTTCTAAAATTGTGTTTGCTAAGTCATTACTAGTTGGATATGATGGGTGTTCTCCGAGGGCAGTTTAAGTATCTCTTGAGCTTGCCCCTGTACTTCAAACCGTCAATCTATTTAAGCAATTGAATTATTTCTATGACTTATGAAAATGAACAGAAGTCGTAAATCCAATGTTTAGGTTTTGCTTTATGGAAATTTGATCATCATCATAGTAATGGGTTCACACAGACATCCCATAGTAAAATAAGAGCAAAATCAAAACACATTGAAAAATAACATCAAAAATTGATGAAAGAGTATAAACTGATGAAACACAATAATTCAGAGTAATTGTCAAGAAATGTTGTACGAAATAGTTCATTTGTTTCCCATTTAATATCACTTTTGTTTTAATGAGATTTAAATGTATAGCCAAACACATATATAAGCGAAAAGTGCGAAAATTATGTAATCATTTGAAATAAACTATAGGCAAGTTAAAGAAATAGAGTGGAAGAGAGGTGGTTAATGCGTTGGTTAGAAACAAATAATTTGAATATGACTCTATTTTATATGTGCGTATGTATGTAGTTCTGTAATACTAACCATATATTTTCTATGGTAGAAAATAATACAAATAATTTTTTTTCAATGAATTGATTTAAATGCAAAACTGATTAAACTAATGGGAATAAATAAGTGATTTGAGAAGAATGACACAATTTGGTAGGAAAAAAAAGTTAACAAATATATGATGGTTGGTTAATGAAATTTTCTAAAAATAAAAGCAGTGACAACGAACGAAAGCACAACGGTATACGATTACTTTTGTGAATATTTTTCAAGTAGTGTGAACTGACAGAAATGTAGTCAATGAGTAGGTTACGTTTTGATGCTAAACGTATGGAGATACAGACACTTAGGCTTTTGTGAATCTAGACATACAAAAGGTTGAATGAACAAATAGACTTTAATATGCTTTCACTTGTTCTCCCGAAAAGAAAACACTGATGGTAATCAGGTTTTTGAAGTAATTTCCAGGATATCTTACACAAAATGTTAAGACACACATATGTAATTATGAGGTCAGCTCTGACAATAGAATGATAGAATTAATGGAATATTCACTGGGATGCATTAAAATAATTTTTAAATGATAATGTTAACAAATGTAAAACAATATTTAGATTAACGTCTCTTGGAATAATGAATAGAAAACAAAAAATAGCTAAATAAAGCTTCTCTATTATCTTAATAGATAAACTCTAATAAACAAAGAAATAGTTGATCACTTAACTATGTAACTGTGCTGAAGTCTGGTTGGTACACAGTAGATAAATTATTATACTACTTGTTTAACATGTTATGAAAAAAAAAGATGGTGAAGATAAAGTGCACAATCAGAGGGGAAAAAAGTAGAAGAAACGTTTTTTTCAGGATACTGTTTTCTTTTTTCTCAATTATAAGAATTATGACAGAATGAGAAAAAGGTATCTTGTATTCGATTTACATTATGATATATAAATTAACATAAGTAAATTAACCGACTCAACCAAATGAAACCAGTGTTTTCATGTAAAAAACTCGTGTAGTCAGTGAACAAATTGATGACATCAATTTATTTTTCATTTAGGATGCTTACTAAAAGAGATAGTTAAGTAGAAATAAAAGTATAGTTTAGTGAACTATATGGTGAAAAAAAACATTTCAAAACATACTTCTTTATAAGCAACATAAACATGAACTTATTGAGTACATGGGAAACATTTATTGATTCGGAGATCGTATTGTTAATATTTGCTAACATTTAAATGTTATCCAAGGAGTCATAATAATTAGTGCGACCTAATCATCCACATCATGAATTGTGAATATTCACTGGCATTTGTGGATCAACTGGGCATTAGGCGCTTACTTACAATCAAATTTTTTAACCGAAAGTGGAAATTATTTTATATGAGATCAAATGACTGGATATATTCTAATTAGTTGGTTAGAAGAAACCATACAACTATGAATGAAGAATATTTCATGAAATTATTTAAGGGAAACATAGATAAAGAGGTAATAATTCTAAGTGGTTAGACGTTGTCGGCAGAAAACAATATTTGACCCAGGTTTAATTTAAGTTTGCACTCGAAGATGGGGTTTAGCTGAAATCTTAAAGGAACTGATACTCAGATTGCAGTATTCAAAAACGCGTCATTTAACATTATAATTTGAAAAGTTACCACTGAATTACGCTGCAACTAATCTCTTACATGACTGAAATATTTGTATCGATTAATTCTCGGGTAGAATCAACTAAAAAGAAATTTAAGCCTGTCTTCATTTTGGCAACTTCCAACCACCTAATATCTAAACGCAGCGAATACAATGTCCAATAACATAGACTAACAGTTCATTCATTTAATACTAAGGGTTAGACAACATGATACTGAATACTATTCAATGATAAAATTGGTGTTAATTAACGAGTAAATAAATACAACTATAATCCGGTTTTTACATGCTCAACAGAGACAGTTTAACCTTACAATGTTCACCGAGTGTTGTGGTGTTTGTTGACATTCTCAAATTTTCACTAAAGATTAATCATACATCTGTTAAAATGACCACTCGCATCCTGGGGATTTTTAGTGTATTTTTTTAAACTTCAATATATATATATATATATATATATATATATATATAAGTAGGGTTTCTAAGGAGCATAATGTCAATCGATATAGCCAAAATATACATTTGCAACAAGTAAGAATGATTTTAACTTTAATTCATTTATTTTCAATATTTGTGTATGTAATCACAATTCATGATTTTATTCATTTGTAACTAGTAGCTGAATACTGAAAATGTTTTAGGTTTTGTATTTAACTTAGGTGAAATATCACTCTGTGAATCTACTAATAAACAACACTAAAAATTTGTGAACTTTGAAATGCCATGATATGGTGACAATGTTTCAAAAGACGTTTGACTTAATTACGTAAAGTAATCAGGAAAGGTAGGATAGGACAAGGTGTCGTAATTTACTAAACTTAATTTATTTGTAATAATTTTTCGAATATACGAGCAAATCAAAAGACTGAGTCAAATATATCAGAAAGATGCTTACCTTAATAATGTGCTCAAAACCACTAACATTTGAACCGGATTTTCCTCTAGAAGAGAAATATTCTGAATCCAAATCTTGCGTGTCATTTAATATCGAGTCGATTGTAGACAGATTAGTTTTCAATTCTTCTGAATCATCATTAGATAAAACAAATGGGACATTGACCAAAGTAATTGGAGATATTGAGCTAGGCCCATCTTTGTCACCAGTGCCTGTTGAGGCGTCCACATTAATAGTTTCAGTAGTAACAGCAGATGAGATGGAAGCAGCTGATACTTCATTTATCGGACAATGTACACTAGACAAACTTAAAGATGAATCAGTCGAAAGATTACTAGCTCTGCCTGTATTTCCTAAACCTAAAACTGGTGTGTATGATGTTCTTAAGTCTTCTCCTGGTAAATGCGAATCTATCAATACTTCAAGAAAGTTGACAAACAGTTGAGCGGTATCAGCATTCTGATTCGCCTTAAATAAAATTAGATAATGAATACAATTGATATAAAAAATTTGGTGAATTTTATTTAATCTTTAATTTGTTGTATGGCTAATGTTGTCATTATATAACTGAAAGTTTGATCTATCCGAAATTTACTAACTGACTGATTAGGGTGAGATGTAATCCTTGCGTAGTTAAGAATCTGTGGAGGTTATCTCGCAAAAAAATAACTCAGCAGTAAGTAATAATTACATAATGATAATAACGGTCATCATTATTGTCATTAGGTTTTGGCAAGTTAACACAAATGTCATAGCTATTACATTAAAACTATCATCCTCTAAAAAAAAAATAATACAGTTATCATAATTAATATCTAGGCACTTTAGTTACAACTAAGAGTGATCAATTGCTATCCATTTGAGAAATATTGAATAGGTTAACTGATATGTTCGGACAATGTAAATTATGATGGACCACCACATGTGTTACATTCTGTATTTTTAGTCGAATTTTCATTAATTTAGTAAATGAGTACTTCATATTTCAGCGTAAGTTCAACCAAAGATTTTATTGCGTGTCAGGAGTTATCAACAAGTTGCTTCTATGAATTTATCACTTTAGTATAGAGCGACATAAACATTTCCTACCACTCTAATATGCATCAATCAACAACTACAGGAACTGACTGACAAAGCTGAATTTAGCACATTTAGCGAGTATTAGAAACAGTATAAATATCTTCGGTTTGATTGTGATGAGGTTTTACGTATTCAATTTAGTTTAGAAAATTTACTAAGTTTAATGCTCATGGTGATAGACATTTTGACGAAAATATGTCACAAAGCGATATTAGTGTCAGAAATTCCAATTCTGTTCCAGTGATTGAGAAACGACGTTTGTTTATTGTACACTCTGAAAAACAACTACATCAACAATCCCACCAGACGGTTCTTAGCTCGAATGGTAATTGAATTCTCTAAGCTAGGTGCGTAAGTTATAAACCTTTAACTGCCAATCTGGGCAACATCATTAGTGCTTATTTTAAGCAGAGTTGAAGAAGCATGATTAATTGTCTTAAATAAATGAATATAAAAAAATAATAATACACACGAACCTTAGAAAAGTGACCAGAAAATCTCCATAAACCACCAAAACCGATACCTTGAAATGTAAATTTAAAAGAAAAATAAACATTTTTCTTTTGAAATCACGATGACAATTCGTAGTAGGTAGTTTTTTAGTCATAGTTATTTTGCATATATTAGTCTATAGCTTAAAAAGTGATGGGTTATGTTCTCAAGACTCGAAAAATTTACGTCTGAGAAATGTTGTGCAACATTATCTTTGTATAAGATGCTTAAGTACTTTGAGTATTGAGAATAGTTGATTAAGTAATACATAAATGGAATTTGTTATGATAATTATTATTACTAGAGTTAAGATGAGTTAGTTTAAAGCACTAATTAGATGCTATAAACTGAGTTGTCAAAGACCGTGGAAGTAGCTTACTGAAGTTCAAAATATAAATCGAGAATTCGCTGAAGTCAAGAAGTGGGGACTATTGGATTCTGACGAAGTGATCAAAATATATCATGTCTGGTGCAGGATCAAAAGGCAATACACTATATCATCAGTATAAGTTCATGAGTATGCACTGTTGAATTGCTTTAGGCAAGAATAAAACAGATGTCTAACACTGTTTGGATTGAATTCAATGTTTACACATTCACTTCATTATTACATGTGTCTGTAATTGTCAACTTTAAGCTAACTAGTAATTTATAAATAGTAATAATTAAGTAGATAATAAGATTTCGATTTAGTCGTAATTTTTTATTGGGCATAAATATAAACACTGAGTGGAGAGGGATTTTTGGAGTAAAATCTCTAAACTGCTTTTTCATAACGGTATTTAAAATTGAAATACTACGACTTTTTACTGAATAAGAATTAAATAGCAACTGCAGTTTGTCTAACTCGACTAATCTACTTAATTCAATGATAATTGTTTCGATGTTAGAAAGTAAATAAAATGAACGACGAATCGTAATCGTACTAGAAAAAATGTCGTCTGTTGTACGACACAAGTTACAATATTGCACAAGTTAACGATTTATTAATAATATCCCATTTTAATACACTACACATTATAACATTTTAAGTTCGATCGGTAAAACTAAAGGAAAAATATTAATTATAGCATAATTGATCGACAGCTCAACTTGATTGCAGCTGACGGATACCTACTAGCAGATCTGATGAATCAATAAAATACACCCTTATATTTACGGATATCAGAAAACACATTAACTAGACAGTAAGTAAGAGTCGTTTGATATAAAAAAGATAATACACTTATGTACAAAATAGTTTACACAAGATAATCATGAGTTAAAGTCCTTTTAAACAGTTGTTAAATAACGACCATGTGGGTCATTCACAAACCTATGATATTATGATATGATTATCAAGTTTAAATCTTGCTCGCCGTATCAATAAACAATTTGTAGTAGAGATCATTTTTAAAAAAAGGTATATTTAGAAAACAGATACGTAATTTTAAAGTATTTTTACAGCCCCATTAATGTTGATATTGACTGAAATCAATCAGTCTCTGATGCCATTTGTACGTCCTGAATGGATTGTCTTGAAGCAACGGAAGTGTGATTAAAACAGCGAAAATAGTGACAAGGTATTTAAAAAATTAGCATCAATTTAATCAGGAAGACGCATTATACCTTATCGGTTATTTCACGAAACGACTATACACATACAATAAATATACTTTAAAACGTTTTCATCATATTGAACAAAAGTTGCATCGTATAAGGAGGTTATAAATAAGATCGAGCTAAGAAATCATAGCATTCTTAAAAAAATTACTCATAGCTTTCTTACGTTTTTATTTAATGTAGAAACATTAAAATGTGTTGTCAGTAATGTAAAAAGTTAATGCTTTCTGACAAAATTACATTACAGGGAATGTGCTTCGATCTCAGTTATTACAGAGTTTGATCAAATAAATGAGAAAAGTCAGTCAGTCAAATAGTTACAACGTAGAACTTGGTACAAGCATACATCGGTTCAAGTTGCCATGCCACGATTAACAGATGGAAATCAAATTGTCGGACCAAATCACAGAGTAGGGGAGGTAGTTACAGAGTTAGTATTAAATGAAAGAAATAGAGATCAGAGAGTAGATTTAGGAAAATATGATTCAATAGAAAGAAAATTATGATAAGCTCAGAAACTTAAAGTTTGGAGGAGGACAAGGAGTATATCCATTTGCGCCATTCCCAACGATTTTCAGATATATCACCCAAATCTCTAACCATTGGTTACGATCGTCACGTTAACCCCAACCACGCAGCCTGCACCTATTAACATGGCTCAACCCAATTACCAGTGACTTCATGGACTAGTGCCATGGTTTCGTTTAGCCTCCCCTAGAGCTCGTCCAGCCTACTTCCCCACCAGACATAATCGCTCGTCGAGGTAGGCGATGGTCAGGCATACGCAACACGTATCCTAATCACCACAGCTGGTGAAGACTTACTACTTCATCAATTGACTTACTGCATTTACCTAGTACTCTATTCATAACCCACTCATTGCTTACTCGGTGGTCTCAACAAACACGATCAATGCTTCGAAGACATCTATGACCGAATACTAGAAGCCTACGAATATCCTCCATTCTTAATGGCCATGTTTCACATCCATCCAGATAAAACGGATCCAACTGCTGTGCAGTAAACGCGTCCTCTGATCGGAAGATGGATGTCTCGCCTATGTCACAAGTGATGCAAACTGACAATAGCCAATCAGGCTTTATGTATACCAACAGAGATTTCAGCAGACACCAGACCATCAGGACTGATAAGGCTCCTAAGATAAGTGAAGTGACTAACACATTCAACTGCTTCGCTCCCTATCACTAACTTCGGTTCCGAATCAGGCCAGTCTTGAAGTAACATTGATGGAGAGAATCGCATCCCAAACATGGTTACATTCATGTTGAAGATAGTCAAGAGATTCTGCATTTTACCAGCATCTTCACTCAGTAGAATTATGTCATCTGTGTATTCTAAGTCAGCAAGTTTATCTCCTGGAAGTAGGTCAACCCCGGAGAAATCAGACGATGACAATATTAACTACTAAACTATGTCTATGATAAATTCAAATAAAAATGTGGTAGGTGAAGAACCTTGTCGAACACCACTTGAGGCAATCAGTTTCGACGTTAATCCGCCGTAATCTTTGACTCGAAATATTGTGTTTTGGGAAATTCTGGGACATTTAAATTGTGATTTATATATTTCAGTAAAAAGTCATAATGCAAACATTCAACGGACGGTTGTGACATGGAGCAGCTCAACACATCTGAAATTCCACCGCAAACTACCTAATAATTATACTACATTTATGTCTGATACAATAGATAACAATTAGTATATATAACGTTTATATGGTGGAATATCACATTACTGAATTAAGAAGAAAAATAGAGTATATATGACCCACGTACTTTGTAAGTAGTGTAGTTGTTGTACAGATGTTTCGCCATTACTTATCATATTCTGTATGATACTTTGAACTGCACTCAGAATTTTTTGATCATGGCAATGTGTTAGAACATAATTAATTTTTGAATCTAATAAACTATGTCTATATTAAAGAAAAAAGATATTTTATTGAAGTAGAATATGAAAAGATATGGAAATAAATTATTTTAATTTTATTATGAGATGACATCAATAATTAGTTTTCAAGTGTGTAATGGTAATTAGCAGAAATCAACCAACTTTTTGGCAATACTATCTTGCTTGTAGCAGAACTGTTTGGTTGGTACGCCATATTTACTCAGTCAACGCCAACATATCGTGCAAGGGATCCAAAGAAACACTTATTGCCCCGGTGTTTATAGTATATTTTAAGTTGCCTTTTTTCAACTTAATGGTGTTGATGGTCGAGAAAATTCTTGAAACGTAAGAAAATTTTCGGAGTATCGTATTTAGATCAATCGGTAATCAACATATAAATAGATATATATTCAATAGACCAGTTCATATAGAAAAGATCAGTTAGATACACAGCCAGAAGTTTAACCAAAAAACAGTGTAAACAGAGGTATAGAAATACATGAAGCAACGAAACCTATTATGATAACCAAACACTAACATGGCCGCTAAAACAAACTGATTTCGCGCTTGTGAAATGACTAAAAGGCTCACTTTTACATGCAGTAAGCTTTGATGATGTTTCCGAAGATAATAATAAAGGCACTTCAACAAAACAAATTAACACAAGGTACTCAACAAGGCCAGAAGTATCCATCTAAATTGGAATTCTTCTCTATCATTTGATTTTATTCAACATGAAGCATAGTCTGTAAAAATGAAATAAAGGAGGTCGTAGGTGCTTAATTTTAAGTCTATTTGAAATATAGCCTGTATATAAAGTGAATCGTTAAGTGATTATTAACACGATTCAACTTGTTAAAAATAAACTATCTGATATAAAATCTAGAATATTATATTGCTAAACGATCAGCTCATGTACGCTCATTAGTGAAATTTGATTAAAATTAGCTGCGTTTTATTAATAAGATAACAGCTGAGGACACGGAAAACCAGAGATCTTGTTTAAATAATTATTGACCATGAAAAGCAGACCAATCTAGAATTCATAAAATATAATCGTTCGGAGAATGTCCAATATAATTGTTTCGGTGTAAAAGAAAAATTTTACCAGACATAAATATACTCATTAAGATTTTATTCTTATATGTTCATTTTTACTTGATAGAAAAACTGCTTAAACATATTTAATATGAAGTCTGAAGAATAGTGCGCGATTTACATGAAATTCACTTACATAACAGGAAATACACGAGGGAAAACCATAGAAGCATCTGCCAAAAATTCATACAGCACTCTTGACTCATTCTCGTCAGTGGTATATCGAACCAAAGTAGTCTTATTGTTGAAAATAAAAGTTATGCAAATTGACAAATATTTAAGTAAACTGCTTCTAGTTATTTAAAATAATCAGCTAAATGAGTATCATGTAGAATCACATTGCAAAACTGGGCAATCATATGGTCTATTGATTCAATATGGTTTTTCTCTTTGCTAAGCTCCAATCTCATTCATAACCTACTGGTTAAAGTAGTAAATGAAGATATGCTTCCTGCAGTTTAACTTTATTAATGATAGTAGTGGTAATAGATGATGGTCATAGAACATCATGGAGTCAGGAAATAGAAAACCACAAATGTCAACTCAGTGGTGTAGAGGTTAGGAACTTTTCATGAAGCCTGAAGGTCCTAAATTCGTTCTCTTTTGTGGTTACTGTTGGGGATTCACATACTTAAATGAAAGAGTTTCAAGTTTTACGTGATTTTTAAGCGCTTTCAAAGTAATCTCTATCTTTGGTGATAAGTTCTGCAGTCACTACATGAATATCATTTTCAGCTTTGAAAAAACATTTTGTGCATGAGTTTCATGGAGCAAAAAATGTAACTTTTCAGTCACTGCATATTTAATAATCTACTGAATTTAATAAAATGAGTAGATGATTGTACATGACCCTATAGTTTAACATTTTGATTGAAAAACATCTCATTTACTCAAATACCATCATTCTGAATTGTTTTGTTAATACTCAGTCAGTAAACTAGTCTATCGTTACTGAATTATGGATACATGAAATAAAAGAAGTTTACGAAAAACATATTACGAAATAGATTAATCATACTTAGACATGTAAATTTACCAGTACAGCAATAGTTAAAGCTTGAGTTGCTTCATCAGTGAGAATACTCGGATCAAGAAGAACTCCAGTCAATGCTTTTTGTTCAATCTGTGTGGAATTCGATAAAAACTGTTTCTTTTGATTACCATGAATATTTAAATCATCAACTTCACTTAGATTCATAATCTGAATATCTAATGTTTCATCTTTGACTTGGTTTCTCCCGATGCCTGGTCTTTGTTCAGTATTTGTGCTAGGACTACTACCTGACATGCATTCATCGATGGAACGTGAACGCAAGTAATCTGTAGTATTTGAAACAGCATGACGTTTATAAAACTGCTGACATGGTTGAAGAATACGATTCTAGTAAAATGAACAATACATTTATATTGGAAAAAATCAATAGTAAATATTTTTTAACTTTAGTTTTACATGCTACATGAAATTTAAAAAACTTTCCTGAGACATTAACATGAACAGTCAATAACCATTTTAAATAAAATGTTTATATCCGATGAAACATTTAGAATATTCTGTTATAATGATCAGACTGCTAGTAACCTACTTTGAAGCGTTCCATAAGTATTAGTAAGAAGTTGTGACTGGTAGGGTTCAAGCAAGTCAAGCGTGAGACAGTTATAACCAGCGGCAATGATTGATTGTTTCATTACAATAGAAATTGACAGTGAAAATTTAACAGTTAGACGCCAGCCTAGTGGTATTGATATTTAAGGGTTCACTGTGGAACAAAAAGCTCAGGACCGATCTACGGTGAGGCTGTGGATGTGCACAGATAAAGTATCTCATACTAGGACAAAACGATTGTTCAGTGCTTTCAATATTTTAGCGGTTGTCTAACCCCGTCACTTTGTGATATCAAACTGTTAGTTCCGCAATCTCCACAATACCTAGTTTAAATCATTATCCGCTAACTAACGAATAACTTTAAGAGGTGATTCCAGAGCTCTAGTATGATGTAACTAGTGAAATGCAACTATGTCAAGTGTGAGATAGTTATTCACCGATGGTGATGAAGGAAGTGCCTGCAATATATCATGGACTAATTTAAGTTAGTAACACCAACTGTTTGATATCAGATAAGTAGTCTAACAGTTAAGCATTTGCGACAAAGCCTAAAGGTCGAGGATTGAGCTCTTTGGTAGGTTTATGGACATTCACCACCGGAGTATTCTATACTAGAACGAAATAGATGTTCAGGAATTGTTAGTTTTCAATGGTCGCATAACTCAAACCTATTCATGACATCAAACAATGATTTTTAATTTGCGACGATAAAAATAATTATTTTCCAACAATTTTAAACGTTCTGAGCACTTTACAAATATTTTTCTATTGTTCATTTTTTTAATCGACTACTGGTAATGTCATTTATTTTGGAACTTCATTCCGAAAATCGATTGTTTTATTATTGTTGTTCATAAACTTCGGCATATTATAAACACTATAACAGCCGATAACATGAAGAAGATTTAGTAAGCAGTAGTTTATGTTACATTAAAACGAAACTATAAACATCACCCTAAAATATAAAAATAGATAATTTTACCACATTTGATATCATATTCATCGTCATTGGGCGGTCATTTGGTGAACGTAACATCTGTTGTTGTTGCTGCTGTGTACTGTCTGCTGGTGATAAACTACTGGTATGACTAGGCTCATATCTTGATGGGTTTATTTTTTGGTGGAGATTCGATTGAGTCGAAGGACTCGGGAATAATGATTTAATCAAACTAATTGAATTGTGACCGCGTGGATTCGACTGTTGTGGTGACGATGATGAATCAAGTAGACTTTCATTAGATCCACCCCAATCGATGTTGTTGGCTGAAGACATTGCCGTACTTGTAAAAGTGGAGGGGTTCTTTGTTGTCGTAGTATTGTCCCCATCATTATTCGATTGTTGTTCATTCGTACCAACAAGTGTACCGGGTATGCGGAATTTCAGTCGACATCGCCTACGTACTTCTTCGGATACCGGTAATAAAGCTGTTAAATAAGCTATACTTTCACGACTAACTTGATATTTATCACTGTAAATTCGAGACATCAGTAATTGGATAAGGTTATATGTATAAATGGAGAAAAACATAAGAATTGAAAGTAATATCCAAAATTATCTAGGTTATATGAGTACCGTAAGACTACTGAGGTGGGGTGGAGAATAAGAAAAATTGACTTAGTAGATAATCACAATTTTCTGCTTAAAATATGAATTTACTGAAAGCTATATATCAGACATGATTAGAAAAATACTTTTTAACCAATTTTAAGTGTTTTTAATTAAATGTTCTTGATGTTTAGAAGAGAATTCAGTCAGTTTGGATTAGAATATGAGTTCCCTGGACAAATGCTATGCTTGCATTTTAGATGATGGCTAGGAATGAAATTCATGACCAACTGTGGAGAGGATTACCTACATTTTAGTGTTAATGTTTGCTCAGACATAAATTCTTTGTCGTTTAAACCAAGGGGGGGGGGCATTAGAAACATTGAATCAAATAACTCTCATTTAAAGTTGAAAAAAGTCTTTGCTTTGACTACACGCTATTCTAAGTTTTCTTTTGTACAGTAATCTATTTACGATAGATAAGTTTCGTATGTTGTTTTTGTCATATAGGTTCTATACAGTATGATAAAAAGAACTTTAATCTGAAAACGAAACTGTGAAACGATCATTCTTAGATAACTGAGAATAATATTTTATAGCATTAGTTGCTTTTACTCCTAAGCTTTTATTTGAATTGTTATCACTCGGTACTAACGTGTAGTACGACAATTTAAACTAATGAACACTTCTGCCAGACTCTGTAGTTGTTTGAGACTGATTTATTGTTCATACTGCAAATGTGCTGATATCCTTGACAAGAAGAGACAAAATCAAATTCAATTGCTTATTATGTTTGGTTAGAACTACATTTAATCACTAATTATTTCAAAAAACACCAGAATATTTTAGTATATATGGCACTCGCTCAGCAGTGCAATCCTGGGCGTCAGACTTGCTAATTTAAAACTCGTTAGTTGTATGTATCCCTGTGTATGCATCCATGGTGATAATGTTTAAATTAAAACTTGAAACCATTAACTGACGCTTTTAACAACGTGTTATCCACTAACCAAATGAGCCCAAATAGCCACTAAATTACTCAGTCTTTACGAATATCAAAACGATTTGAGAAGCTGTACTTATGCACTGGTTTAATGATGTAAAGTATAAAACATGTTGTTATTAAGTGGGTAAAAAATCAAATACCTTCAAGGATTGCAGCGAATGCTTACACGAGCCATGGATTTGTAAATGCTCACTTCCAAGAAGCCCAATTCTAGGATGGAATAGCTATTCAGTGTTTCTAGATGATTATCTTATTAGGATCAATCAGTAATGCGTAATAAGTGTTTTCAGCTGATATATACTATTTATTATTTGTTTATTTGATTCCCAGTTCAAGAAATAAAATGATAATCACTCAAATGCCTGTAAGAAATAGCAATCGATTGTTTTGTAGTTACAATTGAAAGTGTACAATCAGCCAAATTTATTCAGTATTTCCTGTACATGTAGTGTTATAATTCTTATTTAGAAAGACAAAAATCGCATATCAGCATCTAATTTTAATGATATAAACAGCAGATTACAACTAAAGGTTTTCAAACTCAGTTCCTTTGGCAAATATAGTAATAAATGAAGCAATTTATTGAATATCCGTTAGGTAAAATAATTTTATTAGCACATTTATACGGCAATTAGTCTATATTAATGGAAAACTAAATGTTAACTATTCAATATACGCGATTCACTTTGTAATTATGTATGACTAATAAATCAGATTCTTCATTACTGTATCCAGTGGGTTGAGACATCTTACAGTTATATAAATTCTTCAGCTTGAGTTATCACGAGGTGCTTTAGGCATCAATATCTAGGTTATTTATTCGGTGCAAATGTTCTACAAGAAATTTATTACTACTTAATATAAAAGTTTAACAAAAAATGTTAACATCTAAATACAACGAACAATTTAAACAATCTATCTTTTATATAATTAAATTCAATAATTATCAATCGTCCAATTTACCGATTAATTGGTTTAGCAATAATACCCAGTAGTAAATGTAACACACGTGTAGTTCTGGTAACAGTTTTTATATCAGGATGACGAAATCCTTTCAACAAATGGCCAACTAATGCGAAATGAAAACTATCACGGAAACTAAGACCAACAGCATGATCCATTTGTTTGTATTGCAAAATAAATTGTTCTCTGCATCTCATCATAATATTACTCAATGACTAATATGACGACAGCAATTATAAAAACAAAAAGAAAGGCAGAAGTTATTTGTTATGTCAAACTTTGTAAAAGAATTTCTAAATACAAATACGTCATAATATAATTAAGCAGTGGTGTTTGACTAACGATCGAATCTAGGAAGCACGTTTCGTCTCATTTAGAAGTCGACAGTTAGATGCACCTGTTTTGAAGTTCATGGTAAGATTCAACCCCAGCACACGTAGTTTTAAACTCCAAAGTAAATTCAAACAGATACAAAATAAGTAACACAAACCTATTAAAAGCTCTGTTAAAATTGTTCCATGGTTTGCTAGAATCGTATGTACAGTTGTTTTCAAATTCAGTTCGTCAGTATTCATTCAAACAGTGAGTTGCCAGTCTAAAAATACAAGAGATTATACATATTTTATATTTTTTCAACTCAAGAGATCGATGGTTGTCCTGGCCCCACAAAACTCATACTTATAAGTTCGATCGACTTGAAATCGTTGTCCTTACGATGCCAATTCTCTAAAAGTAGCTTACAACATTTCACAAACATCTCAAGCGTCATTTCCTAATTCCATTAAAAAACGTTAGTAACCTGGTTTACGTATTTATTGAACAAATATATATATATATATATATATATATATATATATGTCAGGATAAAATGTGAAAGAAACCATAACAAATCATCTTACTATATCTGAACTTGATTAATAAACTAAGTTGAAAAATATTCATGTCAATAAAACACATTTAGAATATTTAAGTGAATATTTTCAAGTTCATGAATACTATGAAAATAAACCGGTTTCAAATGCCTTTTATGCACAATTTATTAATGTAAACAGTTTAGTCGTTTATCCTTGTGAGAGAAACGTCTTGTTTTATTATTTACTAACTTAAATTGATTAATGCACCATAAAGTAAGCCCTGATTTTCAAGATAAATGATATAATTTGTCATTTAAAATAGACGAATATATGAAAATAAACATATATGCACAACAGAAATATGACGTACGTCATGTTCAAATGTTCCATTCTGGTCTAATGTTAACAAATTTTGTTCAAGTAAAGCCAATCCAGCTGCATATAATGAAACTTCATCTAATTGTAAAATACCTAATGCTATCCAAAACAATGGTTGATGTGTTTCTGAATCCGGTGGTAGAAGTGGCAGAAGTCTTGTTAAACAAATAATTATCGCTTCGATGAGATACAATTCTATAAAAATATAAAAAGAAACAAATGGACTACGTGTGTATTATACAATCAGCCTAGTGGTAGTTGTGATGTATTAGTTTTTCTCAAGTGTAATAAATGGGTGTCAATAATGAAAATGTTAGACATCGAATTCAACAAAATGTTTCTTTTTGCAACTTTCTGAAAACAGTGTGTGTTTCCTCAACCTAAATTTCATGGAAATTTATTTGATTAAAGAAAAAAATATTTTCATCAACGAGCGACAACAGATACAGAGCGATTAAAACTTTTTTCAGCGTCCCTTGGTTCCAATTAATTTTTACCAGCAAATAGGCAGAATAAAATAAGTATTCAGTGTGAGATTCAATTAATCTAAGTTTATAATTAGTGGACATGGCTGATAAAAATGACGATTTTAGTGAAAAAATAATACTGTCAAACAAACCTGCCTGTCCAGTATTTACGGTTCTATGTCGTAGATCTTTTTCCATGTTCAATTCATTTGCATAAGATGCTAATGCTCTAGACATTATACGCAGTAATTGTTTTATATCGGTATCAGTAAAACTTTTACAAATACATCCCAGTACAATGATAGCACGAGGCTGTAAAGCTGGATTATGTTGAAAAGCAAACCTATGCAACAAAAAGATATTAAAGATGATATATAAATTAAACTGATAAAGAAATGTGTGACTTTACAATATTCAACTTGTTGAAAAACGGTTAAAGCTTATCCGACGGTCAGTGGCTAAGCAGTCTGCCTATATTAAATAATTTATTGACTTATTATTAATGGCAAAAGCATTCGTAAGATGGGTATGTCAGACATAATATTAATAAAAGCGTCATAATGATAAGTTTTACTGGTTAAATAAGTAAATTTGCTGAATAGCAAGTATCATATAAATCAACGTTGACATAACACTTTCTGACTAAATATTGACATTTTAGTCAACTTTAACAAATGAAGTTTATCTCCTCTGAATATTGTGAATTGTTTTAACAGCAAGTTAAGAATACTTTCTCGTGTCATTTTGAATACTCTGATATTCTCATAAGTTTCTTAGCTGTTACAGCTAGTATATTTGCTATTACATGTAACTTTGGTCATCAATGCATTCTTTTAAAAGGAATGTAAAATAATTAACAATTCATTTACTTGGTATACTCTTGTACCTAGTTTCATACCACACTCTAAGCATGATGGTTAATGATATTATTTGGTCGCTCATATCAAAATAATCTAGAGAGGGTTTTGTACCTATAAATTATTGGTTAAAAGTCGAACGCCATAATCACTAAACGACCTTTACAAACAGAAGTAATAATGATGACGTGACTCATACATTACGTACAGATTTGTGTAGTCTACATAAATCAAAACCTAAGTATGAAGTCTGATAACATTACAAAGCTGGCCAAACAGAAGTGAATAAGAAAAAATTGCCCTCGCTACCTGCTGATAAAAATCTAAGTACTTTGACTATTAATACTCCAATAGAAAATCCAAATAAATGAAATATTTAAATGTTATTAAAGAGAAAAGACAATTACTTTCGAGCTAATTGTGTCCACTGATCAAGCCAATGAGTAAATTTGGGCATTTCTTTAATAACTAAACTCATTATTTCCAACAACGTATCCGTGAGAAATTCCAATGAGCTCAATGATAGACGTTCTGGTTTATTTAAACCACTGTCCAATGGTAGCGATAATTGTGATGATATAGCATGATGAGGTAAATATGATGCTGATATATTTGTACTAGGATTAAGTATATGTGGTACAACAAATTGACTTGTTTGATTTAATCTTAGTGAATAATTATCAGGATAATTAGAACTGATTCTAGATCCTGCATTCAAACTAAACGTATCAGTAGGAAGCGAATGCTGTTTATGATGCGGATTACTGTATGGGTTTCGTCCACAATTACTGATAAGATCATTTGGCTGTCCGGTATGTTGGGGTATTTCGACGACAGAAGTTGTTATAATTCGTTGAAAAACGTTAGTCTCATCACAATTATCACCAATCATTATTAAAACTGGTTGGGAATTTCTGCCGAATTCTTGTTTCTTTAATTCGGAATTTTGTAACGTGGTATCTTTCTTGACATTAATTAAATCGACACTATCAACCGATATTGATGTACATGTACCACCACTACAGTTGCTACTAATACTACTACTACTACCTTGACTATGGTGTAGATTTGACATAACTCCAATATGTCCAGTATGTGGTGGAATGTTTAAAACCATAGAACCAGTATGCGATGGATTATTTGGCCCAGTTGATACAAATAAACCCGATCGTTCACCTGGACGAAAGTGTGGAAAGGCACTAATAGGTGCACATTTAACATTTTGTATACCAAATACTTCATAGAATTTCGGTAAAGTGAATTCTGCAAGAAGTTGACGAAGCTGTTGAACTGTTTTTTCTGCATACAGAAAAAAGTTATGAAATTTAGAGGAAAAGTGATATACGTTCTAATATTGTGTGAAAAAATGTCAGGTCCAAATAGGCTGGTTGTAATTTCTCAGAATATAAACCTAGATGGTGCAGGTTCAAATCCCACAACATGTATCACTTTAATCAAAACTGAAAACAAATCGACTTTCTCCAACCACTTAACGAAAAATAACTGATTTTACTTTAATCCTCGAAAACGAAGATGGAGAAAACGATAATCAGAATTGTGAAAAGTACATTATATAAACATGGAAGTTGCATAAATCCGGAAACGAACATTTGGATAGTAATTGTTATAATGAGATTAATAATTACGAATCACAATCTGATGAGTCTATTTCTTATGTCATCACAACTCCGTACTATTAAACCGTATTCAATAAACATTCAGTAAATAAGATATTTGCATTATCTAAATTGTAGGCATGCCGCGGACTTATCAGCGATTATCGTACCTTTCCCATTCACCAGAAATTATAATTTTAACCTAAACTTATTATTCTCTTTCTAAACACAAATTTTCAACCAACTTCTATGGATAAGACATTTTTTATAAAGAAGTTGTTTATCATGTGATACACAAAAGTAATTGTTATTATAAACCAGAAGGCTTTTTGTAGAAAATGAGTCCTATCAATTAAAAGACTAATTAAACATCTGTTATATCAGGTAATCAGCATTTGTGTAAATCGCTTATTGTCAGTAAGTGTTAATCTTATTAGCTTTTTATCACGAAAGGTCATTATCAACCTACACAAACGTTGTCAGTGTCATCTCCCTCGCACTACTAAGGTTACATCAGTAACACCTATACAGACAAATGAATCATGAAAAGGTTGTTCGACACGCTAATTCAAGTAATCAATAACCAATGTTGATGTCATGTTGAGAAGAAAACATGATTAAATAATTTCACTTAATCCTATTGTTTAAAATAGATGATAAAAGATGTATTTATTATGTAACATAAGTATGGGAAAATGACGTCTCTAAGAAATACGTAGATCAACATCCTGGACCTAAATTAGTAAGTCAATCTTAAATTTGTTATATTCGTCGATAATTTTCAATATGAAAGAATTGTTTGTACGACATATAACAAAGTGCGACCACGAAGTCGCGTGTCTCCACTGTAAAGAATAAACAATGCATGCTAAAAAGGTTACGTTTCTAGATACTGATTATAACATGAGTAGTGGGTATAATTACTAGTGATTGGTTCCAATCATCGACTGTTTCATGTCTTTAGGGAAAGGTACAATCGGACCTTGAAATAATCATAAAATAATCAGATGAATAACCCATCTAAAGCTGAGGATAAGCAAAACCGAGAGAACCAAATCTCACTTAGGTTGCAGTAATCTAATAGATTGAATGCATACTTGCCACGGTCGATAATATCAATATTCCGTGAAAAGAAAGTAGTATTTGTTTCCATGTTTCACTTGAAACAATACTCCAGACTGGGCTGCGAATGATATTGATCAAGAATGTTTGGCTTCTCAACTTTTGTTTCGTTTTACTTTTAGAGAAAACTAGTTCATTATTTTGATGTTTTGAAGATTCTTCACTCATAAAAACGTTATAACTGACAGACAACGCTTTAGAAAAGCATAATCAATATCAGAGACAGTTTCCTGGATTAATAAAATGAACTAATGTGATATATAGGTGCGGTTATTTATCGAAAAGATAAATAAACACTTTCGATTCAACAACATTGAATTTTATTAAATTTTTACATCACATCGGTGGGACGAACTTAGAGATAATCTTATCATATAAACATTAAATTCTTTAACTCACCTGATATTTGTTTGGCCAAAGATGAAGTGCACAATGAATGAATAACATTAATTACAAATCCATGGACAGATGCTCTCAGCGAAAGTGGACCAGTACAAACCAATAAAGTTGCAATATGGAATAGACGAGGTAAATGTGTACATACTAGGACAAAATCGTTGAAAAACACAAGATACAATGTAGATTTAAACAAATAAAATCTTCAATACTACATATTAACGAAGTTCTTTTAGCATTATCTGAATCTCAGCTATAGTTAATAAAAATCAATATAAAAAAATGTAAAACACATCTCGATAGTTTTCGGTCGATTGTTTTCAGAAATCCAGTATCAAAGTAAATTGAAATAAGAGGGAGATATAAGAACAAGTTTGATGATTATGCAAACATGCAAGTTAAGTAAAGTGAACATTACTAAAAGTGTATATGGAGTGATTTGCTCAAATTTACTAAAATACGCTGGTTGAACTAAAATGTACATTTTATCATAGGTCTAGCGAACTATTAATTATGACATTGATAACAGAATCTATGGAAAAACTTAGCAAGTATTTAATTTTACAGTGTAAACCGTAGCAGATAATAATAACTCCAGTCAAAGCTACACATCAAAACAAAATTCCCACTCGGAAATTTTATATAACTCGGCTTGCAAGAATCTTTATCTCTGATAAAAAGTGAAGTTCTGGAACCTCGACGACCAGTTCAGAAGGCGATTAAAAAATCTTTAAAATGGCCTTATTTACCAACTAATTAAAAACCTCATAACCAATGGGTTATGAATAAAATCAAAGGAAAATACAATAACTAGATAACTCGTTAACACTAACCAATTAAAGTGAAGATCAACAGAAAAAAACCAATCAATTGTGGTAAAATTCTCATAACTTGAGGCGTTTGTGCTAGTGATCTTGTTTAGAAAAACAGTGATTAAACCATTCAATCAAAAGAACATTAATTCAATAAAAACAACTATTGAGTCACAGTTACAAACTTTTTAAACGGATAAGTAACATCACGAATAACCACCAAAATCATTTATATATAAATACAATGAAGAAGGGATGCATATATATTCTTCTTTAAAGAGTACTTACTATCTAAACAATTATTAAATGATAGCATTAGTAAATATCGCAACAAAGGTGCAGTTTCTGGCCACAGTGGATGTTGTTCCAATAAGGTAGTTGGTGCAGAACACGTTTTTTCAATAAACTATATTCAGTGAGTTGATAAAAGAATATTAAATATTGTTTTAGGAAAGGAGTAAAATCAGAACGATTAATTAGAATTTTTACTAGATAAAAGTGAAACGGATTTCTTTATTCCGACTACATAAAAACATATTATAATTGACTGAGGTCGTATGTAACATCTTCATATCTGAGCATTTTTAATTTTATTTTTGGAGTTCTGAATATTAATGTAATCTTCATCAAAAAAATCATTTCGAGTATCTGGAGCCATTCGTAATGCACAATTCAAGTTAAGCGTTTTCAGCAACACCTTATAAAAATAATAATGTTCTCACTGACTTCAGGGGGGGGTTTTTCCAGAGTTCCTGTGAGAAGACATGACCTTGTTAAATGTGAGGCAGTTACCTGTAGTGACATTAAGTGAAATTTATTTGTATATAGTGTATTGATCAAGGTTAAAAGTGTAAACCACTGAATATTATCTCAGTAGTCTAAGCATTAAGTGCTAGGCAAGATACCTAAGAACACTGAATCTAATCATCACTGTGAATGATGTGCTCTAATAAGGAGTTATATACTCGACAAAATATTTTCATAATGCTTCCCCGGTTTTTAATAGTGTTTTAATTAGAAGTAACTCATGATATATAATCTCAACAAAATCGAATAACACATAGTGAACAGCTCCATATAACCAATAAATTATAGATAAACTGAACACCTTTTTCTGCAGCCATCCCACAAAAATTAGAGAACGCTAATAAATACTACTTCAGGACAAAAGAAACAAATTAATTTTCATTGGTAGCAGATCTCTGTCAATCTAAACCAACTTTACACAAAATTTCTGTCTAAAGTAATTGCAAATTTCTTGATGACTAATTATGAAGTGTTTCTTCATGACGCTAACGATACTTCCATAAACTGGTGTTTATTACCTTTTTAAAATACAGATTGACTGATACCATTTTACGAGTGAAAGTAGCTTTAGCGTTAATAAAGTTCATCAAATTCGAAAATCATCCAAATATATGACGTTAAGTAATTGAAAACGAAAATGGTTATCTGAGAATATCACTATTTACTGTATTAAAAGTTCAGAGTGGCGATATACAATTGAGATCTCATTATTTATTTATAAGAGGATGTTTCTGATAAAAGTTTAAACACGGTTAGATTTGAGAGTTTTAGTAAAGTTGGATTGTAGCCGGTGATAGTGTCCAGGATTTGCATTTCGTCCTATTTCAAGGTAACTGTATCCTGGTGTTGATATTCACACAGAGATCGATCAATTCCGATCTTTAATAGCAACATAAAACTATACACATTCTACAAACAACGGATATAGTTCCCCTGAAAACTCCTAATATTCTAAAATTGACGGTATTTGTTTTTGAAAAGTGAACATTTACTTGTATAACACATAAAGTGGATCAACACAATTACAATTATAGGTCAACTAAGTTTCATTAGTTCTTATGATATTCACTTCAAGTATTTTCACCTTCATTACTGTTTCAATGAGAGGTGTTACTATAAAGATATAAATTGCTAATTTCAAATATATTGAGCACTAGTTAAACTGTTTATAATAAAACTGTCAACATCAATTCCAATTGAACAATATATTCATAAAATTCAGTTGTTAAGATTTTAGATGAATCACTCATTTAGTTAAAATGTGATGAAAAGTGATTTAACTCATCACATTTTCACCACTCAACTGAATCAAATTGAAAATCATCTAAACGAATAAAGTACAATCTTAAAAACATTCAGATTAGGTTTTAAGTGGCTGAAAACATGAATAAATAATTTAAGTGATAAGCTAAATATCAAACAATGCAGGCGGGTAATTCACCTCAACTTAATGAGTGATACATGACAAAACATTAAATAGATGTGTAACTGTGAACACAGTAATTCATCCCAAAAACAGTGAAAAAGAATACGAAAAACTATAAACTTACACGACACAATTTAGATAATACTTTTTTTGATACAAGTTGTTTGTTTGCTGCTGCCAATGCTACTGATGTATCAGCCATAATCTCTGCTTGTAAACTACCTAAACCACAACTAACGGAACGTTGTATGAAGTTATCTAGAACAAGTCCTAATAGTTGTGGAACTTGACCTAATTTCCCCCAAATTTTTATTTGAATTGATGGATACATTTGCTCTTCTTCAATTGTCAAAGTAATTAACTTGTCAATTATAACATTGACCTGAAAAAAGAAGTTAAACTTAATGAATTGAAATTTACAACAAATAGATGTTAGGTTAAAGTTTAGTCATTTTTGTCATTTATTTTGAGTAAACATAATCACAGTACCAGGCATAAATCCACGTTTGCTTATGTAATTCAAATCACTGTACATTTATTTCTGTAATTTAATAATTTATTATTAACCTAATGTCACTGAATATGACGACCTTTTTATAAATAAATGAACTGTAAAATATCTTTCAGACTGTGACTGGATAAGATTCAGTCAACTAAAAAAAATGCATTACTGAACATTCTTATCTTTTTAGATAAAAGACAATAAATCAAGCTAATAAACCACCAGCTGTGATTATAAGAAGTTTGTGTTGATCATGTCTTAATAAAAATATATAGCAAGTTTGAAATGAATTGGATTTAGGTGCATAATAAATTCGAAGAAAATTGTCACTGGATAATGGCATACATTTTTAAAGTTTCCAGTAAGCACATAGTCATTTGGCTGGTGTAATCAAAGCCCAGTAACTCATTTGATTAACTGCAGGCAATTTGAGTGGAAGTGCATCATACAAATCCTAGGTTACACTCATTACGGGATTAATAGTTTACACTGTGATAAAGTCTTCAACTATGATGAAACAGCTATTCAGAACTAGTAAACTCACAGTAGTTCTTCGAAGTTTAATACTGTACAATTACACTTTTTTGCATTAAAATAGCATATATAACAAAATAAAACTTACCTTTTGTCGCTTAGCATCATCTGAACGACAAAATCGTGTTAAATTAGGTAACCAAGGTGTAATATATTCTAAACATAAATGTTTCATTTCAATACTTGATCGACTAAAACCCTGGATACATTCCTCAAGAAATTCTAGTGTTAAATGTGGTTCTAATTGTGCTAGACGATTACTTATCTCAGTAATAAATAGAGTATTATTTCCAGGAATACACAATCCTTTAGTTTCTAACAGTTGCCCTTCAATTTTTAAATTAAATGTCTGTGTTAAAGCGCAAAGTAAATTGTAGGCAGCTGATCGTAGATTTGGATCCGAACTGCCTAAATTAAGTAGTGCCTAGATTTAAAATGGGGGAAAAAAATGAAAAGTATCAATAGTCATACTATATATATACAACAGAATGAACTTAAAACATTGAACTTAAAATTCCATTCCATTCCCTCAGTAATAGTCTAGAAAGTTAAGGATCTAGTAAAAGTTTATAATATTACCACCCAAATGAGATTAAACCAAAAATAGAAGTATTGCCATTCGCAGCTGTAGAATAAACGTGCAATATGGATGTATTCAATAGTCCATCAATCTCTACAATGATTATTTCATTTTATTTTAAGCCTCAAGTGATGTAAATATTCATCATATAGTTATTTGGTAAACATTCATTGTAACACTGAGAATCAAATTACAGTTTAACGCTCAATCAAGACTCTTTGTTGATAGCTTGGTAACACAAATTAACTTATATTTAAGTATTCGCCATCTGGTAAATGTCTCTAGGTGTATGATTTAGACCTAATGTTTTATCTCCTAATATTTATACAAAAGGGATGTTTGAATAGACTTCTTACTTGTAATCACTAAAGAATGATTGATTAGCAACTATTATCAGTTTCATAAGTATCCGATTCCTACGATTATTTCACAATCATCAAAGTATATCCCATACATATATTACTATTTATTACAAAGCAAATTTTAATAAGATATGATTTCACGATCATTCCAGTTTTGTATTGCATAACATTGTATAACGTTACTTCTAAAATATTTTGTTTAATCACTGTTAAAATGCTTCACAGAGAAGTTTATACTATCTTGCGTACACAGAAAGCGTAAAAATGGAAGTATAAGCAATTATATGAATAAACGCAAAAATGGAAAATTTACAATATTCAATAATGTTCCAGGAACATCACGTGGTCTAATCTTTGCATGAATTGCTGGTGTATCTGGCTGTGATAATGCCCATCTTGTACGAATATGTATAATGGCTTGAACTATGGAATCACATGCATCATGTATAAAAGATAATGGACCATTATCATTTAAAATGGTCAGTGTGAACTGATTATTGTCTACTAAACAAACCTAATTAAACCAATAAAATAAATAAACAAAACAATTTACTCATTAATATACAAAAATATATATTCATTATATCGCTATGAAAACTAATAGCAAATATTTTTAAAAACAAAAAATTCGAGGTTTGGTACTAACATTTTTGGCTGGCATATAATATAACACCACCGTTAAATACACATCAGATTTATTAGCCTCTAAGTGATAGCTAATTAACACTAATGTTATAATAAGTGCCTTCAAGCAATTTCGGAAATTAATCGTAATATATTTCTAAGTGTTAGAAGTGCTACTAATCATCTAAATTATTAACGCTACTTTAGAATTCACTGTGCTAATTCCTTTTCATTATGTTAATGTAATATGAGTAGGTGTATAATTTTATGAAAACTACCGTTTTCTAATAAATGTACGGATTTCTACATACTTTCTTGCAATTAAGAGATACTGGAGTGGTTTAGCTCGAGTTTCGTGAAGTGTACTTGTGTTACTTTCAATATTGCAAAAATGTTTGAATGTGTGCCTAGAGTGGATCAACAACACACATTTATATTAATATCTGCATTCTTCACTACCAACATAATTTTTCTAAAAGTCTTGACTGTTTGGTTTCAACTTACAGTCCCAGTAACGATTTGTGAATATGTCTACGAATATATGAATAGATTCTCAACAACTATTGATATATATTGAATTTCAAAAATATAGAATATAATAAACATCAGGTCTATTCAAGTGATGTCAAACAACTTGAATGGTTTCACGATTTGAATAGAGACATTAACATTCAGTATTTCGTATTATAAATTTTGTTCATATACAAGTATCAGTATTATATTTCACAAAAAGAGTATCTTGATTTGATTGTTTTTGTACCTGGCGCTATTATTGTTCTAGGCAAACTCTAAAGCTTGTTTAAAGGTTTTCAGTCATCATCCCTAATTGATGAAACTTTACACAAAATGTTTGGACACAAACCTGAACATCTTCGGCGAAATACTTGTCTAACAGGAAGAAAAGTATTCACAAAAGTGATAACGAGGTAACTGATTAACAGCGGGCATAGGATGAATGTTACAAAAGTGTTTAAAATAATAAAAATGTGAAATGAAGCAATTTTACTCCATATCACAGAGACCACCATTATCGAACGCTTTTGATCGAATACATAACAAGAAAACATGACAAGCTTCTCATTGTTATGGTAAAAATAATTATGATGATCAACACGCTTTTTACACAATTTCTTCATTTTATCACATTGACGCTTATTCATGACGTCGATTTTAATTTTATACCAACTATTTATCTTTTATTTATTGTTATATACATCACCGTACCATATATGATACCAATTTTAGAACACAAATAAACGCTGGTTTTACCATGTCAGATATTTGGTGTTACCTTTCTGTCTTGATGATTTTCCTCATTGTTTCGTATTCGATATCATTAATTAACGCATGTAAAACATTGTTTACAACAATATTGCTAATAATCATTTTTAATTTGTATTGTGACTGGCAAGTGGAATCCAGGACGCGCGTTTCGTCCTATTTGGGACTCGTCGGCTGGATGTACCTGCATCCCAATGTTGATGTTCACAGTGGGACTGAGTTCGAATCCCACTGTGAACATCAACATTGGGATGCAGGTACATCCAGCCGACGAGTCCCAAATAGGACGAAACGCGCGTCCTGGATTCCACTTGCCAGTCACAATACAAATTAAAAATGATAATTACGAATAATCGCTATATCGAGGCGATCCGCACAGGATGCACATATAGCAACAGTGACTGACCAGTTTCAGTCTATAACAAATCAATGGGAATATACAAATTCATTCTACAATATTGCTAATAGTATTTCTAGGCCATTTGTAGATAATGAGAATTTACAAAATATAATTAGTTCATTTTATTCTGCAGTTCTCGTGTTTCTTGCGTTGTTTGAATAAAAATAGCCAGGAATTTGTAAAATGATAAAGAAACTAATTAGAAATTTTACTCGAAGACTTTTTCAACCAAACCTATTATGAATCAACGAACCAAGCATAAGTTACTACTAATACAGTTATCATTATTTATACATCACTTTAACTGTTGCTTCTCAACTTTTAAACGAAACTAATGGTAATTTTTAATAATCAAGCCATATTTATCTTGAAATCTACCTTCCCACTTGATAAAAACTAATTATTCAACTGTGACGTTTACATGTATGTCCCAACATAATGTCTGATATACGATTTGTAACTACACAAAGTAAGGTCGAAGTCAGTAAACACTATTCATGAAGTGCACTGAAATATAAGTCTTTCAGATTGTCGAAAAATTTATATTTCTAGAAATTTCAAACCAAAATAATAACAACAACTACGATTAATAATAATAATAATAATAATAATAATAATAATAATAATAATAATAATAATAATAATAATAATAATAATATGAACTCATCACCCACTTCTTCAATTTCTGAAGCATAATATACATCATTCAAAATGACTGAATGACCAAGAACTTTTGTTTTCTCAGTTGAAGTGACCTGAATAGCGTTTGTACATACCTAATAGAAAAAAGAATAACTTACGAGTTAAAACTTTGATACAATGTACATAAACAATGAGAATGCAAATTTGTAATAATTAGTTATAGCATTTAAGTGTCGATTTTCAATCAAGGCAGTCTTGTGCCAATTTCAACAATATTTCATTAAAAACGAAATAAATTATATCTCTTGACAAAAATAATTCGAAATGCACGCACACAAAACATGAAAAATCTCAGAGCAAACAAGTATACGTAAATTTTTAAGTAAATTATTTCCCTTTAATAGTAACCTAAAATAAGTAAATACAGTGTTTGTTGCTTAACTGAATGAAACAGTAACGACAATAAATCTCCTACCTAGGTATTTAAACACTCTAATGTATTTGAATTCTTGAGATTAATTTGTTTCCAAATTAGTGAAAGGTTCCCAGTCTATTGTAAAGGACCAATTGGTACAAAAAATGAATAAAAAAGTAGAGCGTTGAGTAGTAATTTACTATGCTGTGTTACATTTATCAGTTTGACTTAGAAAGTAAGAAAAATTAGTGAGATGTTAAACGAATCAAAAATTGGAAGTTGATAAAAAAGTTGCTAAGAAAATAGTTTAATAATTTTCGAACTTTATCTTCATAAAAACTTTATATCATGCAAGAGAGCATCATCAGTGTAACAGCCACAAGGACGCTATATGGACAGTAAAAGTAATTCAAGTTTATATCCTTCATTTTCAGTTAATTATTCTGGATTTAAAAATATTTCATACTTGGCCAACAATATTTTTACTTACTTTAATAGCTACTTTCGTGTCCTTGTGAGATAATTTCAAAGCTCCATTGAATACACGTAAATCTTCTTCTAAAACTAATGTTCCAGCAGGAAGTCTTTGTTGATCTGGTTCAATATATTCATTTAAACGTGAAGGGTGGTCAATGAAAACAAGTTTTCTTGAACCCTATTTAAGAAAAAGAAAGGAACAAAATTGATTGAAATCGTTTCTATTATTCTAAACAATGAAGTTCAATTTAGGTGAATACTATGTAACATGTTTTATCAAATTATCGCAAGACAGGTAATCAAAACGCCTTTCCAAAATACTACTCCATAGGACGTAACATTCAGGATTTTGAAAGGTTTTTGAAAAGAATACTTGCTTATCATATGTTATAAACCACAATGTTCAGAATTATTCTCGAATATGTGCAAAATCGTGACTATGTTAATTCACAAAATCCTGCTAATATATGGAGTGGTTTCTCATAATTGTAAGATTACAAAGCCATTTTATAATGCAGAATAAATTTGATTTCATGAACATTTTTTTGTCTATTTTAATGGCAATGATCACCACTTTTCAATAAAGAAGATAGTTGAATTGAGGACCGATATAGTTAACAATCAATCATATGGAATAAAATGATTTCGACCAAACTGATTAAAATTTAAAAGTCATTTTGATAAATATTATAGACTACTTAACCAATCTACCCTAGTGATTTGTTTCGTAACATTCTGAGTAAATTCGGAACTAGGTAAATCGTATGTATTACTTGTTTTATAGTTAATTTAAAATAGTAAAAGTTACTATGTGAAGAAATGTCGCGAATTTTCAACTATTAAGAATCGTGAAAAACTGGACAGCTATTTCGTCATAGCACAATATTCCATCAAGCTGATAGTATTACAGTAGGTAGTCTGTTCAGGTCTCATCTACAAGAGCAACTACATTGGACGGGCTTAGCCTAGATCCCAGGAATAATAGCTTGAATGTACACAATTAAAATAAGTGAAAAGATTCAACAATCAAATTTTCCAGGAACCTCGCCTATTCACGACATTAGATAAATGTTCCAAAATCTTCCAATGTTAAAAAAAACACAACCTTAAATCCTCCAAAATTCGAGAAAGCTATCGCTACCGAACATTTTATTCCTCATCTATGTGTTGAAATGAAATTACTTATTGGGTCTTGCTTAACTTTAGTAACTCAACTCTCCTGTTACCATACTATTATTATTATTTCTTAAATCCAATTCATTCTATTATACCAGTATGTCTTTCTAATTTCTATTCACTTCATTACGTTGTTGTTACTTTTTAAAACTATCTCATTTGACTGTGCTTTCACCACATACTTTTAATTTATTATCATATTTAAATGCCTGAACTTAAATCCGTCATTTCAAATTGTCGTCAAATACTTTCAATTACTTAATCACTTAATCTCTCATCACTATATTGATTGTAATCCTAAAACCTTCTTTAGTATTTCACAGATTCGCAGCATTCACTCCAAAGTTTTATCACTGTTTGGATATCTGTTTTTAAGATCCACGTTAACTCTCTAAGTATCCTGAACATCAGTTAAAATAGACATTTTTAAATAGTACAGTGTGCATGCAGCAGATGAAAACTAACAACATGGAATGAAATTATATGGTTTATACAAGTAGTCACTTTCGCTTTTTTCATGTTAATGTGTATTAATTTATAAATAAAAGATTAATTTTACTGATACTCACACCAGTTATGTAATGGTCACCCAAAAGCCTTTCAGAGTACTTGTTGAAATAAATAACAATTCCGAAGCTACTCAGAAATGTCTTCACTACAGATTAATAAAACAAAAGCCAAAACTTGCCGAAAACCTTTAAAGAAACTTTGCTATTTGATGGAAAATTGGAAGAGGATTTTGATAATATAGTACTGCCAAATTTGTGTGATTACAACTTTGTAGGTAAATGGAACAGGAGTGACTCATTCTAATTAATAATGAACATTCTGTAAGTTTCTACCGGCAATGAATTTGCAGTTACGGAAAACATCTATAAGTTAATATTTATTTTGAAATAGTTTTTGGAGACTGGCAATAAGTTTAGTTGATTGAATTCGTCATAGATTGCTGTTAGCAGCGTACCATTAAAAACTAGGGTGCATTAGATAGCTGTTACGTTCTAGTACGGAACGTAACAGTGCAAACACGAAATCCCATCTCAGAGGCTTCAGGCTGGCGAACGCCTAACTCTCTGCACCACTGGACCAGAATCCAATGTTAGATTTCCAAATTCCATCAGTTTATGATATATCAAGAAGATCATCTCCGAGGCGGAATCTAGGGTGCACACTGCTGAGGAGTTCTATACTAGAACGAAACAGTGCTCCCTGGTTTTCAGTGGTATCCTGTCAACATCAATCTGTGACGAATTCATTCAACAACACTTAATATCAATCTCCACAAATCATCTCGATTCAATCACAAAAATAGCCAATTCTGAAACAACTACATCACTTAGATATCAAGGATAATTGGACATAAATATATTCTTTTCAGGTTACTTGTAAATATGAATGTTGAAATAATAATCTTCATATAGCTTACTAAACTTAAGCGACAATTGAAATAATCAATTTGTTATTCAAATATATGGGTATCTATCTCTGGGTGACAAAAATGCAATAAGATCGCTTGGAGTTTGTAGTCGCAGCCCGAATTCTACTTAAAATGATGTAGACTAAGTAAGACTTTGTAAAATGGAGTGAGTGATAATTAAAATCCGTCACATAGTAATAATAATAATAGAAAGAATTATAATCAGTTCATTTGTTCGGTTTTAAAAAGGTTACGAAGTAAATAGGAATTAGAAGAGAAGCTGTAGGTGATATTCGAATTCACTATATGTATACTTGATTAATAATAATAATAGTACGTAGATTTGTAGATAAAGAAATTATTGTTTGGATAGGATAAACTTAAGTTATGGAAATACACATTTAGAGAAAAAGCTACATGCGTATTACTACAATTAAGTCATCGCGTGATCAAGGTGGTGATCGGTTTAATGGATCTTGGATTGGCCATGGTAAGAGAATATTTGAATGTACTTCTTTTGTATGCACGGTCCTGGCCTCTTGACCATTAGTGAACCATTCTGTTATAGTTAACTGTCTCTATTAATGAAACATTCGTGAATAATGATGTGATACCCAAAGATGACATAGATTGCTATTTGGCCTTCAATTCCTTGACAATATCTACAAATTGAAATATACCTTTAATGCTGTGTTTAACTAGGTGTTTACAAAGAGATTTCAAATTGTTTACCAGCAATTTTGGTACGATATGATACAGCGAATTTTGTATATCTAGAATTGGCCTCAGCGGAACCCATAGTTTTTGTACTTATAGCAGATCATAAAGTCTTGGTGTTTTTGTTCCTAATTGTTTATTGCTTCAAAGAAATTATATACAGTTTTCCTTGATATGACGTAGTTGTCGCATATTTTGCTATTTTCGTGATCATTAATTTTGAATTCACAATTGTAGAACCAGGTGAGTACTCCGGTCAAAAAGAAAAAAACGCCTCACACAAACAAGGAGTGGCACTGATATTGTCCCAAAAAGCATGGAAGGCCCTTATAGGATGAAAATCTCTTGGACCTGGGATCATCAAAGCATTATTCAAGACACAGAAGGAAGGGATTACAGTGAATGTCATCCAGTTTTATGCACACACAAACAACAGCCACGAAGACGACAAGGACCAGTTCTATGTGAGGCTACAGTCAATCATCGATAAATGCTCAGCTAAGGATCCGAACATTCCGATGGGAGACTTCAACGCCAAGGTTGGAATGGACAACATTGGATATGAAGACATCATGAAATGACATGGACTACGAGAAAGGAACGAAAATGGTGAGAGGTATACAAACTTACATACCTTAAACAAAATGATTATAGGTGGCACCATGTTCTCCCACAAACGCATACACAAAACTATATGGGTTTCACCGGACCACATTACGGAGGACCAAATCGACCACATCTGCATCAATAAGAAATTTAGAAGGACCATGGAAGATGTAAGAGCAAGGAGAGGAGCTGACATAGCTTCAGATCATCATCTGGTGGTGGCTAAAATGAAACTGAAGCTAAAGAAGTACTGGACAACTGGAGCAACAGTATTACAAAAGTTAAACACAGCCCTTATCCGGAATATTAACAAACGTAACGAATTCAGAATTATTCTCAACAATAAGTTCTACTGGAGGAAGATAGAACTAATATGGAGGACAACTGGAAAAAGATGAAGGAAACAATAACTTCAACATGTCTGGAGGTTTTGGGTTGCAAGAAGCACTACCATAAAGAATGAACTTCTGTTGGTACTCTGCATAAGATCGAAGAAAGAAGGATCAAGAAGGTAACAAATGAATGGAATTCACCACTTTACATAAACTTCCTCGACTACGAAAAAGCATTTGACAACGAGGATAAAAATGTATTATGGAGCATTCTATAGTATTGTGAAGTACCAGAAAAAATAATCAACATTATACGGAATTCTTACGATGGACTACACTGTAAAATCGTGCATGGAGGTCAGCTCACAAATTCATTCGAAGTGAAAACTGGTGTTAGATAAGGCTGCTTACTGTTGTCCTTTCCCTTTCTTCTGGTGATTGACTGGATTACGAAAACTGTAGCATCTCAAGGCAATCTCGGAATACAGTGGACAACATCAATTCAGTTAGATGACTTGAACCTTGCAGATAACCTAGATCTTCTATTCCACACACAGCAACCAGTGCAGATGAAGACGAATAGTGTGGCAGCATCCTCGGAAGCAGTAGGCCTCAATATACACAAACGGAAAATTAAGATGCTCGATACGAAACAACGAACACTAACCAATTATATTTAAAAGAGAACCTATGGTAGATATAGAAATCTTTACATACTTAGGCAGTATCATGGATACACAAGGAGGGTCTGATTTAGATATCAAGGCTCAGATTGGCAAGGTAAAAGCAGTATTTCTACAACTGAAAAACATCCGGAACTCAAGCCAACTGTCAGTAAACATCAAAGTCAGAATTTTCAATGCAAATGTGAAGGCAGTTCTATTGTATGGAGCTGAACCTTGGGAAATTACGAAAAGCATTATCTAAAAGATACAAGTAATTATAAACAAATTGTCTGCGTTAGGTACTTTGGCTCCGTTGACCAGATACCATCAATAAAAACCTTCTGTGGCAGAGAACAATTCAACCAATATCCAGCCGAAGACAAAATTAGGATTAGACGATGTCGGTGGATAGGATGCGCATTGATGAAATCATCAAACTGTATCACAAGACATGCACTAACTTGGAATCCTGAAGACCAAAGGAAAACAGGAAGACTCACAAACGCATTGCGTTGGAAATTGGAGACACGTGAAGAGAATGAATAGCACTTGGGAAGAGCTGGTAAAGAAAGCTCAGGACAGAATTGTTTGGAGAACGCTAGTCGGCGGTCAATGCTCCATATGAGTTAACAGGCATTGATTGATTGATTGATTGAATCAACAGAGTTCATGGCAATTTTAGGCTAACGTGAGAGTTTTTAGTTCTGATTTGGTTTCTAGTATTCTGTGACTAAGCAAAATCGTCCTTCAACTACAGCTAGACAAACATTCTTAAAATAAATGCTGCTTTTTTCTAGAGTAAAAACTATGTCATATAAGATTTGTTTATTAGTTATTTAGTTTATTACGTTATCTTGTACAATCGATATGATATATATATATATATATATATATATATATATATATATATACTTATGATAGATAAAATTAACCTACTTTAATTGGTGAAAAAAATCGGTCATGCATTTTGGTGTATTCACGAACCCATGAATTACAATTATATATGTATGCAGCAACAAGGTATTCACGTAGAACTGGACCGATTATACTGGCCCATTTATTTAAGAGATCATTCTAAAAAAGAGATTACGAAATAAGATATTGGTGATAAAAGAATGTCTTGACTTATAAAATTTATTAGCAAACATATTCGACAGAAAATAATCAGTAAAAATCAGCATCCAGAAGTTCCAGTTCTTCATTTGTAGAACTCTGAATATAGAATACTTGAAGAAACGCTTTGATGTTTCAGTTTAACATATTGTTTAGGATCATTCAGTACTGGTTACAATGCGTGTTTATTAAGACATATCTAGGAGTCATTTCTTAGAACATATGGCTAACAAATTATGACATATATATAGGAAGTTCCTACGGTTTTTACTTCGGGATTTCTCATATAAAAAGAAACACACAATTGTTGAACCCAATTGTAAAACAAATTAATGAATGTAAATTACAAGCATGATATAATACAAAAAAAGTCACTTGTGCTCGACCATTAAGCTAAAAATGAGAACAATCTTTAGAATTTTTTAGAGTGGCTCCGATATCCATTGAATAAAATTTTAGAACTCATCGGATATACTTTTCAAACTTATTGATACCAGTAAAACAATTAAATGTACATGTCACAAAGTTTTTGTTATGTTCATAAACTGTGGGACAACAATAATGGTAGATCGCTTACACAAATCTATATATCTCCCTTAGTTTTATTCGATGCAAATTCAATGTGTACGTTATAGACATGAACGTTGAAAGAACAGCAGGGAAACACTGAATAACATAAGGACAAAAGTTTTTTTTAAAAAGGTACATATTTCAATGTATACTATCAAATAAACAATAAGCCATTGAAATTATTATTATTATTTTGAACCAAAATTTTATTACCAAAAAAGTTAACTGATATTAACTAAAACTTGTTTAAGCCCACAAATCACAGATAAATAATTAGGTTGTAAGCTTAATAAATAACAATAAGTGCATCATACATTAAGTGTATTTTTCCTAAATTTAATCACTATGTATTTTTTTAATTTAGGAAAATTGGACTGAATATTCCTAAGACTAGTCAGCCAGATATGAACAACGTAGGGCCTAGTACACCTGTTCGTTAGCTCAAATTACTATACCACATTAGCATGACGAGATAAAATTAAGATGAATAACAAAGAAGTCAAAACAATGTACTAACGATGATAATGAAATACAATAAATACTGAGACTATAGTTTGATAGGATGCAGTTAAAAGGTATGTTAAGGGGAATACTGGAATTCAACATCCACAGGAAGATAAGTGGCAGGATCTTACATATTCTGAGGTATATCACTCATCGTCTGTAACCACTGGTAATGGTTATCAGGCAGACCTCCACAAGGTAGTCTGTATCCACTAACTTGGATAGGACTGTGAATTGATGACTTTATGAACTGATCCCACGTTCTGATCTGATTGCTCCAGGATTAGTCAGTCATCAATAATGTAGGACCTGGAACAAATGTGCTCAAGTTACTATGCAATACTGATCCAAGATTAATCGATTCATCCTAACTACAGGTAGATATTTGGGTATGGACTTAAACAGATCGGTACATAATCTTGTAAATAATCATTTCATTGTGCCAAATGCGATAAGCGAGGTATGATAGCCAATTCTGTAAGTTAAATAAAGGAATAAATGTGACAATGACAGAATGATAATAAATAAATCTAGAATGCATAGAGTATTTGTAACAAATTTAGTCAATAATTTTACACGGGCTTGAATAATTTCGCATCACTGGAAAAACGAAAGACAAAGCAATATACACATAAGAAACCTTGTTTCTATTACTTCAGAACAAAACTATGCTATCTTTACCTACAACAATGAAACTTCGTAAGAAAAGGTGAGAAAAAATAAATCAGACACTAAAGAAAAAAATTATATATAAAACAATAATAATCAACCATCACATATTAGCAATATTTAGTAATTATTTGTGTTATTGGTCAAATAATTTGGTTTCTTATAAAATTAGATTAGCTATCCATGTAGTCTATTTATCTAATGGCTAACAGTACTCATTTGAAGAAACTGAATATCAAAGACACGCCTTATACAAAGAACTATTGAAACCAAAGATCACTGAACAGCTGTTCTGTTCTAACATGGAATTAACTACCGATGTCTACTTATGACATAATTAGTGATCGAACCTAAGCACTGCTGGCCTCTCAGACGACACTTTAACCTTAAACCATTTATTTGAATAGGTAAAACCCATTGGTGATATACCCATAAAATCGAACTATCGAGGTAAATGAAAAATAAGGTCATTTTACAAACGTATATAATGAACTATTGAAACGTTTCATTTCATTGTTAAAAACACATTCATCATTAATTAAACAAAAATTCATTTAATAATCTAGTGAGTACCAAAAGAATTTATGCAAACACCGATAAAAACTTACTTTAAATCGGTTTTCAACTGATGTATGAGTAAAATCAATGACAACTTCAAAGGGTTTATTACGATAAGCATCCAATGTCATTGAGACTAGACAAATGATGAATGGATATTCGACACGTTGATACTCCCGTGATCTTGAAAAAGTAGCAAGATATGCATGAATAAAAAGTATACACGAATAAACACATATGCATTACACAGAAATAACTATTCAAGTGACACAGGGCAACAATTTACATTTTGATGTGCTATTAATAAAATTCCAGATAAACATGATATAATTAGTGTTCATATAGCAGAAAACGCTTTATTCTGTTAAATTATAGTAAAAGCTACTTCAATTTGATAAGAACTTGTAATAACGAACTGATACAACGAATTGATATAATGATATTGTGAAATTCTAAAAAAGAAGTCTAAATCGAATAAGAATAGAAATATTTACTGAAACTCAGAAAAATGGGAATATAATAACGGATTATTGAGTAATATTCATTGTCATATTTGTCTAGTCCTCAATGTTGACCGAATTCTGTCTATAAAGCTACAACAATGTGACTAATGGAAGCCAATCGTTATTATGAGTACCATATTTTGATGCTATTTGAAGGGGAGGTAGACGGTAGGAAACATTGGACTTATACTTCGTACTAGTTAGCAATTTTCAGAGGTGTACCTGAAATCTTTATGGAACTGTGTGACCTAGACTCAAATACTACAGAAAGCATTAGTCCCCACATGATTAGAAATATGTTTTTCCAAAGAACGTCAGCTACAATCAGACCAAAATAACATGTTTATCACTAAGTCTAACCACTAAAAATAAGGTAATACAAAATTTATAACAGTTATAACAGAATACAAGTCGTAATCTGAATAAACTAAAACACTAAACAGTAATTAGCTAAGTTCATCTTGACATAACTAGAAACTGTAACTAAGAAAATAATGTAAGTTACATGAGGAAGCAGATTATCAGTAAGTGGATTTAAATTTAAATTGACACTGACATTAGAATGACAGTATCAATAATCCTAGGTTTCAAGTACATTAAAACAATTATGACACTGAATAAAAGTTTATTACAGATCATTCTACCAAACATGATTCTTAAAAATGCCGATTTATTATGAGGATCGATATATGAGATAATAATTATTTCATAAGCTATTTCTTAATAGGCCTGTCGAAGAAGTTAAGGTTGATTTATTATTGCTGACGAGGTCCATTTTGTCAGTTTTCGTTTCAGCAACATAAATAACCCTAACAAACCGTGAATCAAGGTCGAATGCACGAATCAATCATTAGTAAACAGGATTTTCAACCTAGTTACTCTTATCAAGGTAACAAGTTTAGAGATAAATGGAACATATACATATAATTTTCTTTAAACAAGTTCATAATACCATTTTCCATGAATTTTACTAATGTCAAAATATGTGGTTCATTGACATACTATGGTATGAATTTCACAAGTCTTATGTATAGTGATGTAATTAATTTCACACCATGTAGACACTTACAAGAATGTAATTTTTACTTAAATTCCTACATTTCATAATAGTGATCGATTTTATAGTTGCAAAAAGTATGTTAGTGTTTTGCATATATTAGTCAGACTACATGAAACACCTAAAGTGATGGCAAAAAGTGTGTACGATTTCATCAGATGTGAACTAGTTCCGGTTTCACTGAAACTAATGTCAAAAACAAAACAGTGGCCATTTATTAAACTAATCATGCCAAATATTACATTTTTCATAAGCTAGAAACGTGCATAGTAAAACAAAAAACAAGTAACTTTTTAAATAATTTTGAAAACAGTTACATCCTGTTATACAAATGAATTTCTCTCAAGAATTCAGCTTACATTTTAACTAAGAGTCAATAGAGAACAATGAATGTAACGTTGTCTAGACTTCGAGATAGTTCACTTATATCAAGTTTAAACATAGCCCTTTAGGTAAGTAACTCAATTCAATGATGATTTTTAATTCGATGCGAAGTGTGTGAGTGAAATAGGCAGGAAGATTAAAACCAGGATTTCATAATCCTACTTACAACCAAGGTCCAAGGTCGCTTATTGACTGCTACCAATCAACTGACATAAAAGTATTAGGTTTTTAGCTATCCATTTACTTATTACAATACAGCAAGTTTGATTAATAATATATTATCAGTACCAAAGATAAGACTGAATTACAATGAGTTTCAACATAGCGACGCATTCGCGAACTCAGTTGATCCCAATGAGGGAAAATTAGAGGGGAGACAAAACAAGTAAACGGGATTTCTCGGAATGCTCAACTAGGTGATGACAATTTGAATCCATTCGAATGTCCTCTCAAGATTGCAGATTCACATTAATGACATAACATTTTGTTGTAAGGTTCCTTACCATATGCTAGAAATCGCTTGAAGTTTAACATAAACCACTATGTAAATTTTAAGTGGTCAGTACATTTAATGCGTTCATATTTTACATAGAGTAAATACAATGATACAAGTAAAATTAGACGCTTACTTATATCGCCTAGCGATGTAGTAAAACACCGGATTACCTAATCGACTAGTACCAGCTTGGTAAAATGCATTAACATTTTTCAAATGTTTAAATTCTTCACTGTCACGAAACTGATAACCTCGAAGTACCCAATCTTCTAATCTTGTCGATGGTATGTCCAAATAATTCCACCTAAATAAAAAAAGTAGTAATTTTAATTATTAACATACTAATAGTAGAAAAAACATTAAGTGACAAATTTTGAACAAGTGTTTCTTGAAATTATAAGATTTGTCTGTATTAAATTAATAATGAATGAATAAAGTAAATGATCACTGTTGATCAGGAAACATTGCAAAATTTATAATAACTGACAATGTGTGACGCTTAATTCAAAGCCTCCCTGCATTTTAGTAATCATGATGTCCCACCGTCAAAAGGTCATAATATTGTTGTCAGTGTCTGTTATTTTCAGTTAGTTATTATGTCTATAACTTATTTTTTCAGGTTAATACATCCTGAAATAGTATTCCTTGTTCTTCAAACATAAGAAGTTACGGAGATTACATGTTCTCAATTTGTAATTAACCACTAAAAAATAAACTAGAATAGGAGACAAATGTGCAACGTTAAGTTTGATGGTTTTTGTTATGATTGGATAAATAAATGGAAACTACAGACGTTGAAAGCTATTCTCTGATAAATTAAAGCATACACTTTTGATGTATGTTTAACAGACGACTGACTGATTGTATTTTATAATTGTCCTAATCAAAAGCTTCTATTTAATCTATTAACTGGCATTAAAACTTCTGTAACACATAAGTTGATACTAAATCATTATGTACGCAATACTAAGACTTGATTTGCAAACATCTTAGTTAGAACTTATGTTTGACGCTCTGTAGTTTAAAATTTTGTGCACATAATAACATGAATTTCAAGAGTGAATAATGCAGAACGTTGCAAAGTACTTTTGTGGTCTTCATGGAGTTCTGACTGATGATTAAGACAGCATATTATAATATCGCGTGGACTATCTAACGTTTATTGTATGAAGTAGTCATTTTAGCAGACTCATTAAAATGGGAATAAGCAGGAGAATATTCTTTATAGTCTCCATTACTCTAACTTTATAGTGTCATACTAATTTTTAACATAAATTTTAAGTTTGTACCATCACTGATTATAATGCGTTAGAAGAATTTTCAAAATTAAAAGTAATATGTGTACAGTAGTATTTAATGGCTTAGTTTGAAGTGATCATAACTTGCATGGAATATAAAAACCAATCTCTAAGTGATATAATAATAAATCAAATTAATTAATACATTGGATATACTTGCTTAGACTTACATACATTCAATAGATTTATGACCAGGTGGACCCAAATGTGCTAATAAAGTTACCATCTTGTCGAATGGTTGTCGGCCAACAGCTTTCCAATCACTATGATATGGAAAATGAAGAGAATAATTGAAGCTCTTATTTTTATGTCAACATATCAATAATAGAAGAACCAATGTGGACTCCAAACACCGTATTCCCCTCTTCCCTCCTAAGATTCATTAAAATTAATGGAATTGGACTAACGGTTACACAGGAGTATCCTGTTTCACAATGTTGGTGGAATCCTGTTGATAACACAATTTACACTTGTAGATGTTTAACAGATCGTATTGTAATCGAATTTGTATAAATGAAGATAATCTACAGTAAGATCGAAACTTACGTATTTTGCATATCGAAAAAAACCATATCTAGGAATATGTGAAAATTATCCTTTGTTGGAAATATAACATTTTATTACTTTTCATTGTAGCCATACAGATTAGTGTGCTAACTCAAACGATAAAATGTATCCAATCCAAAGTGGATTATTATTAAATAGCATTGATGTAATTAATCATATTTTGCAAGCGACTTACCATTATTTGAATAACCCAGCTACAACAGTTATGATTATTAGATTAAATAAATGCATTGGAGTTTGAGAAACACATATCCGATCAATAATCTGATTATAGTTTTTCACTTAGTACTAACGAGAACAATATTCAAGTACAAGCATTTGGCTTTTTACCATCTAGCCTATAACTAATAAGCTTTGTTGCTAATACTCCTAAAGAAGTTAATTTTTAACCAAAAATTTGACCGATAATAGCAGAGAAATTTAGTGTTTAGAAACTGTAGAATGATAAAACTTAAATACTTAAAATTAAAGCTCACCAAAACAAATCTGTGCTGAATATAGTGACGCTTTGTTGGCACGACCTTAACTTGAGATTGCTCATTGTTCCGACTTTTTTCTCACCTATAACTTTTTATTTGGTTTTTTAATATATCCTTAGTCCAGCTTACATCTTCATACCAATGCTACTGATGTTCTTATTTATCATACTAATTCTAAAATAACGTTTGAATCATGTCGCTCCAAATATGCCAATTTTCATTTTGACTTTAGAATTATTGGTTATTTTGGAGAGTGTGGGTTTAAAGTTCCCTATCACATTGATTAGATAATCAGTTAAAACCATGAAGCTCTCGGCTATGGTTTCTTTTTAGTATAGGACTCCTCAGTAGCCCGAAACTATATCACCACTAAAAATCGAACTTAGGGATTTCAGCCTTATTTTGTAGTGATTAATTAGCATTACCAGTTAAGTGTAATATACTAATAACAACTTATCCATGTTACCTAGAATTGACTCCATTTTTTGTTATATCTCTTATTTTATTTACTGTGAGCGGGAAGGATTTATAAATTGTTTTTACAAAAATGATTCTGATTTGCAAGTAATCACGGGTTGATCGCAGTTGAAAAAGGAGGAGTATCACAGACAGTTGTAAATATGAAACTTTACACAAAATATGATTTTCTGAAAATTTCAGGTAATAAAATTACAAAATAACCTAATCTGTAGAACTGTTTAAAACTAAAGAATTGCAAGAATTATTGAGTATGCAGAAAATTGAAGTTCATGAAATGAATCCACTCAATTCTTAAAATGATTAATTTACTATCACAGTACATAATTGAATGAAAATAATAAATGAATTTATATGAAATAACAGTTTGGATTACCGATTACTAGCAAGATATTCGCCAATTTTACTTTGATTTGCAAATAATAATCGATGTAAAGCGTGAACCAGATCGTCAGAAATAAAAGAAATCATACAACTTCCTCCAACCCCTCCGCCACCACCTGTATTTGTACAACCTGATAATGACGAGACATTATCACTTGTCAGCGGAACGATAGCTTCTAAAGGGTTCCCAGATGATGAATTGGGGTACGTACCAGATAGCCATGAAGAAGAGACAACCAATTGACTAGTACTATTTATCAGAGGATCCAATAGACCTTTAAATGTAGAAGGATCTAACGATTTATCTGGCTTTGTAGGCTCTTCAACAATTGCCTAAAAATAGATACAATGAATGAAAATAAGATTTTTTCTATGCATTTCTAGTCTCGTAATGACTTTGAAATTAATGAATATTAATCATGATTTATATAATTCGTTGCGTATAACAATAAAAGGATTATTGCTCAAATGCAATCAACTCCATCTTTTAATTGTTAACTCTTTTGGAAGGAAGATAAATGAATATCACCCATCTTTGATAGTAAAAACTAAAAGATAGTTAAAGAATATTCCAACAGTTACTGACCTGTTTTCTGTTATTTTAGGACATCTATGTGTACCAGTATGCTTAAGTAGGTTCAAAAACTGTAATATACCTAGGTTTGTATTTTCCAGAAGCTGATAATCAAGATTGTATTCAATCAGTTGCCCTCAATATATATGGCTTGTAACGAACGCCTCGATATTACCTCTTAGCTGTAATCTCTTGGTACACTTGAAATTCGGCAAATAACCACAGGCAAATGTAAACTGCATTAAACAAAATCATGTCCATTTAACAAATTAGTGGCCAATCATATGCGCCCGTAGGTTTAAGTTAGCCTTAGACAGTTGTGTTGATAATAAAATGTACAGAATATGACTGTCCATTTTAAAAAGTATAAAGTACATTATTAACTTTTATAACTAGCAACAAGAGTTAAACCTTGAAAATAAAGTGATTGGTAAAAGCTTGATGTGTAAAGCATACGAGTAAAAAGACACGATAGAACATACTTTAAAGAACTGTCTACACGTTTCAAAATGCTTTTGTAGAACTGAATCAAATACGCGCATATGTGGCTCTTTAGTAAACATTAGTTGATTTGCGATATTCTGCATCATTTTACCTATTAGAATAAGGCCACGTTTAACACGACTTGGTGGTTCAAAATCTAATATACCGCTTTCATAAGGAGATACAACGGCTGGATTAATAAATCGCAAAAATACAACTGTTGATAAAACATTTAATGCTTGATCACTAGACTGATTTCCATAGCTTAAATGACCGATCAGTTTGTATAAGCATCTGCACATACATCGTAGTCTGGACGGAAAACTAGTAAATAAATAAAAATTAAAATAATGTTAGCACAACATTGGTAATGATTTAAAGTGTATTACATATGTCGTAACGAATACTATTAGTTCAGGATATATTCAGAAAGCTTAACTGTTCCTCGAACTGACATTCACTGCGCTATCATTAAGAGTACATTTTCATTATCATCAGCAAAGTTGGAATTATTGCAAAAATTACAAGGACCAGCAATTAAAGTTACTTAAGTAAACCTGTAAATGGGGACCTACTATGCATTTTCTTCACATAACGTCAATGACATAGCATATAACATTTTTCGATGTACACAAGAAGAAAAGAAAGAAGAATTTATACACCACAAAATATATAGCTTTAATGTTTGATTTAAATCTTTGTTTTATGGTGCTATAGATTGAATTTAGCTGTCGAGAATCATACAGAATAATGTGAATTCATGCTATTCTGCCCAAATAGTTAGTTCTCCTCCTTTTGTTACTTCAAACAGTATCTTTCAGAACTCCAAGTTAAGCTTTATCTAGAAACATGAATTTTCTGGCTTAGGTGCGTAAAATAACCATAGTATATTGCTGGGATGTTTTCGGTATGATTGCGATGAAACGGTGCAGTTCCTCGTTATTATCCACTAAATAATGAGTCTTTCAATCAATTGAAATTACTTAGGATTCCTATTTTGCCTGTACTCAATCTTCACTTATTAAGCATTTCAGTTCAACTACTTAGTTTTTCGTGATACTAGGTTTTTTTCTATGCTGATGCGAATTGATTCGAATTAATCCGAAACACTTCTACGATTGCACTATGGTGGTATGTGAGTTATTCACTGATCCGCTTTAGTTACTGAATCTTAAAGACGACCTAAATTTATAACTGGCCGGTTGGATGATAAGTGAATAAAAGCTTCGAATATAATAAACCGAAAATTAAACAAAATAGTAACATAAATATATGATTTTTTACTTACCTATCTACAGATTTAATTAATTTATTATACAACAATTCAGTTGCAAAAATTAAATTATTTTGATTATCTTCTAAATTTTCATTCGGTTGTAAAAGTCTAGGATCTACTTCATAGGACAAGTTCAACTTATTTTGAGTGAATCTTGTCATATCTTCTATTAATTCATTTGTACTGGATAATGACATTTCACTCAATTGTTGCAAACAATCATATCGTGAAATATTATCATTATCAGGAATGATGTTGCCTGCTTTATTATTGGTATCAACTTTTCCACTTGGTGTTATCACTAAAGGTGGTGATGGTAGTGATGTCACTGATACATAAGGAGTCGAATTTCCAGCATCGCGTCTGACTAACTCCATAAGTACAGGACCTAACACTGATTGTAGATAGTCCCGACCAAATTGTTTAAAACAATAGTTCATAATTTTACTTGTCATTGTATTACCACGTAACGGTGCTTGCATGCTATCAGCTGATTCAAGCTAAATGGATCGCAAAAATATAACCAAGATAAATAATGAACAAAGTATAATGTTGAATCAAAAAATCAAAACAATCTTTTTTTAAAACTACTTTAGAACATACTACTATTTTGAATTCAAAAGTACTATTTAAAATATTGGCTATTTACGTTGAGTAGTTAAAGATTGTTGACAGAAAACCGTGGACGCACAGTCTTAACAGAACTGATGCACATTGGTATATAAATATCAGTCAACCAGACTGACATTTTGAGATACTACAGCTAAGCCATTCTAATGAAATTAATTTTAAAGTGGGTCCGATCATAAATTGTGCAAATAAATCTAACTGAAAATAATGTTATTTAATTATTACACATGCTAGCATATTCATATATTTTGTTGATGTTCTCAGAATGTACTTTTAGTGTTTGATTAGGTCACATAAGATAGTATGGCTTATGTAGTCGGGAGTGCGATGTTTAAATCAAAATTATTAAAATGGCAGAGCCGATATCTACTGTTTTTTATGTCACACAGTCATGATAGAAGTATGTCCACATGGTTGATAGTGCTTTCTCTAAAATGTGGACTACACAAACACAATAAAAAGCATGAAATGAAAGGTGAACCAATAGAAGGTCTATTAATGTCCAATAAGAATTGTTTAAATTGAAGATTCCATTAATACGTAGCATTTCGAAGTTTGAAAATGAGGTTTAAATTGAATTTTTGTTACTCTTAAGTTAATATTGTAACTACGGCATCCCACCTGTTAATTATACAGACAACTTCATTTGAATATTCTCAGGAAAATACACATCAGATCATCGAAATGAAATTACTGTAAAGCTACCGAAATCTACTTGTTGAAATATACAGTCGCTGTAAAGCTGTTATAAACTTAGTACGGTATGTTATCACGCATTATTCGGGAGATTACTAATATTTCTGTTCAATAGGTGATATATAAAGATTCTCAAAGTGATATCTATTAGAAGATATCAGTCACCAAAAAACTTCAATATCGTTATACCTCTGTTGTTTGCACTCTGTTATGTGCTAAGGATACTGTAGACGTCTGGATAAACAGTGGACTAACATGAGATTGTTTAGTATCAGCAAATAGATTTCTAGTTTACTTTATGATCACAGTGAGGAATTTCACAGTTCACTACACATAAATATTGACATACGATATTCTTTAACCGCCCACACAAATATCTTCAGTTGTGAACTTAACAAAACTTGAAGAAACTTGGCAGGAATATTCACTAATAATCCTTAATAAATATCAATCTACAATATCAATAGTAACAGTAGCTAATTAGTAACATGTTTCAAAATGCACAGATTCATTGATCGATTTCCATCTCTTAGATTATGAGTTTCAAAGCTAATTTACATTTTTTCTGTAAATGTATTCGTTTTCCTTTGATCATAGTCAATATGTCTAATTTTCTTATTACCAGTTATTCTATTTCTCCTATTACTCTAGCATTCATCAAGCAAATTTCAACTAACTACACCGATGCGGTGTTGTGACTTCGACTGATGACTAAACATTCCAGATTCAACGTTACATATGACTTATTTATGAAGTAACTAATGCTAAACTGCATACTTTAAATTACAACGAAAAAGTACAAATAGTGCCAAAAAGACTTGGTAATAAAATGTTTGCTTTAAATTATGTTAACTTCAAAATATGATACATGCGAACGTTGATAAGTTGTATAACCAGCGGTGAATACTTTGATATGACACCTTAAATAACCTTGGATTCTGAAGTCATGAAAATGGAACTTCTAGTATCCTGAGAATTAACACCAGTCAATTGATGGTAGCACGTATTTCTGCAACTGATTGTCTATATGGTATTTCAGAATCTATTGAATATACAGCTTCTCACTGCGGAGTGCTTTTAATCAAATAACCATTGATAGCGAAAATGCACTTGAACAGCTGTTTTATTCTGGAGTTATACCCCTCAATAATTATCATGTAGGACACTACCGGGGATGGAACCCAGTGTTTTCAGGAGTTGTAAAGTGTGCTTAACCATAAAACCACTGAGATGACATATTTAGCGTATATTTTATTGTTGTGTTGATTGCTGGTACTAGAAGAGTTATCCATCATTTAAACTAAAACATCATCATCTAAGTGGAATAAATGACCAGTTAAATTTAGCATCAAGCATATGGCATACTTTATGGATTCACATAAATGGAAATATATTAAAAATGATTCTAACACTAACCTCTTTTGAAAACACATTACAGAATAATTGACAAAGCAATTGTTTAGCATCAAACAAAGTTACAAGAACTCTAGCCAATTCATCCTGTAAATGAAAAATACATCGTATTTCGTACATAGTTTATAGTTTTAGTTGCAAATTCAACAGAAGAAACTATAAACGGGGAATTAAAGAAAATCAGAATATTAATTTCCGAATAATTAAATGGTTTAATTTAACCAATTATATAAACACCTGAAAATACTAGGTCAATAACGAAACATTCATTGGCCACCGGTTAATTATGTGATGAAAAACACTCGGATATTATCCAATCAACAAGTAAAGTAAGCTCTAAAATAAGTGTTCCGTTTTCCCAGATTGGAGTAATCTTTACCTTTACATAAACAGTTATCTTGATACATGATATGTTTTCCGGATGGGACAATGTGTAGGTTCTTATTGATTTAGTACGGTTGGCGATACGACTACAGATAATAGATTTAGGGTAGCCGGATGATATATATGATTCCCTCGTTAGACGATACGATTGATTAGAAACTTTATCTCTGATACTTGTACTTCGATCGGCTACCATGACTTGTTCTTTCCTAACCCACAGATACTCCAAAAGACTGAATTCGCAGGAAGATATTATTATGGAAAATAACTGAGTTGAGACTAGCAAACAGCATTTATATAAATGTGTTGATTTTTATTTCAATTAATTTACAGTGATCATAAATCCAGAGTAAAATCATCAACATTTTATACATACAATTAAATGTTGAAGAATGTACTCTGGAGTATGATCTACATTGACCAACATTAATTTGATGAAAGTTTACAAATCAATCTTACGAACAATCGAAACAACTTCTTTGGCTTAATTAAGTCAATAATTGTATATTTGGAGATTTTGAACCCCCAACACCTCCCCCCTCCTATTAATAGCGCATTGCTTTGAGATTTACCTGTAGTTGCACCGTCTTCCGCTGACATCGGTTGGACCGTTTTCTTGGTTGTAATTTTGGTTCATAGGGTTTAGCTTTTTGTTTATTTTTGTAGTTGGATAAATTAAAAGTATTCAGTAAAATACCCAAGGGTATTATTGTAATTACAATAGGCCCGGACAGCTTTCTCTTGCGTAGTTGATTAAAATGTCACGTCCATTTGTCTTCTTCAACGATCACTTTATGCAACACTGCCCGTCGCCTTCTTGTCACATATCCGTCTATCCATCTGTTCTGTTGATAATGATAGTCACGGGCGAATGCTGATGTACCAACTTCGAATCCTGGGAAATTTTCTTGAGTAATCGGGAATCTCTGTGGCAACATGGCATAATGAGTTGTCTTCAGTTTTCCGTTCATCAAGGCTTTAGTTGGTGAGACTTTGTTCAAAGTGGTATCATTTGGTGTAGTTTAATAAACCAACAGAAAACTTTGTAGACTATCAACCATTCCCTCTCCCCTTTTTTGACTTCAACAGCACTCTTTTGAATGCGTCGACAAAACCTTCAGCTTGTCCATTTTACTGTGGAGAGTACGGCGGCAATCTTACGTTGTGGACTGCATTATTGTGACAGAACTCTTAAAATTGATCCGATGTAAACTGAGACCCGTTATCTGATACCAATGTGTCTGGTAATCCGTGTCGAGAGAAAATCTCCGTCAGTATTTACAAAGTTCTATTGGTAAATGCTGGCACCACGGGGACAATTTCTGGTTATTTAGAATAGGCATCCATTAGTACAAGATATGTGACACTATTTATTTGACCGACAAAATCTGTGTGATCGTGTCCATGGTTTCTCTGGTGCGGCCAGGGTATTGGGTTGACTTGTTTACTCCGTTTAACAGCTAGTTGACAATTGTAACAGTCTTTTACAAAGTTGACGATGCGCTTGTCCATTCGCAGCCAGTGGGAGAAGCTTCGTGAAATGAATTTGATTCGCCGTACGCCAGGATGTCCGATATGAAAGACGCAAGACCTTAGTTCGCAAACATTTCAGTATTACCACACGCTAACTAAACACTAGGCAGACATTCACAATACAGAGGGAGTCTCATCAGTAAAAAAAATTTTTCTCATCATCTTCGAAGTTCTTCGGCTACTTGTCTGTGACGAATTGTGTTGACTTTCTGAATTATGGGGTCACTGAGTGATGCTTGTTTAACATTCTCCATGGTCACCGGCAACGCTAGAATGGTACTACATAAGTAATTTACAGCATAACCATTAGTGAATTATTCAGCAAAGTGAAATCATCATCATTTTATTAATACAATTAAGTGTTATAGAATGTACTCTGGAGTATGACTTACATTGAAATTAATGTGATAAAAGTTTACAAATCAAGCTTACAAAAAATCAAAACAACTTCTTTCGCTTGATTTAATCAACAATTGTACTTTGGGGATTTCGAATCCCTAACAATAATAACCTTAAGAAAAAAAATTAAAAGGCGAAACATCCTCTTGTTTATAGTATGAATGTTCATGTGTACAGTGTTGCATTTATCGGTTTAACGAAGACTTGGTTGATTCTCTGGATGTTAACAGGACAAATAACTTTACTAATTATGAAAAGTTTACTCCATCTCTCTCTAAGTTGCAAACTGATTTGTTCCGATCATAAACAAGCCCATTGTAGGTTAATCGGCATACTGCTGGGCTGTTTGAATGTTTTGGGAGGACAGTGTCAGAATTTTAGTTCTGAAAAATTTCAATTGCATATCAAACACTCAACATGTCAAATATCCAATGTCACAATTCTTTATGGTTATTCTGAATAAGTATTAACTAATGTTAGGTAATCTTTAAAATGTAAGATGAATAAAATTTTTAATTTATTTGAAGTGTATTTACATCTGCATAAACGAACTTCAGGCATTCTTTGGAATATTACGACTTGTTTCTTGGATTTCAAGCAGAAAAATCATCGGTCCGTTTTGAAGTTTTGAAGTCCGTTTAATCGAATTATGTAACACCAAATATATTTAACAAATACATTGATAATATAATGTTTTTATAGAAGTTACTATGTTACTTATATTTATAAAGAATAAACTAATTTCAATCCAATAGTTGACTACGCAAACAAAAATTAAGCAATGAATTTATATGTTGCATTATTCCAATTCTTTTTACTCAATTCCCTAAACTAATATAAGCAAATGAAGAACGAGTAAATTTTCTTAATACAAAGAATTAATTCTTTTCATTTATCTCCCCCTAACATATACAGAGGGTGTCAACCTTGACTATTCTTATCATCACACAATGTGAAATTATTCCGTCTATTATGACTTCCGGTTTCTTATCGACACATTGATTATAATTATATTATTTAATGTATATAAAACCTCAATTTTAATATTTTTATTCAGTTGATATAATTAATTACATTATACAGTTTTTAACAAAACACATGATGTGATTGCAATTCTATCACATCATGTCACCTATAAACATACACCGGTTAGTTTTTTTTTTCATCTCAATTGTCGTATAAACTTACACGAGTTAAACATTACATAATAATTATTATAATTTCAACACTAACAAATCGTATATTACAGACAATCCCAAATTCGTTTACAGTAAACCTTTATCTAAATGATGTATTTGCCTTGAACTTGACTATTTGTGTTGTGATCATTAACTTGGGACAGATAACTGTACAATCTGAAGTGAATTCATCAAAAAGAATATTTTTCGTTCAAATATCTTTGGTTTCATATAATAAACAATAATTAAAATTCGAAATCTATTTACGCGCTAAAACAATAATCGTGTCGAGGTACAGAACTAATTTCCTAAAATTAGCGATTACTACAAATAGGTATATAAGTGTTGATTAGTGAATACAATTAACATATAATAAAGTTAAGTTTTAACAGAAAAAAAGATTCAACACACCATATTATTGCAAGAAATAACTTGTGTAAGAGCCATAGCTATTGGAAGTTCCCCATTTTCACCAACCATTGTTACCAAACCAACTAAACGTTCATATCTTTCAGCTAAAGCTGTTTCTGCAAGGGTTTCAAATTCGGTGCCTTGTTGCAAAATTTTTGTCAAAACTTCCATAAACGCAGCTCGACTTTGTGGTTCTCTGTGATAACCTAAACCTAATGTGATAGAAAAAGGTGAAATTTAAGAGATGATTAGAAATGGTATCTAGAATAAACACTATTTCTGATAATAATAGTAAACATCAGAAGAGGATAATAAACAAATGCCTGATTATAAACAGACAAAACGTGTAAGACAACATACTAATTGAAGTGATATTTCGATAATGGTCTTGGACTAAATAATTATGACATAAATGAATTATGCTTAAATAAATCCAATTCTGTATACAAAATCTAGTCCGTTAGTGAAGGATTTTTCCAACAAGCAACTTAAACTTCTCAAAATTCATGTTGTATGAAAAATAATGAAACTTGATAATGATATCATTGGAAGCAATTAATATAATCGTGGATTCCAATAGTTGCTACAATACAAATTTGCTAAAACACATGTTTCCCAGTAGAAACACCGAGCGTTTGATAACTTTGAATAATTTTGCGATCTGAAAATTAGTAATATTCGGGTTTTTATCAACAATATTTAGAAGTTAGCATTTGTGAAGCATTCTAACTTAATAAAAATATAATTCCTAGGAGCTTAATTACCAAGAAGTAAGTAAGATATACAAAAGTAGTCACATCTTTTGTTTCCCATTACTATTAGTTGAAAAGCATACTAATGAACAAATCATCGAGAATCATGCTGAAAACCTGATTAATTAAATTTCAATAGTACTGATAACATATTATTCAATCTCTTCTGGATAAATCAACTATGAAATAGGAAGATTTAAAGTCACATTATCAAACTAGGTAGTTTACAAAAACGGTAAAAAGTAGATAAAGAATTATTTCTCACACCTATGGCATGCACTAATCCGGATTCAATGTTAGCATTTAAAAGATTTGACATTGCCTGGACGGTTACATTGCGTAGAGCTGTATGATTTTGTCTTACTTCAGCACCTTTTTCTCTATCATCTGCTACATCATTCAATAGATTCATGAAAAGTGAAAAATATCTAGTGTAACGAAATGTAAAGAAAAGAAAGAAAATTGATATAAATTTGAAGTCGCAAGCTACCATATTTAGTATTCATGAAGTGACATTCCAAAAACCACCTTAACGTTAGTTTGGATTTGATAACCAGCTTATTTACCAGGAAAATACTTTTTTGAGCCCTATAGAAGATCAAGTGCAAGCCGAATAGTCTCGTAAGAATATCTCAGAGCGTGGAACTAGATGATGTTTTCCTAATCCTACATGAAACATTGATTCCATCAAGATTGCAAGTACGCTTCGCTGACGAGTATCATTTAACACGAAACCTACCTCCAAAGATTTCAATCGGTTACATTCAACCACTTAATACCAAGACGAATTTTTTCATATTAAAATTTTCTAACAAGCTATCTTGTTTGCTTAAAATGAATGATAAAAATTGGTCGAAAAATGAAAACAATACTAAATGGCATATATCATCGGCCCAGAAGCCTAATGAGAAATACCGTGTTTTTATTTCAACCATTATTTAGTTTTTCACTTGATCGTTTCTAATTTCAGTAAAAATCTGCACTAAATTAGGTTTAACATTCATAATTTTGAATTTTAATTGACCTTGTGGAGGTTGGAATTTAGTTTTGTTGCTTGTAATCTTCACGGATCGATTTCATTTGTGTACCACTGAAATCAAGGAAACCCTTGACAGCTTGTCTGCACTCCATCAGTCACGATAAATAAATAAATAAATAAATAAATAAATAATATATATATATATATATATATATATATATATATATAATAAACGAATGTCTTGTTACGTCTGCAACTATAGCACTAATAATAATAGAAATATCAGATATTCGTGTAGAGGTCTGCTGTGAGTGATAAAAATGTAAAGCATTAATCTAACAAGGATGATTCTGACTTTAATCAAATGAAAATTAGACAAAGCCGATTCCGATTTTTTTTAATCACATAAATAACAAAGAAATGTTGCTTGTTAAAAATATAAAAATTATCTTTAAAATGAATGAGATGATTCGTAGCTGACTGCTTAGTTAAAACAATAATTTCTTTTAAGTATCATTTAAATGAGAATGATAAAAATCATCGATTAACAACTAAATAATGCAAACCTACTTAGCAAACAAATGAGATTTAGCATCCATCAAGTCTGCACGGTCAATTTCTTCTGGTTGTAATGGCATACCATGTAGTAATGCAGCTACAGCCTCCATACATGCCAGATCTAATTCCCTTGTTTGAGCAGCCGTTTGTGCTGTTATACCAGCATTTGCAGAGATAGTTGGAACGTTAGAAGAGTAACTCCATCCCCCCAAAGTCGTTGATGCAGAAACTGCGATAGCTGGTACATGAGCTGAAGTAGTATTCGTCCCTGTATACAAAGCACAGTTAACGCCACTTGTACCTGACCAAACATTCGCAACTGAAGATTGTGAAAGATTGAACATATTGCCTACGTAAGACGTCCATACAATACTAGGGTGCTTTGTTGCATTGCACTGCCCAACAACACCGTTAAATGAAGACAAACTTGAAACGGCGGACAAAGAATTACTACTAGTAGGTATGCAATACTGATATGACGTTGACTTGGTACTTCCAGCGTTCCATAATTGTGACTGTCCAATACAGCTCAACCCATCGGTTACATACCGATTGCTGTTTACAACATTACCACGTGGAATACTGCTCAAATTAGTCAATTCTGAGGCATTATAATAGGGTGAAAACATGTTATTAGAGGATTGTCCGTGGGTAATCAATCCCATTCCATGACCTAGACCAGGTGTCGCACATTCCCATGCGCAATTAGAATCCACAACATCCGGACGATTCCAAAAATTTGTAGATGGTTGTACTTGGGATGTGTAGTTTGTCAGTCCAAAGTTTCCTGAAGATAACGAGGTATGATATAGGATGCCTAAAGAACCATTGTTGTTTCCATAAACGCCACTGACTCCAGAGTTACACACAGTGTTTTGATACATTGCCTGTGTGTTGTGGTTTGTCAACGTAACATAATTATTCTGGCCTTGATTTATTGGCATACTTACGCCGGATGGAAGGAAAACTGATGGACCTACTAATGACACGTTATGCATTGAAATATTTTCATTAAATTCAGATATAACAGAAGTTGTGATTGAATTACTTGAAACACCAAGCACTCCAGAAACATAACTACTACTACATGTAGCAGTGGAAATTGTCGTTGCCATTGATGTCCCTGTTGTATTATTAACTGAGTAGTTTGTTTGAACTGAAAGATTGAGGTGATAGCTACTGCCCATAATCCAATCACAAAGGTAATCTACTAATTTATTTCGAAACCTCATTTCCTAAATCACGAAAACGAAAAAAATAGTCATGACGACCGCGGTAATAAATAATAGCGAATCATTTATACGGAGTATAATACTTTGGTATTCACTAAAACTAATAAATATCTATATACTTAGAAACTCTTGAACAGTGCGAAGTTACAATTAAAGAAAGTCAGTGTAATATTTGATATCGTATGATTGGATGAATGTACAATGATATCTAACGGGTAACCCATTAAAATTAAAATTAACTTATATGGATGAATAGCTTTTTTCTAAAATATATCTGAGAGTGTGTAGTAGCAAAACCCGTAACCTGCATATGGATGTCATTTTGGGACTAGTTCATTGAATGACGTTATTCTAACCTTGGTTTTGTTCCTAGTAGGAATAGCACACATTTAGAATATTGAGCTATGATAGCTATCTCTAGTTCAACGTTAATTATTATTATTATTATTATTATTATTATTATTATTATTATTATTATTATTAAGAATGTTGTTGAATATTGAGAAACTAATTCACCATTGTTTCTGTTGGCGAACACAGTGAAATAAACCATTCAATACACTGACAAATGAGTTCTAGTACAGATTAAATTTCTTGGTTATAAATTAATTGACTATAAAATGTAGCTTAATTCAGAAATATTATTGCAAAATAAATTAAAACAACCCAATAGTATTAAAATTTTGCTCTTAGATGGCCTTTCGATTGAATGAGCAAGTACTTAGAGAAGTTTTAGTGAATGGAATTCATTTATTTTGTCAGTTTGAAGAATCGTTATCTTACATAACACAAATCAAAATTAATATTTTAAAGAATACTACTTTGTTGACAAAAAGTATGAATAGGCAAGATTTAAAAAAATAAATATCAATATAGTAGCCAGAAAATGACTGGACGATTTATTTTTGTCAAATACACTAAAGGGTTTTACAATAACAAACCTAAATAGTAAGTCTCTTCTCCTGTTTCTTAGGTAAACTATGACTTTATTCCAAACTTAAGAAAAGTTACCTATATATCGACAGAAAAAGACATTGTGAAGTTTAAAATGTTATCCAGATAACAGAGAAAATTTTTAACTGAACAGAAGGAGCTTATAGGTGTAGAATTCTCGGAAATAAACAGCTAAATTGTACAGTTTCCATTACTTTTTCATCCAACATCAGTACGTACTTTGAACGAAGTGACTGAAAATCTCTTTAAAACCAACTAGCAGTGTACTTGATTGTTGTCCATAATTAGGTTGTCGTTAGTTAAATATTTAGCATGATCTAACTATCCCTCGTCTTGATCTTGGACCATACAGTCATGTTTTCATTTTCCTTAGTAGCTGATATATTTAGTCGAATTCGATGTTTACTAATCTACCAGTAATCTGAGTGTCATGCTAGCAAAACTTCTTTAATTTTCTTTGTATTCCTGTGTTCAATCATTTAATACTTTCTCAGTGGGATTCATATTCATTATTGTTTGCACACACACTGGTATTATTAAAGATATAGGTCTAATATATTCTTGTAAGAACGCGTGGGTACTTAGACTTATTATGGTTTACCATACAAAAGTTACAAATAAATCTAGGGTGGCCCGATTACATATTTGATGCCCACAACACTCTATACGGTCACTAAGAAAGTATATTTCTTATCATTTCTCTTCAGATCAGATGCCATAGCCTTGCTCCTTCCTCAACCAAGAGCTACAACGCAAGATGTACCTTGTTGGACGATTGTACTGAGAAACAACGAGAGAGACGAAAGAACCATTTATTGAATCCAGTCATTTTATATCATTTAGTTTATAGCGATTATTAGTTAAATGAGATCATCAACTAAAATAACTTTCACAAAATCATCATTAATGATTCTACGAAATTGAGTATAAAATTAAATTTGAATAAGCTAAATGTCATACCGAATACTGTAGATAATAACTCACGTTGGATCAATTTAATCTAATGAAAGCTTACAAAAATCAGTAAAGTAATTTATCTTGATTTTTTAAATAATCGTATTTCTGGGGATTCAGGATCCTAACTATATCGTAGTGCTTAGAAGCTGTCTCATCGATGAACAAGGAGGATCCGATGCGGATGTAAGGGCAAGGATCGGCAAAGCAAGGGCAGCATTCCTACAGTTGAAAAATGTATGGGACTCCAAACAACTGTCTACCAATCTCAAAGTTAGACTCTTCAACTCGAACGTCAAGTCAATTCTTCTGTATGGAGCTGAAACATGGAGAACTACTGCAAACATCCTCAGGAGAGTACAGGTATTTATCAACAACTGCCTACGTAGAATATTGAATGTCTGTTGGCCGGAAACCATTAACAACAGCCTACTTTGGAAAAGAACAAATCAGCTTCCAGCTGAAGAGGAAATCAGGAAACGACGTTGGAAATGGATAGGACATACACTGCGGAAATCATCAGACTGTATCACCAGACAAGCACTAACTTGGAATCCTGTTGGAAAACGGAAAAGAGGAAGGCCAAAGAACACCCTGCGTCGAGAACTGGAAGCAGACATTAGAAGGATGAACAGTAACTGGAGACAGCTGGAAAGGATTGCTCAGGACAGAGTTGAATGGAGAAGACTGGTGAGCGGCCTATGCTCCTCCGAGAGGGGTAACAGGCGTAAGTAAGTAAGTAAGTAAGTAAGAAGCTGTCTAGTACTGACGGAGTTAATAACCACTTATTCCGGAGAAGCGATTCGCACAATTCATGTAATTTATCTTTTAGATGATATTCAACTTACCTTTGTTGTCTCATGATTTGTGGCTACCTTTGAGAATTTGTTACTTTTCGATATTACTGGTTATTTTTGTGACTGAAGTAAAACTCAACCGTATAAATGCTAAATATCACTAAATAATGTGTAACAAACGATTAGTGTATAACTGATAACATAAATTTATTAGGAAAATACACCTGCAAGTGATTTACGATTGATAAAAAAACAATTAGATTGACACTGGAATATTTTAGTACAGTCATTTGGAACAAACCTGTCTAAATGCTAAGTCTTCACGCCTGGCCATCATTTTCTGTACTAATTGACAAACTTTGATTTTTATCTGAAGAGAATGCACACATTCCAAGTGACGAACATACCTAAAGATAAAAGCATTTATTAAAAAACCACCTACTGTATTAAAAAGTTATGAAAATATACTATTAAAAGTGGTAATGTTAAGAAGAACATGTGGTAAAAAAAATACATTTCTCAAGCTAATAAAGTCAAAACTTGACCTAATACTACTTCGAAATGAAGTATTTAACTGTAAAAGCAGATGTCTGATTGATCACTAACATCAATGTCTAACGGTAAATATTTGTAGCCGTCTGACGTAACTTACTAATAGTGGTCATTTCTTAAATCCTACACAGTATCGCTGCAGTTTAAACCGATATAATTGCTTACTTACTTACGCCCGTTATACTTCACAGAGGATCATAGGCTGCTCACCAGTAATATTCATTAAACTCTGTCCTGAGCAATCTTTTCCAGCTGTTTCCAGTCGCTTTTCATCCTTTTAATATCTGCTTCCTATTATTGACGCAGCGTATTCTTTGGCCTTTATCTTTTCCGCTTTTCAATAAGATTTCAAGTTAATGCTTGCCTCATGATGCAGTCTGATGATTTCTGTAATGTATGTCCTATTCATTTCCAATGTCTTTTCCTGATTTCCTCTTCAGGTGGAAATTGATTTGTTTTTTCCCATAGTAGGCTGTTGCTGATAGCTTCCGGATAATGAACATTCAGTATCTTGTGTAGACAGATGTTTATAAATACTTGTACCTTTCTGAGGATGTTTGCAGAAGTTCTCCACGCTTCATCTCCGTACAGCAGAGCTGCCTTGACGTTCAAATTGAAGACTTTGACTGTGAAGTTGGTTGAAAGTTGTTTTAAGTCCTATGTGTACTTCAACAGTAGGAATGCTGCCTTTGCATTGTCAATCCTTGCTTTTACATCTGCATCGGATCCTCCTTGTTCATCGATGATGCTTCCCAGGTACGTGAAATTATCCACATTTTCCAGAGTGCTCCCTGTGTTGTATTTGAGGATCTTGCTCTTTCTCTTATATATGTTCAGGCCTATTGACGTTGAGGTTGCTCCTACGTTAGTCGATATCATTAGGCTGGTCTAATGATTGAGTAATATACAATGAAATTTCACTTATGTTTAGATACGCTTCTGTGCTCTGTGTCTTGGAAGACGTGATAGCTTATAACTACCCAAAACAGTAAACATTTCATTTATACATCAACTGACTAACAGAAAAATAATTACTAGTTTACACTTCTTCTGTGTTCAATACTTAAAAAAAGATTGAATACAAAAAGTCAAATAAATTATTTAGACAAAATTATAGCTATGAATTAGTGTTTTGTTAATAATAGAATAGAATACATTAGCAACCGCTTCTCTGTAACTATAACTACAAAGTAATGTATGTACAAGTACAACAATGTCTTCTTTCCTGCGGTTAGTATCAAACTATGAGATCTGTTTATTAGCTCGCCGTGTATACAATTCAGAAACCCCACCATGTGACAAAAGGTTCAGTATAACTAATCATTTCAGTAGAATTAATAGGTGATAAATGAGAAGCTCGATTTTGCTTTATCGAACATTCTAACTCTTGTATTGTACATACCTGTTTGATAATGATAAAAATACCCTGTGACTTATAAATATTAACATTTCATCCAAAAACGGTTCTAAAGACATTTCTGTATTTGTTATGAACGTATGAAAGTCCACTACTTTGTTGTAAAATCCGAAACTGATTAATACGCAGAGTAAAATACTGAGGCAGAAAAAACGGATTATAATGTTAATTTTGCATCATACTATAACGGTTTTTTCAATGTTGAAAATTTTATAACGGATGAATAAAAGTTTTTTCAGAATAATTAGTTTCAATCTACTACTTTATAAAGCGCTAATTATAGTATGAGGTTTTAGTGATGTATGACTTTCGCTGGGAAATTACAATCATCTAACTTCAGATTGCATTACAAGTTAAAGATAATGATTAGCATACTTCCAGTTATCATATTTCTGCACTATTATTAGTAGTAAAATTGAGTAACACGTTTATAGTTGATTGATTATTATCTTTGTTCGGTAGAATTATATAGTAATAAGGAATGGGTACAAAGGAAGCTTACGAATATGATTAAACATAATTATTTAATAAATACTACGTATGTATTAGTTTAATAAGAGAATAAATATCTACGTTTCTTTCATCTTTAAGTACATATGTGAACAAACATGTTATCTATCAAAGAAACATTTTACTGAACGAATGATGTATTATGTATAACTTCGCCTGGAACCCTCCAGGAATTACTGCCGATCCCAAGCTCGGATAAAGGAGGAGGGTTGGGCACTGAGTTAGTAACCCCAACCCATAAAACAACAACACTAAAAAATCAAAAAATCAAAAGAAAAACATTTAAATTCCTCCCTGGAAGTTGGAAGGCCTTCACTTCGAAGAATTATGACGCCTTATAATAAAAGCCGGACTTCTTCGGAGATCATAAGGCCAATATCCCTTCTGACAACCGGACCAACAACTAATATAGGTGACCGACTTCAAACACCTGTCCCGCAGGCACTGTGGACACACTCTATAATCATCAAAATCTCCCCTAATCCACTTTCTTTTTCAGGCACCTCTAAAAGAACCCTTCCATGGTGTGGGCAACCGGGAAGTGATAACCGCCCTCATACCTCTAACAGCACTCAGGATTAAATTGTTCGAGATCAAACACGTTCTTCTTCTCTGGCTTCTACTATTTGCACTTTTCCCACCACATTTTCTATGCATGCCACTCGTACTGGTTGCTCGAGTTCCCAAAATGCCATACCAGGTCTCCTGAAACCGCACTCTCAACTTTATGCTAGAGCTTTTAACGTATATACGTTGTGTCAAACTGGATCAAGCTGAGTTAGCGAAACACAGGAATCTCATGAAATTAATATATGCTGTGTCTCCGAAACACACACAAAGGACCCCAGCATTATCATCCGTTTGACCTAACCTAATCAATGCGGTGGAACAGCACAATTCACTCCTCGTTTTTCTGGAGACCCTGCAGCAAGTTGACGTGGCCTTGCTGGTGTAGGCATAGCACTAAGCTTACGGGCAGAATAGGCACTTTTCGAACGGACTCCTGTAGACAGTCGATCATGTGCCGTCCGTCTATATGGCACAGTACGAACTCGGAAAGATAGGGACACATACCGATGCCTCATTTTCGTCTTTGCTTATGCCCCCCACTGATTGCAGCACAGATGGAGTGAAAGACGGGTTTCATATGAAGATCTCTAGCCTCCTTCAGAAAGCTAAGCACTCAAACATAGTAATTATAGCATGGAGTTTTATTTCCCAAGTCGGATCAGACTGAAAAACACCTAGGTGGGTTACTCAGCATCCCAGCCCACAGAGGAATCAGTTTGACTAATCTAGTATCAAAACTATTATCCCCTATAACCACTCAGCGTTTATTCAACACTAGAGAACAGCAGACTAGGGAAAACCAGGCTGCTTTCAAACCTGGATGTGGTTGGATTGATCAAATATTTACCCTGCGTCAGATTCTCGAACATAGATATATGTACCAACGTCCAACCATAGTTGTATTTCTTGACTTGAAAGCAGCTTTCGACTCCGTAGACCGTGAAGTTTTGTGGCAGTGTTTGTCATTAGAAGGCGTACCTCAAAAGTGTATAAACTTTATAAAGGCTCTTTACTCGGTCACCATTTGTCGAGTAAGAGTATATGGCGAATTGTCATGAGAAATTTCATTCCCAAGCTGGATTCGTCAGGGTTGCCCCTTTTTTATTTAACGTCATTATAAATATACTCTTCGAAGTGTCACTCACTTTTTATGTCTCAAATATTAATCTCCTTCTAAGAGGTCCTCACGTCGACTTGAGATACACAGCCGATATAATACTATTTGGTGAAGACGCTGACAATATGCGAAGTCTCCTAAGCACCTTGAGTAACAATGCAAGCATATTCAGGATGCGCTTCTCCCCTTCTAAATGCAAAATGTTAATCCAGAACTGGCCTGCTTCTTCACCTAGATTAATGATAGGGAGTAAAGTAATTGGATGCGTTGACCGTTTCACATATCTTCGAAGTCATATCACCCCTGGTGGGTCGGTGTCTGACGAAATCCCAGCACTGATTCAGAAGGCTCGATTGGCATTCGCCAATTAAGGCCACTTGTGGTGCAGACGAGATATCCGTCCCTCAACGAAAAGCCGGGTGTACTGCGCAGCAGTCCACTTCGTTTTCACATATGGCTGCGAAATGTGGGCCATGAAAATCCAAGATATGCATCGTCTTCAGATATTTGATCACAGAAATCTTCGTAACATCGCTCGTACATCATGGAACAGTTGAATAAGTAATATTGAGGTTAGACACAAGGTTCTTGGGAAGTTTGTTAAATCAGTCGAAAAGGTCATTAACCTTCATCGACTGAGATGGCTAGGACATGTGTTGCGCATGCCCGACCACCACCTGCCTCGTCGCGCGATGTTGGCTAGGGTTGAAATAGGATGGAAGAGTAGGGGTGGCCAAACCAAAATATGGCATCAGTCCATGAAGCCTATGACTGTTGGTCTAAGCCATGTTAGTAGATGCGAATTACCTGGTTGGGGTCTGCGTGATAGTCGCAGTAAATGGCTGGAGACACTTGGAGACATGGGTCATAATCAATCACAGTGGTGCAGGTGTATTAACTCTTTAACCTCATCTAAATCTTGAATCCTGTTATTAGTTTCTGCACACCTTTACTTCACTCTCCCCTCTTGTATTCTGTTATTGTGTTACCTCTGTAATCTCGTAGTGCTAATGTGGTATGGCAACTTGAACCTATGGGCATATGTGCCCAGTTCTACTTTGTTGATGATGATGATATATTGTATTTACTTTTTTCATAACAAAAGAATAGTATTTAAATTCGAAGAGTGTGCGATTAAAATATTAATGAATTCAACAATAATTGTAAACGAGACAATTTCATACTAGTACTTGCTTTTAAACCAAACTATAACAAAACTTTATAAAATTTCATTCAACTTTAATATTTCGGTAATTTTTGAAACTGTCATTTTGTTGAAGTAATCTACAAAAAGCCAATAATTTCTAATGTTGGTGGACCATTTTACACAGCCATAAGACTCAAAGAGCAAACATCTATTTAACAACATTGTTCAAAAACCAATAAAAGATTGAAAATTATCTTATCTTTGAACTCCCTAATAGAAAGCAAAATATATTTCACACAGAGTTCTGATTCATAATCTTAAGACCAATAGGAAAGATAGGTCCCATAATTTTACGACAAAAAAGTAGAAAAATGCGAATAACGTCAAAGCCGTCAATTGTTGAATAATAACTTAATGACGAATTACGTTAATTCCTTCAGCATGACATCAAATCAAATCAGATCGAGAGTAAACAATATTGAAGAAATTCCAACTTGTGCACCACTAGTCCCTTAAAAACCAATTTAATGAATCGTTTGGAATCTATCAAATTAAGGTAATTTAAAGGTCATAAAATGTTTTTCTTTTTTCTTTATTTAAAGCATATCTTAACACAAGTTGTTTAACGATGCTTTTCTTCAGAAGGTCTTGTCAACACTGCATAAAACTAAATAATGTAAGTTTATCCAGCGTAAATATATTATAAACCAACAAATAAATAAACAGAACCTACCTAACAATATTTAACATGAGGCTTTCTATACTAATTAATTCTAAATGATCAGTCAATCGATCAGCAGATTTAGTTCGTTTTTCTAATATACTGCGCATAATAAAGATTACATTTTCAATAAATAATGTATTCGTTTCTGTGACAACCACTTGCTGTTGTCCTTGTCCTGAAAAGCATGCATCTACATGACTACGTAGTTGATTAAATAAAATGGGATAAATCAGAGGATTTAATTCATTGCCAATCGACTCCTTAACATGTTTTTGAATTTGATGTCCGAACTTCTCATGTTGGCAGCTAATTAGTAGTAAGAGATTACCAATAAACCTATTGAAAAACAAAAATGAGACATTAAATTAAATGAGTGGAAAGTAGTATCTGATTGCAATTTACATGTTGAACTTTATTCATACAGATTCATACTGTGCATACGTGAACAGATATAAAGTTAGCTTGTGTTTCATTAAATTCTAAATTAGGCACAAACGAACATCAATCAGTTGTAAAGTAAAATTCAATTCCACGAAGACTTTTCAATTAAGTATGGGTTGAATCATTTTCTTTTCAGATATCTATTAGCACCAGAACATAAAAGTGAACTAAAAAAATATTTATTTATCTACACAGTCCATGTATTCCGACTTTGTTCTATACCAAAGTAAATGGATCTAATACAAACCTGTTTGCTGAATAAATTTAAATGCTTTGATAGTTAAGGCATCATTTCATATCAAGATAAGTTGATTGTATTCGTAATTGAATTCACTAGTTAAATTCATCTATTACATTAGAAGATTAGGCTTAATAAATGTGTTATGGTTTTAACTTGCTATTTATAAAATCAATAAGCTCATATAAAATCCAAAAAATAAGAAGTATTTGTGAACGATTTGTACAAATAAGGGCCTCAGAGTAACTAATTAGTAGCTGAATGTGGATTCAAATTACTCAATCTAACATAATGATACATTTTACTCTAAAATATAAAACCAATCTATACTGAGGACTCGATCACTATAATTGGTCCGTAAAGATATCTGAAAAGAAAAATAGAGACTCCGCCATCAGTAAAGCAAACACAATTAAGCTGGAATTTCTACTTTATTTAGTAGCTCTGAAAAATTAAAATTACAAGCCCTAATTGATAAGATCGTTGTCAAATAAACTTTTTAATCATTTATCAGTTATCTTCATTTTCTATGTCTACAATGAAATTTTGCTTAAGCCCTGATTCCTCTTAGCACATTTGTAACTTCTTTTTTGGTCGCTTGATTATTATAACTAGCGACATTAGCAGAGATAGAATTTATCTGCCATGTATTGATTTCCAAAAAAATATCCATCTCGTTGCTAAATATGACTTGATTGTTCATGTATAAACAACTCTTATCGGTACTTCTGAATTAATCTAGACGCCTGCCGTAAATTTAGAAATTTCCTAGTGCTTAAAAATCGTAGCAGTGATAATCACACAAGTTACTAGTAAAAATTTAGTGGTAGATAAGAACAGAATTTTGTCAAAGTTTATTAACTGGTTAAAACACCCAGAAATAGATAATGATTCCGAGAAGAAATGAATCGCTCTAAGTACGTTCTCCCTACATAGTAATCTTAATCAATTGTGAATAAATTTATAGGTTCGGAATATAGTCAGCATATAACACAGTAATAATTATAAGACGCATATGTTACTTCGTTATGAGGCATTCAAACGTCGTAATACAATTCAAGAATACTTTATTATTGTACACAAAAGAAATTTTTAAAAACTTTGAACTGTAACATGACAAAAACACAAATAAAACTTACTGAGCAACAGGTGAGAACTGGTTATCTTGATTTAAGCTGGATTGGACGAGTGAAAGACGCCTTGCAGCAGTTAATTCATTTAAACAAGAACCATGAAATAAGTGACATTTATGAGATTCATCTGTTTGATCAACGTCACCAGTACTTTTATTAAAATTACTACGGTGAGGCTGTTGAAAATAATTTGATCGTAAACAGTTAGGATCAAAGTGTTGGTGTACATGATCCAACAAATGCTGAGAGCAATAGTGATAATGTGGACAGTTGATTTGTTGAGAATTGAATTTAGTTTGGTCCTAAACACAAATAAATAAATTTATTTTGTTGTCATATTTTGTGAAGATTCTGTATATTTCTGATTTCGAACTGATATCAGTTAAAGAATCATTTTGAAAATATAACCCAACGATGTGTTACATCCTTATTTATTATTTACTAGTATCCATCTTTAGTCTCGCACGAAATTAAATTCATGATCCTCATGTCGGAGAGTAAGCATGAAACCATGCAACTACTCAGCTTATATTTTTTAGATTATTTTCATCACTGTTGTTGTTCATAATTCATTTTATAACACAAATTAGTTAACATTTTATCCCAACCTGGTCGTAGTTACATGAGATGATTTGGAAACAAAATGTTGTCTAAGACAGAATGCAATCAGTGAAATGGTGCACAAGTATTTAAATCAAATGACTACAAATATACAAGGTTTATTGATGTATATTCAGAAACTCGAAATTCATAATGTTTCGAACAAACAAAACTCCTTCAAGGAAATTCAAGTTTGTTTAGAAGTGTCATGATCTAATGTGGTGATGAATGAGACAAACGAGAAAATTTTGCTGATAACATTTTGAGCAACGTTTATAGAAAGTTTAGATTTATTAGTAATGACAACTATGAAAACTTTACGTTTCGCAGAAAATTCATGAATTTTATCAACATAATGAAATAGTATTACAAATCCATAGTAACACAGACACAATAATGCACTGCTAAATAACGACTAAGCAGGAATATAAACAAACATGTATGAAAAGACAATGGATCAAAGAAATCTCGTTTCTGTTAGTTTTTCATCAAAATTCAATATATATATATATATATATATATATATATATATATATATATATATATATATATATATATATATAGTACTCCTAATCGTGTTAAAGTGTATATTCATTGGTTGGGGTAGTCATTGGATTACCGTTGGGTCCCCGCCTTGAAAACTTCTTCCTTGCAAAATTAGAGAATGAATCACTTAGATATGTGATCACCTAATTGTCGTTTTACTAATGTTATGTAGATGATACTTTTTCAACAATAAGTAGTGAAGATGACAGATAATTTACTTAACATATTTAGCAACGGTCATACATCAATTAGTTTCACCCCAGATGAGAGAATTTTTTAATATTGTGTGCTTACGTAAGTTGAATATTTGTTGAATTATACTTATGCAACTATTACCAAAACATTAGTATACATATAACTTATCACAACCCCTCTACTTCTAAACTTTTTAGTATTTCTTTAAACCTTGTTTACCTCTTTTTCTGTATACGATTTGCAATATAATCACTATCATGGCATAGCTGGCCTTATTATTTGATCTCTTAGCAAAAACTTTCCACCGACTCCGTTACTTGATATTATGTAATTAGTTAGTTTAATATCGACATGTCCTACTTCATTCAAATATAACTTTAACTTCTAATTTGTGATCACTTCGTTAACTTCATTTTTTCGTTAATCAGTGAAAATGTTCATGAACCTTCTGTTACTTGTTTTATTATAATCCGAAAAACCACTACTTAATTTGTACCGATTCCGTTATTGTAAATTATATGTTGATAGCGTTTTGATTGAAAACAAGTTGAAAGGAAGCTTCTTCGATCCATTGTCATTTCACTAAATTTTTAGGTAGGGAACATGTATGAAACAAACGACCACGAACTAAGACAAAATCGACAAAAGGTAACATACATATGAATAACCTGAAGAAGCTATTTGTGAAGAAAGTGAAGTAGATCCTTGAGGTAGCGATATATTAAGTGCAACAGAGCCCAACGCGCATAAAAATCCAGTCATATTTGCCCACTCATTTAATACATCTTCAATTTCATGATCATTTACTGGCGACTGTTGACTGATCCGACGTTTTACAGCTAAGTAACGACTCGTACCTGAGCTTATAGTGCTTCCAGAAACAAACGAACTAGTTCCAGTGGAACCACTTGACGCCGAAACTCCTCCTGTATTGTTTGCAATAGTAAGAAGCATCCCAGGTGAGCCTAAATCAAATGAGTTATTTAAAATAAGACACTACTTAATGGATTACCTGTCACTGAAGAAAATCCTTCTATATTCATTCCAGAACCCCCAGTATCTACCGGGTTATTTAAAGAGTCTAGACCACTAGATATTGACGGTGAGCTGCCCAAAGATGTGGATGAAAAACCGTTCACTGAAGCAGCATTACTAGGAATAGCGGCTGTATCATAATATGAATCCTCAGTTCCATTTGGTGGGACAGAAGCTTTTGATTTAGGATAGTTTATTAAAAATTTTGTGCTTCTAAGCCAAATCATGTAAGTATGCTCCCAGGCCTATTTGTAAATAATTTATAATGAAACGTTACAAAAGCAATAAAATGCGTTCAAAATAATAGAAATTTATATATTTGTATTTTGTGCTGAAATCATAAAAGTACCCACTGTACAAAGCCAGTTCCTACTTTTGACTTGAGTAAACAAAACATTATACAAATTCAAGATAAAAATGACTGCTGTATTCAACCATGAAGTCAGAGATTTTGTGGTTTCGATCCTCAAATTAACATCAGTAATCAAATTATTGTTGATTATATAATGAAGCTCAGTGGAAGGTCTCACTACTCTATACAAACTGGAAACTTGTAACATAATTCACTTTGCAAGCACTTATGATATTTTTTCGTTTATTAATAATTCATTTCCTTATATATAAACCTCCGATTATTTTGTCTGCTTTTGTAAACTGACTTGATAAAAGTGGCTATAACGATTTGATACAATTATTGAAGTGACTTATGCGCTAGACAGTTGATAACTTGCTAATGAAACGGAATGGTGAAACTAAAATAAATATATTTCAGAAGACAGAAGCACTAGCTAACATACCAGTACAGTATCCAATTCTGTCATTCATTTACAAAATATTCAATTCTCGTAAAACGATTAATAAGAATTTATCAGATTACAAAGATCAATTAGAAATGGAAATAAATTCAAAGTAACGATAAATAAGGCTTCAATTGTACCTATTGTTGTGTCATTATTAATCTAAATGATATAGCAACTAGGACGAAATGAAATAAATATATAGCTTTGACTTGATTTACATACAGGCTTTTTGATATAGGTCAAATCAAAGAAAGCTAATAAATTTTGTTGTATATGTATAAGCATTTTGACAAATGTAACCAATTTTTTAGTAGAATCAGTCATCAATTCTTCAATGAGCCGAGTACTTTCAACACTGAAAACTTAACCTAGGTTGTCCACAATCTACTCTTCACTGACTTTGCCATCAAGAAAAAAGTTAAATATTAAAAGATTTTGTGATAAAGGCTTTAGATTGACGATGTTATATGACGTCATAACAGTTATAGTAAAAATATCACTAAACTTACAAGTTTATTTCCTTGTGTTTGGTGATTAATCTTTCTTAATAAAGCCAAAATTTGTTTTTGTAAATGAGCACGTCCTGTAGTGACAATTGAACGACTGTGATCGGCAATCTCGGCATATACATTGTAAACAGGTAGAAGATCTGGTAGACGAAAATCAGTGAAAGCCCACTGAGCTGGTAGTGACCATGAACAAGGTTTGCCTGATGAAATAGTTGTATGAAGAATAGGATTCATAATCTTGTTTGGTGTTTGGGTAGGAAAGTTAATTGTACTGTCATCGGAATATTCAGAGCAAAAGGCGGGATTACTATCTGAATTCAATGAGGTACTAAAACTAGAATGCGAGCTGGAATCATTAATGGACCGAGAAATAGTGGGAATACCACCAACAGTTGTACACACTGGTAAATAGTTAACCGGAGTACAAAGTGGGCATCCGCAATTGCACAGAGCGATACAAGATCCAGAGACGTTTGGACGACTCCGAGAGTCAGTATCATATGATGTTACGTTTTGGAAAGGTATATATGTACTTTCAGATGGAGTACTACTAGATGAAGCTGATGAAACCGTAAGTTTATAACTAATTGTCGGTGGAGGTGATTTCCTGACCAAATCACTGTGGCAAGTATTCGCTGTCAATAATGAGTTTTCTACCCAATCTGGTGTTTCTGTGAAGTTGGAACTCGATGAATAACACTGACAATCAGAACGTTGTACAAGGTTACTTTCTGGGACAGTAGTGATAGTAGCCAAAGCAGCAGCACTGCTCCATAGTTCAGCTTCTTGACATAACAGTCGAAAACAAGACATTGAAGTTAAGACAGCTTCCAAATCCAGTGACCATAGATAAGTAAAAAACACTGTTTCTAATTTAATAAGAGCCATTTGATTCCGTTTTGGATTAATTCCTAGTGGCCCTAGGAATGGGCTTAAACACGGAATATTTTGAGAATTCGTCTTTGTTGTAGGAGCAGGACCAATATATACTCCCCCATCCGTATAACTCATATCTAAATAAGATGAAGAGAAAATTTTGAGGAAGTTGATGCGAACTATGAAGCACTAATGTTCATGATTATCAAAAAGAAGTAAAATAACCTTTCCAATGAGTAAACCACAATAAAAAATAAGATTTATTTACTTACTGAGCATTTAACGTCAGGTATTTTACCTTTTGATTTTGCATGCATGCATGTGTTACTCGGCGTAACAATCGACAATGTAATATCACCTTTACTAATGTAAGTTATCAGTAAGCCTTAACATACGACATGCTTCGGTGTCAAAGTTAATGATAATACTTATTTCAGATTAATAGCTGCGTGAGAAGGACATGTCAAACTTCTCAAATGATCTCTTAATACCAAACAAATTGTTTATTGAGACCGTAAAATTGAATAAATACTTTCTATACTTTACCTTTAATTGTATTTATTAGTTTAAATGTACACAAAAAGTGCATACATATTATTCTATTAAGAGCATTGTTTTTGCGATATTCAAATTTACAAACCAGAAGAAACCTTAAGCGCATTAGCCTACATTTTTAGTTTATCTGACGATAACAAACAATCCTAAAACTCATTGGTCAACTTGGTCAAATATTATCTTCAGGCAAAGGAATCTGATTGTATGTATACCAGCATCCTACAACTTACAAAAGGATAGTGACCTTGTTGACACATTCACAGCAATGTTCACTCACGGTATTTATTCTGTGACTTCATTTAAGCATCAAATTGTTATGGAAATTTATATTTGAAACTGATCACTCTGTGATTAACAAAATAATTCTTCTTTGTTGCTGACCCGAACGATCAGTAATCTAGAATAGTGAGGTAGAGTATCTTCTAATCTCGTGATTTCGATTAGTACTTTAGTCAGTTATATTGATGTTAAACCTTTACCCTCAAAGACACCATGAAATAACCCATCAGGTTCAGCTGTTCTTCTATACTTCATGTCAGTTATGGTGATTCAACAGTATTTGGAGCCTGAAGGCTACTTAAAGATTGTAAACAACAAGAGGGATGCTTTATATCAGTTGAACTGTTCTTCAAAGCGCTCTATAGGTTATTCCAATTCTCTAGTCTAAAACTGGATTGCAGTAGCGTCAACTTCTAATATAGCTTCGTTAACAGTAGACAATTCATATCCATCTCTCTAAACAGTTTTCCCAGACGTCTGGTTTTATCAGTCATCGCCAACTTTTCCTATCATTACTTATATCGTCAATAGATGAGTAGGTATACGGTCAATCTTCTTTCAAGTTTTCTATTTTTTTCTCACCGTATTCGAAGTATACTGTAAGTTTTCAGGTACATATCAATTCGGTATAGGATTATGCAACCTACTGGTCATTATTAATTTATCGTGTAAGTTGGGAATAAATGTCATTATTGTGTTTACAGTTATTTGATTATTATAACAAGCTACTTTTCAAAAAACATTCTCATCTTGTTGCTCCGAGTGACCCGCTAATTCTTTTTAAAATACATACTTGACATTTAGAGCGATATTTTTTTCAAGTGCTTTATTCATTCAGTAAGACAAAGATGAATACGGTCGCACATTAAAGTATTGTTGAAGGCTAGGTATGTTCTCCAAAGGAAGAGGCAATTTTTAAATGGATCCATTCGATTATGACTGGCAGCAATGTAGTTGATTTGTATAAGGTGTTATATCACCAGGTCAAACAATATCTTCATTTGGGCTTAAACTTAGTCTTTGTTATAAACAAACGGATCAACAGTAGAAACCCCCAACCGTGCTGCTACCTTGACGTGGTGGTCAAGCTTGCTTATTGTTATGATTCGACTGGGCTATAATGGCTGGAATAATCATTTCTCAAGAACTTGCCATGCCACGAAGGTCCGTTGAAGAGCAGTGAGACCAAAAGCAGCAAATATAAGGTCCGAGGACGAATTCGTATTACCGGCTATACAGAGCTGTAACGACATCAAGGTGTTTTCCTCAGACAACCAGCGTAACAGCTATGGTGCCTACCCACAAAGGAAGGGTGGGGTTAGAAAAGGCCGACAATAAAAATGCAAACCTCAGCCTACTCCACAATTTCCGTCGCCGGCAGTAAGTACGGAGCTACAACAAAAACCTCTTCCAAAAAGGCTGTGTGACCAGCCTCAAGCAGTTGGTCCTTAAACACTGCGGTCACGCTCCGAATCATTCAGATCAACCCTGACCTACTTTGTTGATCAGGTACATTAAGAAGAACCCTTCGATAACTGGGAAGAGATAACTGCCCTCATACATCTAATGACACACAAGATCACTGTCATTTTAATCACATCCCTTCTTCGATTCCTAATATTTATCCTACCCCTACCTTCAAGCCTAAGTCCCTTTCTTCAATCCCCTCCTGTGTCATCAGTGCTAACGATTCTAGCCAATGAAATAGTGTCCCAAGTCTACTAAGACCACGTTCCAAACTTCACATTGGTGCATTCAATGTACGAACCCCGTGTCAAAGTGAACAGCAAGCCTCCCTAGCTAAGACATTAGAATCCCGCGCAATCGATGTATGTTGTATTTCCGAAACACGCATACAGAATCCAAGCGTGGTCATTCGTTTGACCTCACCTAGTCAGAATGAAGCACCTATGCGATTCACTCTACATTTATCCGGAGATTCGACAGCGACTTCTCGTGGCCTAGCAGTTGTAGGTATTGCGTTAAGTATGAGAGCAGAACAGACACTTGTCGGATGGATTCCTGTTGACAGTCACCGATGTGCCGTCCGACTAAGCAGTTCTGTGAAAACTCGGAAAGATAAGGAGACATGTCGTCGTCTTTTTGTAGTTTCTGTTTACGCTCCCACTGACTGTAGCCCGCATGAGATAAAAGACGAATTTTACGGAAAACTTTCTGAACTTCCTTAAAGGGTTAAACACTCAGATTTGGTACTCATGACTGGTGATTTTAACACCCAAATGGGTAGCTTGATTCAGTCTAAAGGACATTTAGGTGGATGCTATATGTCACAGCTCAGAAAACGAAAACGGCGGCCGTCTGCTACAACTTTGCTCAGACAATCGTTTAATTCTAGTAAACACGAACTTTCAGCATAAGGAGAGACATCGTTTAACATGGCAACCACCTGGACATACTCAGCGGTGGACGCAAATAGACCATATCGCCATTAGTCACCGTGGGAGTGGTTCGATATAAGATTGCCGATTCTTTTGAAGTACATGTTTAGATTCTGATCATGCTCTAATACGAGTATTCATTCGCTTGCATCTTATCGGGTAAAAAACTACAACAGGAAAACCCCACTAGAATTCGATTTAGCAATTAAATTAAATTCTAGGAGCAACTGGAGAATCACTTAGGAAATTATATAGATGCGACCCAACTAGAAACTGCTTAGCTAGATGTTCAGATAGCTGCGGCATCTACAGTGACATCTATCAAAAACTTAAGTCAGGCTTGCCTATCGTGATGAACCAATCGAGCTATACTGGCTGGAACAATAGTTTCTCAAGTCCTACCATGCCAGGCAGGTCGGTTGAAGAGCGGTAAGACTAAATGCAGCAGATCCAAGGTCTGAGGGCGAAGTCGTACTGCCGACTGTACAGAGGTGTGACGGCAGTAAGGTGTTTCCCTCGGACAACCAGCATAACAGCGATGCTGCCTTCCCACAAGGAGGGGTGGGGTTAGAAAAGGTTGACCCTAAAAATGCACACCTCGCCTTATCCTACTGATTTCCGTCTTCAACAAGTACGGAGCTAACACTAAAACTACTCAGCAAAAGGTAGTGTGTGACCGGCCTCAAGCAGTTGTCCCTTGGGCACGGCAGTCACGCTCTAATCCAATTTCCTTTTTAGGTACCTCCAGAAGAACCCTTCCACGGTGTGGGCAACCGGGAAGTGATAACTGCCCTCATACCTCTGACAGCACTCAAGACCACCGTATTCAAAATCATTTACTCTCTTCAATCCCTATCATTGCTCCTACCTTGAGTATCAACTCTGAACTTCCTATTCTAACTTTCTCTTCAAGTGTCACCACGTCCGACGATTCTAGCACTCGAAGTAATGTCCCAGGTCTACTGAAACCCCGCTCCAAACTACACATTGGAGCTTTCAACGTACGCACCCTATGTCAAATCGGTCAACAGGCCTCCTTAGCTAAAACCCTGGAATCTCGTATGATTGATGTGTGCTGTGTCTCCGAAACACGCACACAAGATCCTAGCGTGGTCATTCACTTGACCTCACCTCGCCAAAACGGCGAGGCGACAAGATACACTCTCCGTTCATCTGGCGACTCGATAGCCAGCTCTCGTGGACTGGCGGGTGTGGGCATAGCGCTAAGCATGAGAGCAGAACAAGCACTATTAGAATGGATCCCTGTTAATAGTCGCCTATGTGCTGTTCGACTAAACGGCTCTGTAAGGACTCGGAGGAATAGGGACACTCGTCGTTGTCTTTTCGTCGTTTCCGCCTACGCTCCCACTGACTGCAGCCCAGACGAACTGAAGGATGAATTTTACAGAAACCTTTGTGAACTTCTTCAAAAATCCAAGCACTCAGACATAGTAGTCGTCGCAGGTGACTTTAATGCCCAAGTAGGTAGTTTAGACCAAACAGAAAGATATCTAGGCGGGTATTTTAGTGTTCCAGCTCAGAGAACAGATAATGGTGACCGTCTGCTGCAACTTTGCTCAGACAATCGTTTATTCTTGGCGAATACTAATTTTAGGCATAAGGAGAGACATCGCCTAACGTGGCGACCCCCTTCACCAAGACAACGATGGACTCAAATAGACCATATTGCCATCAGTCATCATTGGAGAGGCTCGATAGAAGATTGCCGCTCGTTCTGGAGTACATGTTTAGACTCTGATCATGCTCTAGTACGAGCACGCATTTGCTTGCATCTCACTGGACATAGTAAGGCCACATTAGGAAAACCCATTAGAATTGATCTGAGCGACGAGAAGGTCAAAAGTAAATTTCAAGAACAGTTAGAGTCATAATTAGGTAACTCTGGAAACTACGCTGATCCTGATGTTGCCTGGAATGATCTAAAAACAGCTATGGAAACAGCAGCGTCATCTACTAGTAATTTGAACAGAAGGAGCACGAAAAACCAGTGGATTTCTGCGACATCTATGGCACTGATGAGCTCTCGCCAACTAATCCCGTCAGGCTCTGAACACGATGAAGAGCGAAAACAAATCAAGTCTAAATTAAGTAGAAGTTTACGAAACGATCGTGAGCAGTGGTGGGCAACGAAAGCAAAAGAGATGGAAAAGGCAGCGGCTTTAGGCAACACTAGGCAGCTTTATAGACTAATCAGGGAAACCGGAATTAAGAAGTCAAGGATAAGTGAAACTATCTCCGAGAAAGATGATACTGTAATCTGCTCTCAACCCAGACGTTTAGAACGATGGGCCGAACACTTCAAGGAACAGTTTAGCTGGCCTTCAGCTACTCTACAATTACCCAGCATTTCCACTCAAGCTAAATCGAACATTGAAGTAGGCCCCCCGACACTAGCTGAGGTTCAAAAAGCTATATCTAACCTGAAACGAGGAAGAGCAGCTGGTCCAGATGGGCTAACCCCAGAGGTTTTCAAAGATGGTGGTCCAGTCTTGGCGATTAGGTTGACTAGTATTTTAGCTAAAGTCTGGGAACTAGATAAAATTCCATCCGAATGGTCTAAATCACTAATAGTCCCAATATATAAGAAAGGACCAAAATCATCTTGTGATAACCATAGAGGGATTAGTTTGACTAATATAGCATCTAAAATACTAGCCTCAATAATTATCGGACGTTTAACAAAGACTCGTGAACTACAAACACGAGAAAACCAGGCTGGCTTCAGACCTGGTCGTGGTTGCATCGACTACATATTCACCATTCGTCAGGTTTTAGAACACAGGCACGCCTACCGGCGTCTTACAATGGTGGTTTTCCTCGACTTAAAGGCAGCATTCGATTCAGTTGACCGTGAGGTTCTGTGGCAGTGTCTGTCATTAAAAGGTGTACCTCAGAAGTACATAAACCTTGTGAAGGCTCTTTACTCGAACACTACCAGTCGAGTCAGAGCTTATGGCGAACTGTCATCTGACTTTGCGATCTCAAGTGGTGTTCGTCAAGGCTGCCCACTATCTCCGTTTTTGTTTAATTTTATCATAGACTTGCTACTGGAAGTAACGCTTTCTTCGGCTGAATTTTCTGGGATTGATATCCTTCCAGGAGGTCCACTCATCGACTTAGAATACGCAGACGACATAGTCCTGTTTGGTGAAGACACTGATAAGATACAGAGTCTTCTGGTCGCACTGAGCAACAATGCCAGGATGTTTGGGATGCGTTTCTCCCCCTCTAAGTGTAAATTGTTACTTCAGGACTGGCCTGCGTCAACCCCTGAACTAAGGATAGGGAGTGAAGAAGTTGAATGCGTTGATAACTTCACTTATCTTGGAAGTCTGATCAGCCCTAATGGGTTGGTGTCTGAGGAAATTTCTGCACGAATTCGAAAGGCTCGTTTGGCTTTCGCCAACTTACGTCATCTATGGCGTAGGCGTGATATCCGTCTATCAACTAAAGGACGAGTATATTGCAGAGCAGTTCGTCCTGTTCTACTTTACGGCTGTGAAACATGGCCATTAAGGGTAGAAGACACTCGTAGGTTACTAGCATTTGATCACAGATGTCTTAGAAATATATCTCGTACCTGCTGGGATCTCCGTGTAACTAACAATGAGGTTAGACGAAGGGTATTAGGGAATAATGGTAAATCTGTTGATGAGGTTATGAAACTTCATCGACTGAGATGGTTGGGGCATGTGTTACGTATGTCCAAACACCGGTTACCACGTCGCTCAATGATGACTAGTATTGGGGTGGGTTGGAAAAGGGTTAGGGGCGGCCAAACCAAAACGTGGCATCAGTCGTTGAAGTCACTAACTTCTGGTCTGAGCCACATTGGTAGATGTCGACTACCTGGTTGGGGTCCACGTGACTGCCGTACCCAGTGGTTGGAGACTCTTGGTGACATGGCTCAGAATCGATCACAATGGCGTAGGTGTATACATTCTTTGTCTTCACGTACACCATGAGACTAAAATTACTCTACCTTTCTTTCAACAAGCTAATTTTTTTTCTCCCTACATATTATATCCTTACATGCAATCTTCCTTTTATATATTACTACCATTAAAGTAACTGATTTTATGAATTCGGTGATCATCTTGCTGTGCTGTTGAGGTATGGCAACTTGGACCGATGCACTTATGTGCCTGGTCCTACGTTGTATCTGTCTGTCTGTCTGTCTAAGTCAGCATGTCAAGAAAAATCAGTAGATCTCGATGGCTTCTGTTGAATTGATGAACTCCCGAGATCTTATCCCGTCAGGCTCCAAACATGATGAGGAGCGAAGATTAATCAGGTACAAACTGAAAAAAGTCTGCGAAACGACAGTGAGCATTTAAGGGAAACAAAAGCAGAGGAAATGGAAAAGGCAGCGGCGATAGTTAACACTACACAACTTTTCAAGTTAATAAAAGAAACCGGGGTTAAAAAGTCAAATGGTAATGAGATAATCTCACGAAAAGATGGAGTGCTTATCCGCTCTCAGATTAGACATTTAGAACGATGGACTGAACACTTCAAGAAGCAGTTCAGTTGACCTTCAGCTACTCTAGAACTCCCCACTATTTTAAGATAGCTAGAATGGAAAGTCGACTTAGGTCAACTGACTCTTGTCGAAGTAGAAAAAGCTATAAACAATCTAAGGCTAGGAATAGTAGTGGGTCCGAATAGATTATCCTCAGAGGTCTTTAAGCATGGTAATCTCACTTTGACGATTAGGCTGACTGATATTTTGACGAAAGTTTGGGAACTTGACATAATTCCACCTGACTGGTATCAATCGTTAATCATCCCAGTATATAAGAAAGGGTCAAAGTCGTTCTGCAATAACCATTGAGGAATTAGTTTGACTGATATAGTGTCTAAAATACTACCTTCTATAGTTATCAGACGTTTAACCACAACTCGTGATCGATAAATACGAGAAAACCAGGCTGGTTTCAAACCTGGTCGCGATTGTATAAACCAGTTTTTTACCATTTGTCAGGTTTTAAAAAACAAAAATATTTTTCAGCGCCCGACAACGGTGGTTTCTCTTGACTTCAAAGCGGCATTTGACTCTGTAAACCGAGAAATTCTATTGCAATCTCTTTTATTGGAATGCGTTCCCAAGTAGTACATAGATCTAGTTAAAGCTCTTTACTCAAACACTATCAGTCGTGTTAGAGCATATGGGGAACTGTCATTCAAACTTGTAACCTCAAGTGGTGACCGTCAAGGCTGCCCACTGTCTCCATTTTTATTTTGTTTCATAGTCGATTTACTGTTGGAAATTACACTCTCATCGTCTAACTTTTCAGGGATTGCTCTTCTACCAGGAGATCCACATATTGACTCAGAATATGCTGATGACATAGTCCTGTTTTAACAGCAATAAGCTCCAATACAACCATGTTTGGAATGCGCTTCTCCCCCTCTAAATGCAAACTATTGCCCCAGGATTGGTCTTCGTCAACACCTGAGCTGAAGATAGGGAGTGAGGTAATAGAGCACGTCAACCACTTCACTTATCTTGGAAGTCTGATTAGTCCCTAATGGCTTGGTCTCTGACGAAATCTCAGTATGAATTCGAAATCTTATTTGTCTTTTGCCAACTTACATCACCTATGGCGTAGACGAGATATTCGTCTCTCAACGAAGGAGAAAAGTGTACTGCCCAACAGTTCGCTCTATCTTATTGTATGAGTATGTGAGGTGGCCATAAAAGATAAACGACACTCGTAGGTTACTAGTTTTTGACCATCGATGTCTTTAAAAAATCACTTGCGTTAGCTGGGATCATCGAGTAAGTAATAACGAGGTTAGATGACGAGTGCTAGACGAAGGTGGTAAATCAGTTGATGAAGTTGTAAATCTTTATCGACTGAGGTGGTTGGGATATATGTTATGTAAGCCTAACCACCATCTGGTTCGACACGCCATGTTGGCTTATATTGGAGCAAGATGGGAGAGAGTTAGCGGCGGCCGAACCAAAACATGGCATCAGTTCATGAAGTCATTGACTGCTGGTTTGAGCCGTGTCAGTAGCTGCAGACTGCCTGGTTATGGTCCTCGCGAATACTGTAACATTGGGTGACATAACTCAGAATTGGTCACAATGGTGCAGATGTATCCACTTATTGTCCTCCCTTAAATCGTGAGCTTAAGATTATCGCATAGCTTTCTTTCCACGCTCCATCTCTTTTGCTGGATCATATTCTATATATTCACTCTTCTTTGTTTTTACTATTATTATCATTAAAGTAACTTCTACCTCTACTAATGTGATGTTAATCTTGCTGTGCTTGTGAGGTTTGGCAACTTGGACCGATACACACATGTACCAGGTTCTATGTTGATCATACATTCTTACATTAGGAACCAGATGTTTGGACATTAGTAGGTTATAGCTACTGTCGTATATAATTACGCATAAATAAGCAAAAATGAGGATTTTTGAATGTGTATTTAATAACGAATATGACTTACTTGAATTTGTATTTATTTGCGTGTAAGATGTTGCAGTAGTTAAGCTAGATACAGAAGTGTTTGGAGTTGTTATAGCCGTTGTAAAAGAACTAATTACATTCGCCATACTTGTGTTTGTAGTACCGCTAACATCACCACTAGATAGTAAACTAGACGTCAATAAACCCATTGTACAGCACCCTGGTAAGTTTGCATAATCGCAATGTTGTTGGAGAAACTTTATACGACAAACAAGAATTTCTCTTAACCATTTTAGAACGTCACATGAATTAGGTATATTACGATTGATTAACTTTTGAGCGATACTGTAGAGAAGTTGTGGACTTGAATGTTTGTGATAAGGAATACCAGAAAATAATACAAGGAAAGGTGATTCAATATAAAGATTCACATATTAAATTTGCTATTCTTAAAATTCTTTCTTCATCGTACACATTATTAGTCTTCGAACAAAACCTAGAAAAAATAATCCTATTTGTGAGTACCTGTTTTGAAGATGCGTTCATAGTTTGTCACTCCTCAGATCATGAGCTTCGAAATTACATTACACCGTTTATTCCTTGAATTAACTAATTCTTATTGAACTATCACCGTACTCAATCTTTTTTACTATCGTTGACACTACGACTTCTACTACTTCCGTAGTCATCTCGATGTGCTGATGTGTTGCTGCAAGTTGAACTGGTTCGCGTATATGTCAATTTCTACACTGCCTTCAGTTAACCAATTGGCTGAATTCGGTGAAGTTTTCTAGGTTTAAGTTTCCATTTTAATTCGTTATATTGAGATATCAGAGCACAATATAACCGATGAATTAAAATCATTTAATGTAAACTAATTCCAATTACTTTTTAAACAATAGCGTGAATGACGACTATTTCATAGAATGATTTATCAAAAGCATCATAAAATTGGATTCAGGTATTCAACAAGTTAAGGGAAAAGCCAATTATTCTTGTACAGATTAGGAAATATACCATCACTTGTGATCACCATTGAACTCAATTCTCATTTAAATGAATTTATGATTATATGATAATATTTGGTATGTTGAATTGTGTGTAGTATTTAAACTATATTATTTTGATTATACTTTAATAATTAAGGATAAATCAACACATTATGTACAATGGAGTTCATTTTAATTTGTCATGATAATTACTTTTATTTAACATAATTAACTAACTTCAATTGTTGGCATAAAACTTTTCCATTGAATATAGAAAATCACTTATTGCATTACTTAAGATGGCAATCCCCACTTTACAAGTTTTTAAAGACATAATATTACATGAAAACATTTGACAAGTTAAAAGCAACTTACTCAAATTATATAATAAAACAATAAAATCTACTAAGAAATACGTATAATTACCTTATTTCCCAAAACGCTTGAGCTGGTGAATGTAAATTCCACAATCTTATATTTGCTGGTTGATGAAGGCAAAGTAAAGCATCCATTGCTTCCTGTGCTAAATCAGACATAATGGATTGTTGTATTAAAGACATTAGACCATTCATTAAATCGAATGTTGCCTTCTGTGCATCTGAACTTGAACGTGTCTGTGGGCTCTAAATATTTTATAAACCACGGAAATGTAGAATTATAAAATTATTAATAAAATGGTTAAGAATCAAATTTATTTCTTGATATATGTTAAAGGCAGAAATCAAGTAAGTACAGTAATCTTCATTTCTGAAAAATAACTTTATGCTTTAAATGCATTCATACCATCAAAAAAAATATTGGAATTAAGATGTTCTCTGTATACTTGTTAGAAATTTTTTTTTAAAATAAAGAAATGTTACCAATAATTCAACTTTTACTTCACCATAATGTACATTCATTGGAAATAACTTCGATTTGAATTGTAGATGATAACATCCTCCTTGGGTTAAAACATTCATTAGTAAGACATAACTCAATAACCAAGTGTAGATCCGCTTAATAGACTAACAAGTTTAAAAATTGTCGCTAACAGAGCACAGAAAACTATAACACACTTTTATCTGTTCAGTTTTACTACTTTTGCCCTTTATATTTTGCTTAGTTTTATTTCAAAAATGTTATTCAGATGATATTTAGAACTTTTCCTCTAGCCTTACTATTTAAGGATATAAACGTCCGATCTAACCCAAATTCTCTACAAGTTTCGTTAATGCTGTGTATCTGCTTACAAACTTCACGCAGTGAAAACTATTTCGAATTCATTACGCGATGACTAAGTGTCAAACAACTAAAGTATTATTAACATTTGGATTACGATATTCAAATACAATCAATATCAGCACACTAGCAACTAAGTCCAAGGCGGGAGGGATAGTTACGAAGCTTTAGTAAGATGTAACTAGCTACTATCACCCACTCCGCGTATGTGACAGCTAAACACCAGTGGCCATATATATGATGGTTCAATATCTTATGAATTGACTGAATCCAGAATTATCGACCATTGGATTTATGGCTTAGTGTTTTAAGAGTTAAGAGTTCACCTCAAAACCTTGGAGTCCTAACCTTAAATACCCACTGAATCATAAGATAACACTGCTAACAAGAAGTTGCATACTAAAAGAAAACAGTGGTTCAATGCTTCCCGGTCCTTAATGATTGTCTATCTCAGGGTAATTTGTAATATTCAGCTAGAATAGTTCTTTTTAACTAAGCGTAGATGTATTTCAACATTTCACATCCTAATGTTTTCAGTTTAGTTAATTATGTGATAACGTATTTTCTTATTTAAAATTGATAAAAATTTCCTTCCACAGTGAAAAATACTATATTGTTGGCCTTTACACCAAAGCGTAGAACACACTTGAAAAGCATTATGATGAATATCCCGACTGTGGGTCAAAACACTTTCTGATTCAGCTTATATCATCTATAGAATTCCATATTACCATTTGAATAAATGTACATTTTATTATTTTCACTGTGACATGGGTATGAGAGAAATGTAAGGCGAGGTGTTTTCATTACGATGTAGAAAATTCAGGAAGTCAGTTTCACTTTTTAAATTTATGAGAATAACTAGACCGGAAATTCACTCACTTTCTGTAATGAGAAATTCAGTACATGTACTTTCTAAAGTATTTGCTGCCAATTTGATAAATAGGCCTGGCTTTGGATAACCGAAGTGTTATTATTGAAAGTTTAATTGATGTGCAAAAGAACCAGATTGACGACTATCTTGGTTCAGTACACTCGATTAACTTGACAGCATGTCCAATACCCTAGTCCAATTAGCAATAGATACGAGCACCATGCCTTAATTTACACAAGCCGAAAATTTATATGGCTTCTTTAACGTGTAATACGGGCCAAAAGATGCTTAATCAAACTACATACAGCCAGACTATTAAATATACTAAGAAAATAAAGTCTGAATTTTAGTTAAAGTGTTGGGACGGCTCCCAGAAACTTCAATGAAGCCTTCAAAACCCTTGAAAGAGCCAGAAACATTCCATTTAATCACTGATCAACAGAACCTTCCAGAATCTCGACGTGGCGCGTTCTGACTGGGTAATAGTTTAAACTTTTCACTTCAGATTGGATGAATTTTAATAATAATTTATTTGTTTCAGATAACTATAAATATACAAACATTTTGTATACAACTCACTCTCTATCTTACTGAAATAAAATTCCTGTCTACTTGTCTTCTGTCTTCTGAATTTACGACTGGGACGTTTCAAGGCGTTCATGTGCTAAAATTGTCTGCGGCTAGTCAAGTTATCAAGCACAAGATATAACAATAAGTCTAATTGAATTTTATTGGGTTGACAACATGTGAGATATAGAAAGCTAACAAAAAACTAGGATGAAAGTAATATTTCATATTACTTTGGATGTCTGCCATTCTGTCTAGTAATATAAGTATAATTGCATTGCATACTTGTCACGGCGTCTGATTTCAAGTACAAGCGGATTCTAAGTGTATTTAAGTCGCTTGGCAATTATGGTTCACTTGGACTAGATTCTAATCTCTCTCGACTTAGCACATTCAGAGAGCTAGGCAACACATCAAATGTCTAAAGCTGCCGAAAACTTAGGTTTACTATAGTATCATCGTCCATAAATATAGATACATTATCTGACAAGGAAATAAAAGTGTTAGTATTATCTTGACTCACGTAAAGCATTAACAGTGGGTTAGCATTCAGGAGGCGAACCATATTCAGCAGTAAATTATATTTACTCATCAAATTATCTTCAGTTTTATCCTTGGTTTTTAAATTCATTTTGTCTCGGAATGTGAGACTCTAAATAAAAATAAACGAACATTAAACAGTGTTACAATATAATAAAAAGTTTACAGCGTAAATCTAAATTAAAGTTTATTCTTGTCACTGACTGATATCAATGATAGAATCATTGAAAAAACCACACAGTAGTGAAAAACTCTTCTTGTTCTAAGTTTCAAGACCCCACAGGTCTCGCAATTTTACCAACTATTCAGAGTGCGATTGTTCCATATATACAACATCAGTCAATTCTCAATATACCAAAACGGTCAAACAATGTCATCGATGATACCTATTCAATACGAAAATGTAATAAATCAACTGTCCAGTGTCTTCTGATATACACTAGTACTACTTATGATTCCAGTGTGTGATGAATACTGACTTCAAAGTGTGAAAATATATTCACAATATGTATGTGGATTAATAGTCACATAAGTAAATTTATTGATCGCTTGAACGACCTATGGATGCAAATCGGACTATTATTTACTACAATAAGAATAACACTTAGTTACCAATAAATCATGAATAATAATTTATGGTGATCAAATCAATGTAAGGGAAACGAGATTTAAATTACATACATGACACATTCAGTTACGAATTGCAAATCATACAGCAAATTTTATTGTATGCAAGAGCCTCCTATTTTCCAATCTTGATATTTAAGACTGAATCAATCAACCTCTATTAAAAGTTAGTTTCTATGAGGCATGTCACAATATAGTCTAATTTTTAGCGTTTGGGTATTTTGAATAGCACTCAGTAGGTTACATTTGTATCCTTGTTTGGAATAATTAAGGTGGTTATACTTGTATCCCAGTGTTATGTTAAATGAGATTGAAAATTATTAACTTAGATTACTGGTGGATAACGTCACACCTTCTGAGGCTATAAGTACTGGGCTCAAATCTCAATGGGACAATCAACGGTGGAATGTAGAACCACACATCAAACGAATCTAAAGTAGGATGAAACATGCCCTGACACCTACTACATGACATTATGGATATATTAATATATATCATATTTTCAGAATAAGTATTTGTAATGATGACTATCAACATTCGGAAGCAGTTAGATAAACAATCCCGTCACGATCTACTTTAAGAAGCAGTGTTCATAATTGTATGAATCACCTTCTTTTCTTGGCTAATCGTATAAAGAATACTAGCATGAAAGCTGGGCAATACATATCATTGCAAATGCGTAGTATGAAAAAACTGCCGATGCCAACTGACAATGTTAATGGGTTATTATATGAATGACTTAAATCCAGTCGGTAAGTTAGCAGTTCCAACTTGTTAGTATGGTTAGTAACTTGGTGTATTATATCAAAGCATACATGCTGCATATTTCATTTCACATAATTAACTGAAATACGTTTTCTCCAGCTTTTCTAAAATAGGATGGAAAGAAAATGAACTATCGATTTTTAGTTCACAAACGGTAAACAAATCTTATCTATTTTGCCTATTACATAATATCGTCGATGAAAAAATTTATTATATGTTTATGTAAAAACATGAAAACAAGTAGATAAAAAGTGTACACACAAAAATGGGAGAATTAGGCCTTATTCTGATGATAGTGAAGTATGTTTCCCATGCATACATAAAAACAAAACTTAGGTGTATCATATGACTTCTACACATGTGACTGGTGTAATAACAGGCATATAAAATAAACTCATAATCAATTAGTATTTTTTTAAAAATACATTGTGAAGTAAGTAATAGATATTAAACATAGATTATGATAAAACTACATTATTTTTTTTTACACATTTTAAGCAACTTAATTAAGAGGAATACTTATTACAAATCACCATTAAATAAAACTAACTACTGGACATAAATTCAATTTCAACACAATTTGGCATCAACTATACAACCATTGAAAACTAGGGGGTACATTATGGTCATTTCGACCTACTTTGATTTTCGTCAGCAGTGAACATCCACGGTCATATTATTATTAAAACTCAGGACCACTAAATTTCGAGAAAAGCATAATTTGTTTCACGAAACTTGGTCGCAGTTCAGTGATTTATAATTTTAACCTAATCACTTTGAGATATTGTGCAGTGCATCCCTGATTTATCATTTAAGCAATACATATTAACCGTACGTTCTTATAATCAATAGGTGCTTACTAATAACTACTATCTTAAATAATCATCAAAGCTTTAATATAATCCCGAGACCAGTATAGGTCAGCCATGTTGGAAATGCTGGAAATCACCACAGTGCACTGCGTATGCATCGTGTGTGTTGAGACTTGAATACTCTGCAAGGATACTAATAAAGTTTGTCTATGCGCTTGACTGAGAAGCTAAAAAATAAGACAAAATAACTATTTAATAAACGCTGGCTTGTTAAGACTCCTCAGTATATGCGAAGCCTTGATGAGAATCAGTGTCTATTCTAATTCTTTCCACAAACTCTTATGATAACAAATGACCTTGAGTCATTCTCGACATTTCAGATACTTAAGTTTAAGTTAAGAACACGTGAGTTTTAAGAAACTAATCATAGTAAATACCTATGTGGAGTGGTTAAGAGTGTGCATTGCAGTAATTTGTATATATGTAATATGGGATTGGGGTTTCTAACAAGGTAGAAAGCACAAATATTCTGAACAGTATTAGTGTTATGACAGCAAATTGGTTTTTAATTGTGAGTTATCGGTATCCTTAACTTGACATTAACGACTCCAATCTATGATTCTCCCCTGCAATATATCCATATAGAGTGCATTGACTTAATACCCACTTCTATTAGGTCTTAGGTTCAGATTAACCTTTGTTAATTCAAAGTCAACGGCCAATTTGGACTGTTAAGTCTTAACCTAATCAGCTTTTTTTAAGACTGTTGCAGCTTATAAACACTTTGATGCTTATCTATTTCTATGACAATTCACTTAATGTTGTATCTGTAGCAGGGATGGCTGATATTATCAATCCTGTTATCCGCAGCGCTGTCTTACAGCTAGCACCCAGCCTTGCTTTAATCTATTTCTCAGGCCAATAGTTCGACTGATTTATCAAGAAGCCGATTGTCACACCCTCATTTATTACAACAACAATAAACCAATAATATACAAGACATATATGTATATATATATAAGACCTAGTCTTAATCTTATATGTCTGTTACACGATGCTGACCAATCACATGTCTTCTTCTAGACATGTCGCTTAATTTATGATAAACAGATATCATTCACTTGATGTTAATTGTGTAGAGCGAAAAACAGAAGTAACTCGAAAGGAATTGAAGTATGATTAACATCATTACTAACATAAAGAGGAAAAGAACAGAAAATGAACCTAATTAATTAAATCATATTCTTTCAAAAGTCATAAAAAAATCAACGTACTTGAGTTATGCGGATTGGTGGATGATGATTTACACGATTTAATGTTTCTAAGAACATTGTACGAATCTCCGTAGATTTTGAATAAAACGGACTAACATCCGGCCACCATGAGAGACGTGACTTAATTTAAAATAAAAACGTACACATTTACAAGGTATGCTTAATTAAGTTACATTAAAATAGTTTTACTATGTGATGCATGTAGGCTGCTTAGTTTTGATTAAATTGATCTAATAAATCTAATATTAATTCAACAGTAATTCAAACATTAAAATAAACAATTTTTTTGAATACATGAATTATGATGAGCAACGTCAATCAACGTAGATATACAGAGACCAGTGTTCAAAAAAACAAGAGTTTGAGTACAGATACTATTATAATACGTTAATTCATTTAATTCGCCTCAACTATGCTCTTGTCATTATTTTTCAATAATTTATTCGTTTGCTTTGATTTCCTTTGCTGTAAGTTTTTCACATACTGTGCATATTCCTATAACCACATTTTGTTTTAATGCAAAGTTCGAAAAATAACATACTTAAACCTACCTGAGTAATAATACGATAAAGTCCAGATACAAGTACAGTATGATAAATAGCTGGTGATGTGGTTTGCAGGCAAACTTTAAGAAGATTTTTATTGTGTGGTGTTATACGAAAATAAGCGACAAAAAATTCGGTGAGTAATGATTCCGTCTCCGCTAAATTCTGATTGTTTCGTAGATAAGGTTTATTTGGATTGAATAGTAAATTCTACAGGATATTTTTTGTATTCACATGGAAATATAAAGCAAAATTGGAATGGTGAAAGATAATCTTTAATTAAAGAATGGGAGATGAGGTTTCAAAAATACTGCGAATTTAACATTTCATACTTCAGCATCTGCTGCATAAAAGTGAATAAGTTTAGTTGATTCAAAATTGATAAGATAATTCTAGTTAGTGAAGTATTTTTGTACATAAACATTTTATAGGTAATTATAGTGACTGTGAAAAGTACAGTAACATAAGATGGCAAAATATCAATCAAGAATATGAAGTAAGAAAGACTATTTGGTTCAAACCACTGACTAATAATAATGATTTTGTGTAAGATAGGGATTAAACCCTACTCACTGTCACCTAAACAGTTGAAAGCTAGATATAAACAATTCAAATTAAAAGGTCAGATTTTAACCTCCTAATTGCTATGGCCTCCATAACTCTTAATATGACGTAGTTTAACTGACTGCTGATAATCCCGAATACTTTACCTGTGTCCTTCTCGTGGTGGATTCCTAATAAATGGCCCCAATTGAAATGTGAGGACTGCTCTCCTCATTCTGAGGTGAAGTATTTCGAAAATATGTGCATCAAAACACGAAGATATCTAACGATCTATACCCCGAGTGTACCTGGTTATGTACCTACAAGCAAACCGGTAAATCTGACCAGATGTAACATTGAGAGAATATTTGTCTACTTTTGTAGGTACTATTGATAATTAGTATTTGTAAAAACAAATTCCTCAATATATTCCGACCTTTCTAAACAATTCCAGTGGTCTCCGATAAAAATTCATATTTAAAGTACCTCTGCCAATATTTTATGCCAAGCAGACTCATTCTCTTGTATTTGGCCGGTGAAAAAACAAGAAATACCACGAATGTCATCGTCCTTACTTTATTTAAATTCACGAAGGGAAACAACGGTATGAACACAATCTTAAAATAGGTTAAGGGACAAGCAATTGTTGAGGTTTGATTTAGGCTTCAAAAACTACTCAACTCATCGTTTTTTAAAAAGGTATTATTAGTGAGATAGCTGCATAACTTTTCCACAATCACGGAGTTTAAATGTCTCGAAAAGAATAACCTTTTTGATGTTCCGTGATAAGAATTCCTATGATCCGATTCTTAATAATTTATTATTTTTCTCTGTAATATTATAGGAAATTTCATATTTCTTGCTATTCAGTTTCTCAAACTGCTATATTCAACGTATAACGATTTCTAAATTCATTTTCAATGTGGACTTTAGATATTCATTAAATAAATTGAATATGCCATGTAAAACTAGATTTAACAGATTTCGATTATCGCAGAGTACAAATCAACACCAATAGACTCATAACACATTTTTGCTGACCAATAATATCTTGCTTATTGAAATGATATTTAGCCCTGTCAAAACCCTTCAATAAGTGAGACATTTTATAAATTATTGGATAGGAGATTTGTTCTTTGTGAAAATAATTATGATATTCCACTAATAAATTTTGAGGAATTCTCACATAAAAGTTAATGTATTTTTAAAACATAAGCTCTATTAATTTCAATTAGTCGTCAAATATATGACCACCTTCTAATTGTATTGGCAAAGAGAGATTGTGAAATATCCCATCAAAAATTCACCAAGAGATGTGATTTGTTTCAAGCTTTTACTGTTCACTAGTATCTTAATAACACGTGAGATTCCACGCAACGACTATGTTTAGTAAAATCTCAAGCGAAGTAACATTACAATATTAAAATATGTAACCACTGTTTACAAACGATTGAAACTTATGATTGCATTTAAATTACCAGAAGTGACAAGTGTGTTCATTTAACGGTAATCTTATGCACAATAAAAGAATACATTCAAGTACACTTTAAACCGTGGTCACTAACAAATTTCTAGAATGTTATATGAGTTGACCAAGCGAATTCAAATTACATTATCAGATATATTATGATAATATACAAATTGATAGCAGATTTGACTTTAAATTTTTGCTATCATTATATAAGAAAACAGAGGCTGACATAACACTGGAAGGAATTCATATTTTGTAGAAATATCACTCATGAATAACTTGATATTCGAGTGATCAAGTTAATAACGTATTGATTAGTCCGATAAAATAATAAATTGCCAAATAAGGTTTATTCGCTAAATACAGAAGGATACATTAAGATATGAAGTATAAAGATTACAATCTTACTGAAAAATGACCTAAGGGAATATTTTCAATTCAGTAATTTCCTATTACTTTCACACTAAGAAATGTGTAAGAAATCAGTTTATTATTAGAGCTAGCTCCTACTCTAAACACCAAATTGTGAAAATTCCCACCCTTTGTTTGAATCTTGGTGTTTGGTGGCAACAGTCAAATAACACTTAAAATCAATGAAAAAACACATACCAACGGACCTCATAGTGATTTAAATATTTGAAAATTAGTCAGATGTCGTTTAATTCAGTGATTGTACTATAAGATACAATATTGTACTCTTTGATGAAGCTCTTAATACAACCTTGATATTCTTTTACATGTTAGAAAAATAAAAGTTAATTCCACTTATTTACACCTGTGTTACTTCAAACCCTTAAGGAATGTATGCAAAATAGATTATTCCTACAGAAGTTTTGTTTACGATAACAAAATTATTAAATTAAATCACATACATTAAATCTTACTTGTAAATCAGCATATACTGAGTGAACTAAAATGAAGAGAATATTATTTCGATCGTTTATATTGATATAAGTTGATGCTTTGCATAAATTAACTGCTGCTAATAATGCAGCTTCTAACAGAGCTGGTTTACTTCCACTGCCTCCATGACCATGAGAAGCAAGAGCTTTACGAACCTATTTGTTGCGTTCATTGTTTTTCATAAGAAAATAATAAACCATAAGAGGGAAAAAAATCAGTGAGACGCTTATTAGTTTTTCAAGGTTGATACATAGTTACGAAAGAATGGTGGATATTGTTGCAAAAAATCCCGAAATGATAATGTAAGTTCGATCACCAAAAGATGATTAAATAAGTTAAGTGGTCTAAATACTAACAAAAACTAAAATTTTTAGTGAATATTTCAGTTTTAGTGTATTACCAAAGGATAATTTATTTTAAATATACCAGTGAATGTGTTCAAAAAGGAAATAAAACTGGTCATCATTCCGACTGATAAGTGAAATTTTTGCTTGTACTACAAGAATGTTATTACTGTCGTTTATTTTTAGAAAACAAACCAATAGAAATAGCAAAGTAACAAATCAAATTCACCAATATTTATAATGATTAGTGTCAGTGTATAAAAGGCCTTATTGTGATATAAGGTATTCCTAACAATTTTTCATACAAATACAATTTGAAGAAGTATTTTATTCATTGTTCATAAAACAAGTAACGCACTGCTTAAATTCTCTAGTCGACAGGAGTATTAACTGTTTCGGTATATTCAGATTGAGTCTGAATGCAGAATCAACGGCATGCCTCTGGCCTGTCCAACAAGAATGAGCGTACTTCTAGCTACAATCAGTGTATACTAAAACATCTAACGAATGGTTATACTGGGACAACTTTTTTACTTGAAAATATACCGAACAAAACTCATCGAATGAGATCCTGAATGTCTAAATCTAGGAATAACAAACCATTACTAATTATTTTAACTTTTATCGACCTGATAAACATCATCCGTCGTAGATCATTGACACAGTATTATTCTACGCAACAAGCTGAAATCATAAACTGTTTAAATTCTTCAATATATATATATATATATCTTTGAAAAGTTTTTGCATGTATTTCATGATTTGATTGTAAATAAAATACATTAAAACCAAAAATGAGGTCTCAATCACAAACCTTAACAATATTCACCTAACTTAAACAGTGTTTTAAAGTCATATAGAGTTCATGTTTATGGTACATCAATATCAACAGCTGAATAATTTCGAAGAGACAAACTTTAACAACTTATGAGCTTACCGGTCACATTACATAGCGATCCACAAATCTTATCAACAAAATATTTAAAGAATGAAAATGACCATAAATTGCAGTAAAAAAGGTTGATACCTTATAAAATAGATTGATTTCATCTAGGCAATCTTTAAAAATCAGGAACCACTGGATAGTGGTTTCGTTTGGGTTTGAAATCCCATAACGTGCCTACTCACGTCCTTGTCAGGAAAAGTGAAGTTATGTAACGGGCATTAAGAACTGCTTCGATTGTAACTTCAATCAAATCGAGATAATGCGCGACTATCGGCTATTGCGATTAGTGATATCTGTTTCATAACCAATATGGTTTGACTCTATTATTTAATCCGCAAACAGAATTTAGTAAACCTTTCCCGAAGTTAGCAACTAGCAAGTACATGATCACTAATAGGATAAGTTGGTTTGGATTATACTAATTACCATAAATTAAATCAATTAAATCAATTACACATGAAATAATCAGCGAAATAAATGGGATTTCAATTAACCAAAAACGTATGTAAGCACTTCATGCTATTTTATATTTCTTTAAACGACTTTCATAAAAAAAACTACATTACCATATATTCAGTCATAAGCATGATAGGATCTGATACAATTGTGTATTAAACGATGTTAACACGCTTCACAATATATAACGAATGGGAATCAATAGACAGAAAAACAAAGAATTAAATCATGTCTTGTAACATGTTATAATCCAGTTAAAAAAAAATAATATATGTGAATTTGATTTGTATACAATTTTTTGCCATTCAAACACGCAACTATTACGCTGCATTTTTCGTTACCACAAAATACATGCCTCTGATTCCAAGTAAACAATATAACATTCATACCCATTGATAAAAATATTCAACGATTAACATTTTATCTAGCCTTAATTTAAATTAATGGAGAGAAAAACAATTTCCAGTACACATACTTCATCCATAAATTGTTTCTTTTTCTGATGCTCGGGCGATAAAGGTGCTCCATTTTCAGCATTATTAATTTCTTCAAGAATTTTCGGACAAAGTACTAAAAGCATCATTTGTAGGGGCCAAACAAGAATTTTCTTTCGTCCACTTTCAGCACAAAGTGAAGCAAACAAATCAAATAGACGTTCACAACAGTCTATTTAATGATGATAAAGAAGAAGAAAGGTAAATAGCGACATCTGAACATAATAAAAATATAACGGACTAAACAACATACAATGAATAATCACTAAGTGTGCATTGTAATTAGTTATGCTAAAGAACTGTTTCGAACTGAATGTGGCAATACGTACATTCACCTTCATGATAAATATTTGGAAAAATAATTATTAATAGGTAAATTGAGTGGAGTAGATTATGAAGAATGTTTTAACGATGTCAACTGTGATGATACAAAAAAAAATAACTGAAAAATTCTTTGATTAGTTATGAGTGGTTTCTATGTTCGATTTATTTTTATGATGGATTATATAAGTGTCTTATGTTAATACACTGACTCTAATCTCAGTCTGGCTGAAGGATATCCATACTCTTTAGAAGTCTAACACTAAGGCAACCCTGAAAAGAGTAAATAACAGCCCCACATTAATATTACGCGTTATTTATTACCCATTTTATCTTTTCAGTCAGCGCATGGAAATTATCTAATAAAATAACTACTTCATATTATTATTTAGTGGTTCATAGATAAACAGACAATAAACAAAACCTACCGGCCAGCTCATCATTTGGTTTCTTTTGTAGCTCATCAAATTCTTGAGGGTAATTTTCTAACCAATTCCAAATAGCCTTGGCAAAAAAGACGAAACGACTTTACCAACTAGTATGTACAGTGGGAAAAATTGTCATTAAAGTTATGTTATCACTAAATCTTAGTAACGGACTGACTTTGGTTAACTTAATCGTTTCTACTTTCAGGAGTTTATAGTTTAATGCTGATCTTCATGTGTGTTAAAATGTTTGCTATGTAACTGTCATGATGCGAGACATTTGGTGGTTGGTTGGCCGTATGCCAAATTAGGTGTGCCTAGTCGGTAATCGTGCGTCTGTCCTATGCTCACTGAGTCCCAAGCCGAAATAAGAAGAATACGAGCCGGAAAACCAACCAGACAGAATCCTATTATATTTCATACATTCCTTTATATTATACATAAAATCAGACATCACAGCAAACCAATTAGAAAATTAACATGAATACAGAACAAATAAAAAAGTTGTAGTGAACTTGTACACAACTAATTGACTGTAGTCCATGATAAGAGACAATATAATAACAGTTAATATGCTAAACGGGAGAATAGGGTAAGAGAAACGTAACAATAGTAGAAACAAAATGTTTACATTACACACAGTTAGAACAATTGAAATAGTGTCCTTAAAACAGTTCTAAAAGTTTGTTACGCTTCTTTTGTGGTCCGGCATAACAGTAACAACAATATATAAGGTAAAAATCCGTTGTAAACATATATAATAATTCTGAAACTAGTATAAATAACAGAAATCTGAATAGTTTTTTGATTAATATTTAAAATCTAGTGTTTCAAGATATTTCTGCATGAAGAAGGTAGTGAATAAGACATAATTAACTCTACTGTGTATTGAGTAAACATTTTACTGTAAAAGTTTTGATATACCCAAACTTACGGAGTTAAATTTCTTAGATTCCGTGTTATGTTTCAATTATAACTACCCTCCTTCGCAGTTCTTTTAGATTCCTAGAAATGCTCATTTCTGTTATTAGAAAAGGTTTCCGGTGTGGCACTAAGTTAAACAGCCATAATACAAGAAACATGTTTTATCATTTTATACTAGTCGTTTTCAGTATTTCGACTTAATGACAAATTTATTTTGATCATTAAATTTATTGCTACTGAATTTACTCAAGAGTAAATGCACTACTAGTAAATCATTTACAGTAGTAGAAATTAGAATACTTTAATCATTGATTCTGTCTTGCATAGAATGTCAACACAATTACCTTAGTGTAAAATGACACAAAAATATTACAAAGCTGTTTTGTCGTTTCACAGGTTGCATAAGGTACATATTTTAACTCAACTCTTAATCAGGAGTGAATTTATCATTTAAATGTACACCATAAGTGTTTTAACATTGTGATGACGACTAGGTCATTCACTTACGAGAGTAAGATTTCGGATATTACCGTTTTATTTCGATTTCGACTGAGCAATTATGGTAACCTTAGCTTTAATTCACACGTTTTAAATAAAGTTAATAACATTATTAGGTTACTCAAACCGTGATTGAGGTTCTAATTTCGAACCTAGAGGTTAAGTCAGGTGCTTCAAGAAATAAGAAAGATTTTAATAAGTGTTGGTTATGTTTACTTTAATTACACTATATGTCTTCGACAGCTAGAATATGGTTTAATTTTTAGGCAAACTTTTTTTTAATTTAAAACGTTTTTTGAAGTACTAAGGCCTAATTATATGGAGGCAGCTGTAATCACGTGGTCAACCTACAAATTTCAGGAAGAATACATTATCGTCAGATTCCCAAATCAAAACTTAATAAGAAAGAAATACACTGAATATCATCTTTTAATATGGTGCACTGTCTGCTATCTAATTCTCAAATTATCATAACAAATATTTATAAACACACTGTAAATACATGTATGCATATATCAACTAAATTGTATTCCAGTAATTGTATCTCTTAGTTTTTATCTAATTGAATATTATTCACGTCTGGTATTTTAACAAAAACAACTTACTGCAATTTAACTCACCCTTTCTAAATAAACCGCAAGATGCAACCACGTTGACTTTTTCAAAGATCTGAAACGATTACATATTTCTTTGTATTGTAAGTAAAATAGAATGCATTTTACAAAATCGCAACCTACCAAGTATGAGACGTGATAATTTACGCATATCTAGATTCAAGTGTTGAATCAACTCCAGTTCATTAGCCTGATCAGTATTTGATTCATCTTGTGCAGCTACAGCTAAGCTAAAACATAATATAAAAAGTTACAAGAGATCAACATAGAATTGATACAGTTCGTTAATAGAAAAAATGATACATAATACAGTTAAGTACAAGTAGCCTGAAGTCAGTTAAATTAATTAAGTTAGACAGATACGTTATTTAAATCCAGTTACATAATAAATCACATCGCTTTAACTTTTGAGATCTTATAGTCAAATATATCATCAATATTACTTTCCTTAGGTTTTTATTACTTTGTGCAAGTAAGGTATAGGAAAAAATCACTATTATCCTACCTTTTAATTCTAATTTGCATTTCGAATAGATGGTTTAATATAAATATTATGATTCTTAAAATATCTCTAATATATAACACAGATAACTATATGATTATAACAAAGATTTAGCTAATTAGTTAACTACGAAAGCATAATGTGGATGATTCTGATTTATCTGACACACTTACAAACTCACTGTTTGTAAAGATAGATTAATAGAATGTTACCCTCCTAGTTTCAGAATAAATATAACTGATAAGTGCCACCTCTAGTCAGCATCGAACAGGTTTAGAAAACAACAAAGGATAGGGTTAATACTATACTTACCAATTCGGTATCCGATTGAACACAGCATTAAAGTAGTGTGTACTTAAAGCGTATAGCACTTGTGATACAAGCAACAGAAGTTGATTGTACATCTTTCCGTTCTCACTAGTTAAATTCATAAACTTCATTAAATAAAAATTATGCATAAATTTACATTAAGCACAAGATTCCGAACTCTGAACAACTCTTGAAGTAAATTTTTGACGAGGATGGTCTCATCTAGTCGGGAAGTGTCATGAGGTTGCTAAACAAAATCATGATTTTTCATTTTTGTATACGTACACATGTAAGACATTTTTCCAATGATTCCAATACAATCAACAGTGAATCACAAAAATTTCTTTCCGCGTCCGGTCCATACACTTGCTATTTCCACGAGTAGTATCAAAATAAAATAGACTGAACTGAATATAGACCTACCATACTGTCAATATTTTGAAGCATTTTTGTTAATCCAGATATAACTAGCGAGAATTTATATTTGCTCACGTTCACTAGACACTCTTTATTTCTTTCCATATTTTGCGTAGTTTGGGCAGTGTGTATCCCTGTGCGTATGGGAAGCTTGCAAAACGAAATTAATAAAAACATATATATATACGTATATATGCAGCCAGAAAGTATTCCCTCCATAAAGTAAGTTTATTTGTAGGACAGTTGAAAAATGAAATGCACTTGACAACTATTTTATTTAGTCTGAATCTTTCAACGAAAAATAACTAATTTAAAAAATTCGTTTCCGTAATAATAGTAAATGAGACAATAAAGAAAATGTTGCTGTTTCAACCGCAATATTCTGAATAATAAAACAGTTAACTAAAATTTAGGTTCCAAAGAGTTAGTATTAGCTAGACTTATAGCTGAAAGTCACATAAATTACACTGACTTAGAAAAAAAAGGATTAATATTCATTAAAATGCCTTTTTACTCTTAAATTTTTAAAAAGTAGTTTTTCACATATAACGGCAGTTATACAGCCTTATTTATTATCGCATTAGATCCTGATAGTAACCTATAAACATGGATGTGTACCTAATTTTCAAGATGCAATAATAACATATTACTTGGACAAATCGCTCCAAAAAGTTCACTGACTTGTGAGCTGAATTCATTTCAGTTGTACATTCATCAGAAGTTTGGACTGATTACTTTAGGGCATGGTCTCATTGTCAGATATTGAGGAGCTTCACAATTATTTGACCAAGTATGAAATTAGTTTTAAAAATAAATACAAAAGTATGATGCTCTTGCTAATTAACCCACTAAGTGGGATAATTCGAAAGTTTTATTAAGTTACTATCATAAAAGCTCAAAGAAATAAACTGAGACGTCATAAATTTAATAACTAAAGGATTTCGCAAAGTTTTTAGTGGTATACCTACCAGACTTTCAGTTAGTGAGTTCCCTTTTCAAGTATCACTTTATTTACATAGTGCGAACAAAAAAGATCGTTTCACTTATCTTTGCACGATAAGTGTAATTAAAGTTTTACTACGTATATCTGCACAATTTTACAAAGAATTCTTCAAAGAACCTAAAAATACTGTGAAAAATTGCTAAAAGATTAGTTTCTGCTTTTATATGTTTATCGTGATTAAATGACCTCGACACGAATTTAAGTCACGAGTTTGATTAGACTTGGCTCAGAACTAAGATCCAGGCTCATCCAGATGACGGGTGTTAAACAGACCAAAACACGAGTCCTGGATATCATTTTTCAGTCAGAACACAATTGTAACTAGAACCTGACAATTAAGAAACAAATAATTTGTGTACCAATATTGTTTACACTTAATGATAATTTTCATTATCTGTATGATATATGGTACAAATAGCAATGAAAATTGACTTTCAATGTTCTACATAGTAGAATAGTCCTGGCCTCAATCGATTGTATAGATTCAAAATAGAATCACATAGTCTAAAATGTCTTAAAATATATATTGGTTAACCAATAGGTATGGTTTCAGCTAACAAGAACTTGGGAAGCATCTTTCTTCAAGCTATCCTAATCTTTTCAAATTCAAATGTTGCCATCGTTTAAAATAGCTAGAGATAACATATATGTTACTGATGTCAGTGTCGTGTAATTTTATTTCCAGGTTAATATTACACTACATCATAATTTCGGTACTTAGGGTAAAGCCAAAGTTTGTATGATTCTATACAGAGAATGAATATAGTTACTGAGTTCTAGTATTAAAAATATTTTCGTTGTTATAGGCATTAACCGTAAACATTTAGACTTTGGGTACGAACCCTTGGAAAGTCATCATACTAATTCATGACTAACATAAACATATAATTATCTTATAGGTGTTCTCTAGCAATTGTATTTAGTGCTTATAATAAAGTTAACAAAAAGAAATTTCAAGATTATTCGAAAAATCGATGTTAGTGTTTCATGCAGTCATCGTTTATTCTGAATGCAATCAAATTTCAACAAAACCTTTCTTAACTTATATAAATATTTTTACGTATCCCAATATTACTTTTGGAGAGTGAGAAAAATCATATTAGCTGAGTAAAAGATTATAGAATGATATCGACATAAAAATTAAAAAAACGAATTCTAATCGACTAATTTATCTTTGCTAGTTGATTAAATAGTTACATATGGCCCCTCGTGTTTCAAATGTTGGTGACTGATCCCCTCAAAGTGGGTTCAAATTTATAAAAACTGAGTGATATTTTATACTACAACCAAAATTTAATTCAGCACTTGTTTAGCATAATACAACAATTATAGTTTATACTTCACTTTTTGAAAGATCGCCTACTTAAGGTTAACTGACGGTAATTTAAATACTGTTACGTTGAATTTACTTTATTATTTTCACCGTTAACCCATTAATAACCTCATGAGGACTTTGATGAAGAAACTAATCTATGTGTTTATAGCCCTGTGGATGATATCTCTACAACAATGACTAATTTACAAAAATGACTGAGTTGATAATAAGTTCCTGATAATTAGGTATTAAGCAAAGAATATCAACCATCATTTCATTCGCACATCAACAACGTAGAACCAGGCATATATGCCCATAAGTTCAAGTTGCCATACCACATTAGCACTACGAGATTACAGAGGTAACACAATAACAGGATACATGAGGGGATAGTGAAGTAAAGGTGTGCAGAAATAATAATAGAATTTGAGATCTAGATAAAGGTAAAAAGTAAATACACTTGCACGACTGTGACTGATTCTGAGCCATCGCTCAGTGTCTCTAGCCACTCACTGCAACTATCACGCAGACCCCAACCAGGTATTTTGCATCTACCAACATGGTTTAGATCAACAATCAAAGACTTTATGAACTGATGCCATGTTGTGAACAATAATTTCATAATATGAATGGTTATAAAGAATTCCTACACTACACTTAGAATAAAAAAATGATGGACAATAGTTCCACATCCTCATTTTCTAATTTACTTCCATGTTATTTAAAGTCTGTTAGAAGTCATGACAGTTTTAGAATTGTGTGAATTTACGAATGTAGCCATTTGCTGGTATCTGATTTTATTGTATAGAGTCTACAAAATCTCGACAGAGATATTAAATATGATCATTAACACAAATTATTCCTTAAGTCAATCTCACTGGAATGAAACTGGACGTTATGATCAACGATACTGTCAAAAATTAACGCCTGATCAACTAAATATGTAGGCAATACTAAATAACGTTTACAAATAAAATTAACTAAGTAACGATGAATTGTAGTATTCTCGAAGTATGTAATTATCAAATAAACCATTTTTTAATCAGGCGCAAACTGGAAAGATTTGCAGTTTTTGAAGCCATTCAAAGAATTTCTGAACATATATATATGATGTCAGTAACTATATGAAAGTACTTAGTGATTCAAAATTGTTTCAAAATGATATCATTTAGTTTCAGTTATTATGCATGGCTTTGTAGTTGACGTTTCCAACCATAGTTCCCGTTAAGAAGTCTCTGCCAATTATTTCATCAGTAAAATAAATAAAGGTAACAAACGTTTTGGTGATTACTCACTAAGCGATTTCGCTATAATGCAGTTTTAGTGAAATGGAGTCAAACAACATAACAAAGGATAAAATGAAATTCGCTCAATACGATTTGAAATCAATTTCAGATTCCCTTGGCTTTTCCAAAGTGTATTAAGTCTCGAGTTCGAAATAAGTGTAGGCCGCATAAACATACACGCTAATCACATAAATTGTAAATAATTTCAAGATTAAATACAGTGACGATCAACTATTATTTTAAGATGCAGAACAGGTATGTTTCTGTAAAGCTCAAATAAATGCATGTTAATTCTGTGAGTTGTAATTATCAGTCAGTGATTACACACATAGTGTCATACATGTTAAATCCCACTAACTATGCTTTAATGCTTTAACTCTTCATTTACATTTAATATGCAAGAAAAACGTAGATAATTTACCTGGGAGTCGAATCGAGAAAGCAGAAGTTGTACCCATTCATTCGGCCTTTTGTCAGCCATTTCTGTATTATGCACACGGAAAATTAACAAACAATCAGACCGCCCTCATAATCCATCAAACGAAGTTAATGGAGTTGTGATTATTTAAAATAATGTGTTCTCTCAAAAAAAGTTTAGATATACATGAATGATCGTAGATTCCGTAAATTACGATTTTTCTATAGCTTGTATGTTAAAAAAAGCGGAGGTCATATGGACCGTGGAATGACTTTTTCACTACGTTTGGCTCCAATTTAGATTTCAAAAGGAGCAATTCAGGATGATTATACTTATTTATGTTTATTGTGGTTTTATTCAACTTTTTACCTTGTAGGCCATTTGGGTTCTGGTCTGACTGAATACTTACTATCGTCATAGTACAATCTAAAAATTAGTAAGCGTACAAGAAAACGTGCGACAATATAACACATGATATTCGTCTCCAGAACAGCATCGGTGGTGAGTAATTATCAGAAGTGTTTTCGTTTGAAATTTATGATCAAGAGTGCTTTATTTTTGAATATAATGAGAATAGGAGAGAATTTACAAATGGGCATCGGTATGAGTAAAATTATCTAGGAGATAGATTCGTGATAAAGCAGAATTAAGAATAACCGGTCTTGTGTCACTAAGCTTCTAGATTAAGTGATAAGGAGGGTGTTGCAAGTGAACTTACAGATCACTTTGATGATCGTTGGATTTCTCAGTGTTACAAATGATTATACCTAAATGTTCCTTTTCCTGCACAATTGATTTCACTAGCCATAACAACTAATATCAACACTTAGGAGAGGATTTGCAAAACTACTCATTCCACCCTAGTTGCAGTAACGTCTGATGTTTCACTACATAGTCTTTGAGCCATGCCTTCAAAACAAATATGGAATTGTCTTCGTTGACTTACCAAATCAGTTGTAGTTTTCGAAAATAAGTGGCTAGTAATAATAATAGTTTATTCTTGAAAAATTAGACACGCGGTTGTTTTGTAAGCAAGATCAACTCGGTAGGATAAGCAAAGCTTAATAGCATATAGAAAGTCTATCAGATAAAGTATTAGAGAATTCAGCACGCCAGCTTTAAAATGAGTACAATGCCTAGTGGCAAGTTCATATTGTCAACAATAGTTATTTGTATGGATGTAGGCAAAAAGGTGACACTAGCAAGGTCTAACAAAGATAATATCATTAAAATCTGTAGCAGATAGGTTGTATGTGTAAATAATCCCCTTAGGATCCTGTTCCAGACGACACAGTAACCGAGTTTCATCACCCTAAGTTTTTGAGACTGTAGAATTCGAATTAGGATTAAAGCTTTAAACTGACTCACAGCCACTGACTTTAGGCGAAATCGTTCACACTTATGGTTAACGATGTCAACATGAATGGGGGAATTAGTATTTTCATTCACAGTTAGTTTTAAACATCAATATCGCGTGTTGAATTATTTCTACGCTGTTCATTTAATGATTGAAGTATCATAAAGTGAACCATCACGTAGGTACTGTGATATATTCGAATTACAGTACTCATTTGACAAAATGGTCCACAAGTTTAGAGGTAGCAGCCAAAACTTTTAAACATCATCTTAAGCCTGCAAATTCGATTCATGTAAATTCTTATGCCGTAGAAACCATGTATCATAAGTAACATCGATATCAGGACCACAATGAAATTCGACTATGCTGTTGAATTTATTAACTACCAATCGGTGATGCATTAGTAGAAGTAGATGTACTGCGTGTAGATGTGGATGTAATACCCGTGCCTGCCAACATCAGTATCAGTTTTGGCTGCTACTGCAACAATAATTCTACTTCTGAATAGACTACGACTACACTAACCTAGCTATCACTGACATGGTTCTCGAAATTAAGATATAAAAATGATACGAGCAAGAGACGAAAACAGTGTCAAACGGCAGAATGACACCGTTCGCAGCTAAGCTATTCTTTGAGCCCTAACCTGCAAACTAGATCAAGGCATCTAGCGTAAGCAGGAAAATTGTAATTCATAAGCAGCTCGTAATGCCGATGAAAGTGAAAAGCTCATAAGTAGACATACTAACGAATTTGTAGTGAATCATCAAGCAAATCGTCACAAAAAATATCATACAAAAGTCGCATTGAGTTGATATAGTGACTATTATCATAGTTATTATACTACGGAAAACTGCAATAAAAGCTAACCAAAACCAACTTGCGAAAATCACTGCGCAGTTCTTGACTTGATTTTTTTAATTTAGTGACTGCTTTGGGCATCTAGCATCCCCCAACAAGTTTTTAATAATAATAATAATGTATATGTATGTATAGTTCTTTGATATTAATAGTAGAAGTACAAGAAAGAAAAATAAGTTATACTCATAGTCTCGCTAGTTCGCAGGTTAATAATGATCATACCATGTACTACTACGGTAAAGATAAATAGAACTAACTTGCTCCTATGGTAACATTTAATTGTATTGTCTAAACTGAATATAGAGTAGCCAACAAAATTAATTGATACTCTCTGCTTAGAGTGGTGTCAAGCTTTTACATCGTCTGTCCCTGGACGTAACTGTATAGTTCAATCAAGTAATCCATTTCCTAAGTCCTTTAGCGTACTTTCATGGTAAGAGACTGGGTAACCAGTTGCCTTAGCCAGAAAATTCTAAATAACGTCACAAAATGTCAGCTACTCCCTGAGCAGGTAATCAGGTGCCAATTACTGTGAGTATCGGTGTCTTCTTGCTTTTTGAGGTTAGTGGATTCAATGGAATCCAGTGAATCCCTGTTGTTGGTGGGGAAACTGACAGTAACATGTTACTAATTAAACAGCGCCCTAAGACTAAATATTAGATACAAACATAACATCCTACATCCTTGAATAATCAGATGATCACGGTGTTTTATCCAGTGTCACATAAGTTATTAATTGATTCGCTCTGCAGATTTTCCCACCAAATATTGCGTAATCTTTAAGATTGTCATAATTACTTCTTTCTTTACTACAAATGCATGCTCAAACGATACAGTATTTCAGTTATTGAGTTACGCTTTCTTAACGCTACCCCAACATTGTATCAATCAATGTCTGTTACTTCATATGGAGCATAAGCCACTGACCAACATTCTCAAACCAACCCTATTCTGAGCTTTCTTTTTCAGCTCTTCCCAAGTGTTATTCATTATCTTCAAGTCTATCTTCGATTCCCGACGCAATGTGTTTGTGAATCTTCATCTTTTCATTTGGTCTTCAGGATTCCAAATTAGTGCATGTCTTGTGATACAGCTTGATGATTTCCTCAATATGTATCTTTTCCACCCTCAGAGTCTTTTCCTAATTTCTCCCTCGGCTGGATATTGGTTGATTTGTCCTCTGCTATGGAAGATTGTTGTTGATGGTACCTGGCCAGCGGATCCGAAGTGTCTTTCACAGACAGTTGTTCGTAAATACTTGAATTTTTTGAAGGATGCTTTTCGTAGATCTCCGAATTTCATCTACATACAACAGAACTGCCTTCACATTTGTATTGAAAATTTTGACTTTAATGTTGACTGGCAGTTGGCTTGAGTTCCGGATGTTTTTTAGTTGTAAAAATACTACCCTTGCCTTGCCAATCTGTAACTTAAGATTAGCATCAGACCCTTCTTGTTTATCGATGATGCTGCCCGGGTATGTAAAGGTTCCTGCACCTTTCATAATTTCTCCATCAAGTGTAATCATGTTAGTGTTCGTTGTTTTGCATCAAAGAATCTTGCTTTTTCGTTTGTTTATTTTGAGGCCCACTGCCGCCGAGGCTGCTGTTACTACTGTCAACCTTCATTTGCATTTGTTACTGTGTGTGGGATAGACGATCTAGGTTGGTCATCTGCAAAGTCCAAGTTATCTAGTTGCATCTATGTTGTGCACTGTATTTCGGGGTTGCCTTGGGATGCTACAGTTTTCGTAATCCGGTTTACCACCAGGAGAAAGAGGAAGGACGACAGTAAGCAGCCTTATCAAACACCGGCCTGTGTGAGCTGACCCCCATGCATGATTTAACAGTGTAGTCCATCGTAAGAATTCCGTATTATGTTGACTATCTTTTCCGGTACTCCACAATGCCGAAGAATGCTCCATAATATTTTTTACCCACGTTGTCGATGCTTTTTCGTAGTCGAGGAAGTTGATGTAAATTGGTGAATTTCATTCGATTGATTGTTCAACATTGAACTGTAGGGTAGCGATTTGGTAGATACACGATTAGTCTTTATGAAATCCGGCCGGTCGGTTTCGAAGTTGGGTTTCGACTGGGTCTTTCATTTTCTTCAATGACACTCTGTTAAATACTTTCCCTGGTACTAAATGCAGAGCGATTCCTCTGTAGTTCTCGCGATTGCTATGATCTTTCTTTGGTATCTTGATCTGGTTCCCTTCTTCCAAGTCTGTTTACATTTACTCTTTTTCCCAAATCTTCCTGAAGAAAATGTGAAGTATCTTCGCAGTTACTTCAGTGCCTCAGCTGGTATGTTATCTGACCCTGCTGACTTGCCGTCTTGATTTATCGAATGGTCACTTTAATTACTTTTACTGTAGGTGCGGTGTTGTGTCTATGGAGATTCGTAGACGCTGCTTACATTGTTAATGAGTCTAGTGGGGCTAGGAATATATTCAAGCGTTCTTTAAAGTGTTCTATTCATCTGTTTCGTTATTCCTGCATCTCAATGATTTGTTTGTCATCCTTGTTCTTGATTGGACGTTCTGCCTAACTGAATTTCCCAGCTAACTTCTTTGCTTGCTTGTTGGCTTCTGTGTATACGGCATGTGCATTGGCTTTCTCTGGTCTTGTCTGACTGTTATTAATTACTATCTTCTTGCTCCTCCTTTCTACGATCTTATGCAGAATACCGACAGAAATCCATTCTTTATGGTGGATGCTCCTTGCAATCCAAGACCTCCTGACATGTTGAAATTATTGTTTCCTAAATCTCTTTCCAGTTGTCCTCCATATTAGTTCCAAGTTCTTCTAGTAGATTATGAAATGGTTAGAACTCGTTGTTTCGAGTTATACAAAATTTGTCTAGTTTGTTAGCATCTCAGAAAAGCAATGTATTAAACTTTTGTAATACTATCGACCCAGTTGTCCAGGGCTTCTTCAGCTTCAGTTTCATTTTAACAACCACCAGATGATGATCTGAAGCTATGTGATCTCTTCTGCTTGCTCTTGCGTCTTCCATGGTCCTTATAAAGTTCTTATTGATGGAGATGTGGTCGATTTGGTTCTCCATTATGTGGTTCAGTAAAACTCATGTAGTTTTGTGTATGCGTTTGTGGGAGAATATAGTGCCAACTACAATCATTTTGTTCAAGGCATATCAGTTTGTACACCTCTCACCATTTTCGTTCCTTTCTCTTAGTCCATGTCATCTCATTATGTCTTCATATCCGGTGTTGTCCATTCCAACCGTGGCGTTGAAGTCGTCCATCAGAATGGTCAGGTCCTTGACTGAGCATTTATCGATGATTGACTGCAGCCTCTCATAGAACTGATCTTTTACGTTGTAAAATCTATCTTAGCTTGTATGAATATTATTCCAGGTTTTTTACATGTTGAGCAGTTTCTTTACTTGTATTTTATTCCTTTGTTGCGCTTTGACTCTGCAATAGTTACGGTTTATTTTCATCCATTTGTCCTATTTTTATAACATTTATCGAGTTTTGCCCACAATCAGGTTCTTATATGTAGTCTCTTTTCGATAGCATACATTACATGTTACTGATCTTTAGCTTTGATTTTCTGGGTTTCAAGGTCTTGCTGTAAGCCATATTGGCTTGATATTTCCTGTCTTTTTGAGTAAAGTGGCTCAGTTGGTTGCAGACATTTAGTTCCCTTCTTTGTTAGGAATACTTTCTTTGAACAAATTAATTGTACAGTTGCTTGAATCCCTTTGGACTGTATAGGGAAAGGGAACTGTTGAGTACCCCTTTTTGCACCAATAAGTTATGTTATTGAAGTTTCTATCGCGGATTCGTGAGTAACTCAAGAACCGGCTGGCTCTATACAGAGCGACGTTAACCTTCAACACTATCAGTAGTTTGGTCTTTACAGTCGTCTTCGTGGCTGTCGTTGGTGGGACCATAGCACTGGATGACATTGATTGTAATTCCTTCATTCTTTGTTTTGATGGATTCTTTGATCCTAGGCCCATTAGGTTCTAATCTTATAAGTGCATTTCCTGGGGAAGAATTAATGCTACTCCTTGTGTGTGTGTGTAAGGCATTTTCTTCTTCATTGCCGTAGTATAAAAGCGCTACTTCTGAGAATAATATTTAATGTCCAGCTTGCAACCAATGGGTTTCGCTTGTTTCAAATATCTTTAGATTGTATTATTTTATTTCTTCAGCTATTTACATAGTTCTGTCTCCCACATCGTGCGAATTTTCCATATACCAAATACAGTGCATCGCATTGCAAACAGACATTTTAGCAAGTGCTGGTGATTTTGTTGTGTATGCAAAACAGAAATACTTACGCAATATTGTAGACCATTTATATGGAACCTAGTTTTAGGTAATAAATTGTTATTATTGTTATCCGACAGTAATAATCCGTCTTATTGATAGACTATAGCAAGAAATTCATATGTAATACCCAAAGAGGCACTGCAGACTTCTATCACGGTTGAAAATTATCTTAAACAGGCTTACACATGTTCATAGTCAAATAACGAGTAAAATAAGGGTGTTTCACCAACGATGAATATTCTTGAGACTATGAAAAAGATTATAGGTGCCAAAATGACGATACTCAATGCACTGAGCAGCCATATTAAAGCTTCAAAGAGTAGCCTGTTGTAGAGCAAACATTAAAGAATCCCTTTAAGTGGAATCCGAATTATTTATGGCTTCAACTTGACCAGTCTAAAATGTTCTTTCACTTAATACTGCTCCATTCATTTGAATCAAAAGACTGATGAACTCATTAGTTCAGATATCGCATAAGAACTATCTGTTGGTGTTTACAGATCCCCAATATTTACATATCATCTCAGGCAACTTACAAACAGAATGGTTGCAAACAAACCCAAACTTCAATTGCAAAAAGCTCCAAACTGGCTATCACTTCAACATAAACCAGAATAATAACACGGAATTCCCAGGTAGCAAATCAGCTAAAGGAGAAGATGGCGACCAAGCAACTGGTCGATTGTCTATACAATAAGGTACGGGGTTTGAGAGGTCAAATAACAGGACTTCGACACCTACCCACACGCCTAAAATTAGGAATAGTTATGCTCACTGAAACATGGCTCCTACCCCAAATCCCTGATGATAATAAAGTGAACGTTCGACGAGAGTCTACTCCGAACAATTTCGTCGCTTCGCTCACGAGAGGTCTGACAATGTGATGGTCCCTGTGAATTTTTACACCCCGTCGTTGAATCCCATCGAGAAAATATCACCTAAATAAATATTTTGCTATTCCAATCCTAGCTGACATCAAGGAAAGCCCGTCGACCAAGATTCGTACATATGACAAACAAATAAGTGTAGCACGCATGTCACAAACGACAAAAAACTACAAGCTCACCTGGCTAGAAAGTTTTAGGAAAATCCAAATAAAATGTACGGACTTGTGACCTGAAGGTCAACTACCAACCGGGAAATCGTGATTACCAGAGGCTTTTAGATTGGATTCTTCGCTAATGCTAAAGCTGTGGCAGTTTTGAATATCCACTTCGGTAGACAGCTTAACTGTCCTTGAACAGTGACTAACAAATCAGGATTCAACCCTAGTTCGTCATCAGGAAACAGGAAGTTAAAACTATACAAATCCTCTCGCTACGACAACATGACGTCTGTAGTATTAATAAGATGTGCTAAAGCACTAAGCCCCCTTATCAGTACTCTCTTCCAACACTTGCTACTATCTTAGAAGTTGCCTAAAGAATGGAGGCTGTCAAATGTGTCTCAAATCTACAAGGGGAGGAAGAGAAAATACCCTATCTGCTATAGGTCAGTGGAAATGATTCCAATACTATCAAAGGTTTCGGAAAATATTATAATTATTCGAGTGCGAAAGTTCTTTGAACAATAGCTACCTGATACACTAAATACAAAATGGCTTCCGACAAACGCAATCATCCTCTTAACCTGGGTTGACTGGATGACCTTTTGAGGCACCGACACTCAGGTCCCTGCTGTATTTCAGGATTTCGCGGAAGCGTTCAACACTGTCTCATAGCCTCCTAATTCACAAGGCAGTAGTATTGAGCTCTACAGAACCGTTACACCTCTGGCTACAGATGTATCTTTAGGAGACGAGTTTTCGAACTGAGGTGAGCAGAGTGTACCCAGAGTAAAGGCTAGCCACATCTGTAGTATCAAAAGTCTCGGTTCTCAGACTACTGCTGTTCCTAATTTTCATTAATGAGCTGCCTCTAAATATCCGCTTGTCCATTCTTATACCCGTGAACGATCCAAAAACTGTGGAGAGCTATGAAAGATAACGAGGGGACATAACTTTTAAAAGGAACTGGCTGGGATAAAGTAGTGGACAAGCGACAACGGTCTGATTTTTAATACACAACAATACCGCGTGATGTACGACTGCACTCTAGACTGTACTCGACCGGATGACCACCTAGGCGAGTAATGAATAATCAGTACCTCCAAGAAACGAGACCTAAGCTTAATTTTTACTGAAGGACTGAAGACTATTGAAAACCACTAGGGGGTTTCACGGAAGCATACGGCACATTGCACATCGCAGGGTCCTGAGCACACTGTCACAAGACATGTTACTCACAATATTTAAGAAATGCATAAAATCGTATCTGTAAAGAATACGGAAGCAAGCAATCGGACTCAGGAACAAATAATACAACAACCGGCTACATCAGTTAAGGCTGTCCAACGTGAGCTACAGACGGTCGAAGTGAGATCTAATTACTGTATACAACATTCAGGGAACGCCTAGATACCCAAATAAAAGCGTAGTGGCAGCCCCACATGCTTACATATCTAGGAGAAACGAACCACTTCCCATTAGAAAACACGAATACAGATAAGGGTGCAATTCTTGTCACCAAGAGTTTACTCTACCCCGAATTCACTTTCTGAGGTGGTAACTGTAGCCACGAATTTGGCACATTTCAAATGAAAGCTAGACGACTATGTAAACAACTACGGTATACCTAAAGCCTCCTGGAACAGGAGCTGAAAACGTAATATTGGTCCCTACCCTTACACATTAGCACTCTCGACCCTTATCCATTCTACAGTATTCTTTTAAGTATTACCCAGAAACTAGACTGACTAGAAAAAAACGAATGAATGGAGGCGAGTGTATAAAACTGAGATGCTGGGCACCTAAAGAAGATTGATTATCTTCCAGAGCTATTTATCTGTAAAATACTTCAGTATTTTCGGTCATATTCAAGGTGAACAATTTGTTTCTATTATCATTCAGTTCCTCCTGCCCTATCCTTCCGTTGGTATATTAACTGTTATTATATCATTTCTCATTGATGAACTATGGTTAATCAATTGTCTATACGAACTCAAGTTCACATTCGCTATTACTCCTGTTTTATATTATTTTTAGTTTCCAGATTGGTTGACTGTGCGGTCAGGTTTTATGCATATATAAAGGAATGTATGAAATATGATTCGATTCTATCTGGTTGGTCTATCGGTTTGTATTCTTCTTGTTACGGCTTCGGACTAGGTGGGCATAGGGCAGACGCACAATAATCGACTAGGCACACCTCACTGGCGTTCGATCAATCAACCAATTTCTCGTGTCATAACGCGTGATACTCACTGTGCGAGCACAAAGAAATCCGTCGGTTTACTATAGCTAGTCATTCAGATACTGAATATTCTCAACTGACTTTTACTTCTCGAATTTAGAAAAATAATGATCTAGTAATATTTTCTCATAACGAAGAACACTTTCCTACCATCTAAACATAGATCTCAAGGGACAATAGTTCAATAATTATATCAAACAAAGTTTTGAGGTTTGGCTGGTCATGCTGTTTGTACTCAAGGTCGCAGCTATATCTCAGACGGTAATCGGATTTGCTTATTCCTTCAACGTTTGTCAGTTGTTTTTGTTCCTAAGTTATCGTCCTGAATAATTTTAGTTTAGTTAAATGCTACGCACTGTCTTATTTCATTCTGTACACGAACAATTTATTGAAGAACGACCAAGTTTAACTTGCTGGTATTCCATCCAGTATACTTCACGGCAGTCCGCGTTGTTCTAACATATGGGTGCAAGACATGAGCCATGAAAACAGGAGGATTTGCGTAGATTCTATGTTTTCGATCATAGAAATCCTTGTAGTATCACCTGTATATCACGGAGTGCATTCTGGCTTTTATCCCTTTGTGATACTCATATTATATATGTATATATATATATATATATATATATATATATATATATAATTGTTTCCTCCTTCGTCTTTGATGTAGTGTTATTTCATACATTGAGTTTAATGTTCTTGGCTTTACTTATCGTCCTGTATGCGTTTCACTTCTGTATGTATCTGGGGTATATCAATTAAAAACTATGAATATTTTTCAGGTACTTTACACTGTTTTTCTATGTTTGATTTACCAGAAACACTTAACCCATTAGTCCTGAATAAGTTTTGTACACAACTGTATTTCTGTTTGGTTTATGACCTCTCTCTTATCATTTTAGGGAAATATGTTTAAATTATATCATACCTCTCTTGGATTTGCAATACATATTGCTAAAATAGCTTTGATAATACTACTACACGTCGCTTTTTCAGTCTCTGTGGAGGAAAATGACGAAATGGTAATCATATGTATTCCTTAACTAATAACTCTTAGGTATATGCTAATCCCTACAGAAAACATTGAAACTGATATATTTCTGAAGTCATATTCATCATATAATAAATATACTACTGCGCATAAAATTCTGAACACAACTGTTTTAGCCTATGTAACACCTGTAAGTAGCATTATTCTGTAGTAACATTCAAATGTACAGTGGAATAAATTAGGTTATGAGGTGACAAAAATATTCGGTGCTAAATTCAACCTTATTTCTCCTGTATGGTTTGAAGTCCAAGGTGAAAAAAAGGCATACACAATCACTGGAGTTCATGAGGTTGACACTGGTTTGATTGTTTCGTTTGTTGTGTTATCTTATTTTTTCAGCATGGATTAGAGAGATTCGCACTGTGAATGGTGATATAAAGATAGTCCCTCGATTTTCATTCAACCCATGGGAAACGAAGGATTATGCTGTAACTTTGAAAGATGTTTCCAAGTCAAACAAATGCATTCAAAATATGATAAATATACTTACGGTTGGTTTCTCTTCATGATCGCATTGTTACTTCATCTTCTTTAAAGTTTTGCTCAGTTCACTCTTCATTTTCTAGAATTTAACGTACAATATTTTATTCTGTTTACATCTATTGTTCTTAATACTCGTGAATAAAGTTGCGGAAAAATGTTGTGGGGGTTAATAAATTAACTTATCATTAACAACTCACTTTTTATTCATTCCACGTAGGTACAGGAGGTAGATTCTGTAGCCAACCTTATATTCGTACTTCAAACTACATATACTATTCATCTTGAACGTTATTAAGAAACCCTGCACATAATTGAATTCAGTGATTAAAACAATTGTATCAGTTTTCTACTGGTTATTTCAACATGCGAGGTAACAAGATTGTCAAAAATCCACGGTGATTATTAGTGTTGCTCACTCGTCCCTTTGTTTTGTTTGGTAACTCTAGTTTATCTGCTCACCAGTGACGATAGTTTGTGATCCGATTCACAGTTCTGACGCACTTCATATTTAATTCAGCCTATTATTCACATTGTTAAGTAAATTTGTGAGTCATCCAATATCCTTTTAGACATTCACATCACTCCCAGCCTAATTGACTGTAATGCTGTCTTTTCAAGTAACTGTTGACCTTCCATGCTATTTATTAATTATTACACCAGTATATTCCTTGTTTCTTTTTATTATTTTACTCCGTAGAAATATAATTTTGATGGTGCTGTCGTAGAAATTTGGGCTCAGTTTTCTGGTGTAGAATTGGAAGTAATAATAGATTTTACTATTAGACTTGCTGACAACTTGCATTCAAATGGCAAACTGTTCGTATTTGTTATTCCCACCCCCTGCTTACTATGAGTAATACATTTATCTAATTAATCTTTAATTATTAGTGGCATAGAAGGAAGATTTAAACGAGAGAATTTTGAACAGTTGGTCGATTACGTTGATTATTTTAGCTTGATGACTTACGATTATTCTTCACCGCATAGGTAAGTTTGTTTAGAAAATGATTCTACATAGTTTTGTTCTCTGTCGAAATGCTAGGTCCCAAGTATATTTCCCCATAGAAAACGAATCTTTGTAATTGGTGTTGTTACCATTCTGACAAAATAGATAGTTTACAACTATTTCTAGGCACTAATGTCTTCGAAGAGTCACTGTTGTTAAATTACTGAATCTGATTTCGGATTTTAGCCCAGTATGCAATCTGTGGAAAGGAATTCACCTCGCTGCAGAAATGAGTCAAACATCAGCTTTTCTTTTTTGGACATCGATGCACTATAGAAATTTAAATATGGGTAGATTCCAAGCTAGTTTAGTATCTTTCAACTGATGAGGATCTTGTGATTAGCTCTGGAGAAATTCCAGTCTTCATGAACCTGTACTTACATACCTACCTCTGTTTTACTTTTTTCAACTTGGCGAATTTGGTATATCCGAGTTTTGGTAAATCAAGATACGAAATATATTAAGTCACTCATAATTTGAATAAAAAATGTTATTTTCTAGATCCGTTTGTCAAAATCGAACATGCTCATATTACTAATCTTTTCTCAGATGTTTTAAACACTACTTAACTTCATTGTTTATAAATAAATATGTTAGCCGGTTATCAGTGACAAACATGATAATTTGGATATTCTGTTATCAGCAACAAAATATGGGTAGTAATCTTGTTTCTTCCGGTTTTTAATAATAGTTTGATTAACATTTTCACATGCTGGCTGTATTATATGTAATAACGATAACGATAATAATACTGATGATAATATAGGCACTCAACGTGGAAATCATATATGAAATCTTGTACTTCGATTTTAAACACTTTGTTCAAAGTTGAATAGTTAAAGAGGGTTTGAATCTACAGCCTCGTGACTGACACTCAGGATTTTTGATCACTTATCAATCGTTCCTTTACCAACGTGTTAGTTATGGTTGATGTTAATAGTCTCATACCTCCATAAAATATTTAAGCCTTTCAAATAAGAAGTTAGAAACATTACATATAAGCGTACAATATTATTTTCAACTGGAGTATCATCATACTTTACTTTAATATACAGGAATATTTATATAAGAATATGAAAGTTATCAAATTAATGAAGGCAGTTTGTGAGTCAGTGATAAAAATGAAACAGGTGGATTACATAATTAGTCATAATAAGTGAAAGAGATAAATTGGTAGTAGGATGGCATATGTACAATTAGCCATGATAACCAGATTAATAACCACAACATTAATACATATTTCAAATAAATACGAGCAATTACAAGTTAGGTGTAGGTCAAAAAGTGTAAAATTAAGCTTGTTAAAACAATAATACTGATGATAATCGTTCATAACTTTGTATAAAAGTAATCTGGTCAATTAAATAGAGAATAGACAAGAGGAATGAAGTGGTAGAGTAAGAACAATCAAACAGCAAGCAGTGTAAAGAATTGGGTAATTAGATTCATTTATCAACGCAGAACCGGGCACATATGCCCATAGGTTCAAGTTACCATACCACATTAGCACTACGAGATTACAGAGGTAACACAATAACAGAATACAAGAGGGGAGAGTGAAGTAAAGGTGTGCAGAAACTAATAACAGGATTCAAGATTTAGATGAAGTTAAAGAGTTAATACACTTGCACCACTGTGATTGATTATAACCCATGTCTCCAAGTGTCTCCAGCCATTTACTGCGACTATCACGCAGACCCCAACCAGGTTATTCGCATCTACCAACATGGCTTAGACCAACAGTCATAGGCTTCATGGACTGATGCCATATTTTGGTTTGGCCACCCCTACTCTCCTTCCATCCTATTTCAACCCTAGCCAACATCGCGCGACGAGGCAGGTGGTGGTCGGGCATGCGCAACACATATCCTAGCCATCTCAGTCGATGAAGGTTAATGACCTTTTCGACTGATTTAACAAACTTCCCAAGAACCTTGTGTCTAACCTCAATATTACTTATTCAACTGTTCCATGATGTACGAGCGATGTTACGAAGATTTCTGTGATCAAATATCTGAAGACGATGCATATCTTGGATTTTCATGGCCCACATTTTGCAGTCATATGTTAAATTATTATTAATATTTTTCAGTTATGCGATCACAAATATTTTTCGTGTTTGTTAAATACTATATAACAGACCAGGACCTAATAGTCCATTAAATTGGGTCGAAGAATGCATTGATCGTTTAGTTCCGAAGAATTCGATGAACCAAGTAAAACTGCGTAAGCAAATTTTAGTTGGTTTGAACTTTTACGGAATCAATTATGTGCCAAAAAAGTTAGTTAGTGAACCTGTTAGAGGCAATGAGTAAGTTTGTATATTTTAAAGTTTTTACTTTACTTTTTTTGTAAATAATTTACTTTTCATTTCACCGTAGTACATGATATTATTATTTTTTCGGCCTCGGATATCCACCATGCCTCCTAATAATTTAAATATAATTAAGACTCAAGAGAGTTCAGATGTTGTCGACCTAGTGCATTTGAATAATTTAGCGACATACAGAGTCCTGTCACACATTGCAAATAATTCAAAGTTGAGTACACCGACTATCAATTTATTGGTCAGTAATTTTGTTACGTTGGGCGATTAGAGAAAAATGTGGAACTTTCAGAATTATGTCTTAGAAGACTAATTCAATTATTTTAGTTGCGTGTAATGTTATCATTTTATTTCTGTCACCATTATGTCCGTCGTGCCGCATCCTCTCGTATTGTACATTGACTGTTACTATATCATTTCTCATTTATGAAGTACGGTTAACTGATTGTGTATACATTGAGCCAGTTCACAGTCACTGTTACTCCTATTTTATATTAATGTTAGTTTCCTAATTGGTTGACTATGTGGTCTGGTATTGTATATATATAAAAGAATGCCTAAAATATAGTGTGATTCTGTTTGGTGGTCAGCTCAGTTGTCTTATCTTTTTCATTCCGGTTTCGAGAGACTATCAATCATAAGGCAGACGTATGGGCTCATACTGATTGGTCACCCTCTCGCCCGTCATCATAACGCCTTTTTATGACGTCATAACAACTTTCAATCATATAAATTACTATATGTGATAATTTGATCACAACTGACTTAATAACACTCAGTACATTATACTTTTATCATGCAACTTAATGAGACTAACGTAAGCTTCAAACTACTTGCACTCGTCAGATCGACTTATTGTCTATAAAGTAAGTGATTGTAATAACTAAATGTAACCGAGTCTCTTATGGATTAGGATTCGGATGATTTGGATGAAGGGTAATTTCTGAATGAAGGAGCTCAATATTTTTGATAAATGAAGACTCAACGATATTCTATGGCCGAATGATAACCGCTCAGGAGATACAATTATCGATCCAGACAGTGTGATGTATTAAAGCCAAAAGGAGAGAATCCTTTGTCTAACTAAATGATATTCTTATATATAATATATTAAACACAAAATAACATGACCAAATATAATATATGGTTGGACGATATGGTTACTGTAGATAACTCATTATTCATTCAATAAAGACCTGTCTTTCGCTCATAATATCAGTTGTTGGATTTAGCTGTAATCGTTATACTACTCATGAGTAGTTGCGTTTTTATTATGTAATTTGTAACTTGCATTTTATTGGTCAGTTACGATCGAACTCTAGAAGTTGTTTTCTATTGGTTGGAACATTGTCTGTTTGGCCAGCCATTTTTGTTTGGCATTCTGTTCGCTTTGTGTGCAAGGCGCAGATTGTTGTGATCATTTGTTGTTGCTGTTGTTGTTGTTGCCTAATCACCTTGAATGTAAGTGACTAGTAAATTAATAATTGTTTGTTGTAGAACCACGTTCGATATTTATTTACCTGTTCCAAATAAATATTCCGAACACTCAAAGAGCCTTTTAACCTTACCGACTTCGGGTGCGTTATTCCGGTGAATCTAACGCTATGTCAAGTAAATCCTACATCAGTGTCCAAGTTCATATATTTGGCTTCGAGCCATGTTTTCTTCGTAGGTGCTAGTAACACTACTCGAGCCAAAGTAGATGATGTAATCTATAAGTTGAAAGTTAAGTGATTTCAACGATAAGGCACTACTGTATAGATTCTGGTTATGCAGCCTCTTTAAAATTCACTACTCAACTTTTTTGCAATCATTTATGTCGAGGTGGTAGAACTTTCAGAACAGTCGTTCGGCAGGTTTATATAGATATGTTGATTATGTACTGTTTGTGTTTTTTGTTAACATTATTACTTTGTGTGCTTTCATTGAAGCTATTCTTGTTATTGTTTTGCTGTTTATGAACTATGGCTGTAGACGTTGAACATGTTGCTAAGATATTGGAATATATTAAGTTGAAAGTGTTTGAACTCTATTACGCATAAATTCTAATTATAATGCAACTTAACTTACTCGGTATCCTAAGCCATAAACTCCTACTGATAGTTGTTATTTATTACTTAGTCTTATATTACTTATATCCTAGTTCAGTATTGACAATTATTTCTTAATTTTGTCGCAATGCAGTCTGACCAAATATGCATATGTTCATATGAATATTCGAGTAATTACTATAGTTTACTTATACGATTTCAACCTGTTGAGTATTATCAGCTTTTATTTTGAGCTTTCGGATATAGTAAGTGGTTTTTTTTTTAGGTCATTGTGTCATTTAGTTACCTAAAGGCTGTTATGGTGTTAGTTAAGTAGGGCATCTAGTTATTTACTAGGAAAGTTCAGTTGTACCATGTAACAATATAATCAATAATACATAATAGATAATCCTGTGCCTGCTAGTAACCTGTGAAACAGTATTAAGCTGATTATTGGATGTGGATCATGAAATACCACAAACTACCCGAAATGATTCATATCAACTATTAGATTCTAACTCAGTGGTCTGGGATTTCACTTGTCTCAAAACCTGCTTTCCATGTGTTTTACTCTACGTGGGGTGGCAGATGAGCTTTCTTGATTGGTCCAATGAACCAAGTATCCGTTTCGTAAGATTCAATCAATCCTACGGCTTATACCTGTTCATGATGGAAATTACTCCCATTAACATGCCTATTAATTTCAATACGAGTAAATTATAGATCACTAAGATTAGAACAAAATAAATGAAATTTGTTCTACAAATCTTAGAGATTAGTTAAATATGATTTCGGATGAATGTAGTGTAATTAGCCTTTAAACAAACATTGTTGAAACTAATGTTATATTCTTTTTTTCTTATTCTACTATTCAGGGTTGTTGAGATAGTCACGAAGTACCAACCTAATTTTAAATGGCATAAACAATGGGCTGAACATAGTTTTTCTTATAGGTAAGATCATATTTCCCTCTTTCTTTAGTAATTATGTAATCTCCTAGTGTTATTCTTTCTAATTACTCTCATGATTTGTATATGTAAGAAAGTTTGGACTGTGTTTCGATAAATTCAGATGTTCTCTATACACAGGCACTTAGTATGGATTAACTGGAAACTATTAGTCTTTATACAAAGGTATTCGTGGCTCCTAGTATAGATAAATTATATTGTTTTGTTACATCGCAATGCCGTGTCCACAGAGTTATTAATTCGATAATCACTCAGCTTCGTGATAGGGTGTATGTATTCTGTAATATGACAGAATGAATTCATATTAGAAGTACTTCGAATCACTATACGCCAAGTTTTGTTTGTTTAATACATCATTTATTGATAAAAACAACAAAAAATTAGATGATTAGGATAAGTTTATAACTTCCCGTTGATTAGTCATGGACTGAAACTGGTCAGCCTCTGTTGCTATATCATCCTGGGCGAATAACCTCGAAATAGCTATTAGTCACAAGTAATGTTTCAGTCGGATTATGACTGGCAAACTAAATTCAGGACGCACGTGGCGTTTAGCACAAAGTTAACTGAGTTTGAATCCCAGTGTGAAAATCAACATTAGAATGCAAGTACATCTATCCGACGGGTCCCATATAAGACGAATCATATGTCCTGGATTCCGCTTGCCAGTCACAATCCCACTTAAAAATAGATACTTTTTAAAAACATCTTTAAGACGTCAAATTTAACAATTAGTCTTATTCGCATATTCTTTTGCATTTTGGGTGAATAATTAAACAGACAGTAATAATTAAAAATCAATTTTTTGAGTGCGATAAATGTTCTCATCATTTTTTTCTGTCTTTCCTAAACGCAAGAAAAGTTATACGTATGTATTTCTGTCTACTAATAAGTAGTCATATGCAGTCGACGATTTTTTTTAAAAGTAATTTTCTCTGTGTAATAGTTTTGTTGATGTCATTCTTCTATTTCAAATTTCGTGAAGTCTTTCAGTTTAGCTCTAAAATATTCCCGTTTAATGCGTCAGTTTTCTTTTCTTTTTATACGGTAACAGACACACACCTTTTCATACTACTTCTTTTACCACTTTTGAGACTTATTAAAACCTGTTTTAATTTAAATCGAATTGAAGAAAAAATTTTAAATATAACACCAGTTCATGAATTTATTTCTTGCTGGTTTATAATGATTAAAAATGGTTATTCTTCTTAGTTCCAATGAAGAGAAAAATATATTTATGATTAACTATAATCGACTCTGTAATTTGATTTACAGTTGATATATATTAAAAGCAACGAGGATACGAAGAATATGCAACTATCTTGTTTTAACTAATAATGTCTGTAATCCTGTCTAACACGTGCGTGATTCACTCTAATTTGTTCTTTTTATATTGTTTTAAAGTGGAGTAACTCCAATTTATTTGCCATTACACTCTGCATTATATGCTAGTGTGTATGCTCCTGTTTTTCGTTTATTGAAAATCATATTTTCCCATTTTATCTAGGGTCTATTTTGTTAATTGTTTCATAACTTATTCTTTATAGAGATACGAAATCGCAGGATCACTTAGTATTCTATCCTACTTTAATGTCAATAGCTCAACGTCTTCAAACAATCCTATCTAAAGGCACAGGTGTTTCTATCTGGGAAATAGGACAAGGATTGCATAGTTTTTATTCTCTACTTTAATATGAAACTTTCCATATTGTAATACTTATTTATTGTTGTTTTTGTATTTTAGTACACATATTTTCCTACATTGAATGCCATTAATTGTTACTGTATCTACATTTTGACGAGTACTGTAAATACACCATGCTTGTATTTCTGTCGATTTAACCCTTTCGATCTCGTATATTCATTTCTTTAATATCTTTAATATGCAATTTAATATCTCGTCTCTGTATAAAAAATACCACTCGTATACTTATACATGAGGTTATGGCTTAGAAATATATACACAGGATATCAACGATTTTAGCTAACTGCGATTGGTGTTTTGTGTAAAGTAGTTTTACCGATTTCAGTGGTATATGACTAATTTCTATCGTTCTCACAGTGCGACACTTAACTATTGATAAGTAGTAGCAGTCACTTGGGATGCCCAAGGCACGGGTGGATTCAGTATCATATTTATTCAACGTAGATATAGAGACTGATATATATCTAGGTGAATACTTTTGTACTACTGACCGTTTCTAAGCCATGTCGCTCAACAACGTAGTTTGCGCCTACTAATACATCCCCTGACTTCATGGACAGAGGTGTTACATGTAGTTCGACTGTCCCTGTCGTTCAGTCCACTTCCATATTAGGCAGCATCAGTTCACAGCTGGCTGGTGTTGGACTCTTGTAGCTGTTTGGTAAGACAATAGATCACAGAGACACCAAGGTTACCAGTTTTATTTACTATGCGAAAATACGAGCTCATCGACGGAAGTAGTTTTGGTAGTTTCGTCCCTAATGCTAACGGTTCTTAGTAATTGTTAAACAAATGTTACTAAAGTTCTCTGTTTCCCGTATATTTAAGTTCTATGAGTCACCAAGGGGTTAGACTGATAAAACAGTGTGTAGATAAAATAGTGACATGATTAATCAATAAAGTGGTTTTCGTCACCTTTAGTAGTAATCATTTATCACAAGCAAACCATTTTTAAAGGGAAGATCTATAAAGACAAATCAGACCATAGATGGTCTGAGTTACTACACAAGCGAATTTGAATATAAATAAACGTCCAGCGTTAGGGTGTACAGTAATGTAGTGAGACATCCAGGCATGCGGCTGATTACCAAAAAAAAAGGGAAGTTTATAGACATGTAGATACAGTAATTGGACGTTGTAGAACATAAAATTTAAAACTGTAGGGAACAATAAAATTTCGCACAAAGGTTAGTGTGTCTTGAGAGAGATATAATGGTTGATAGAGTTAGACGAAATCCCGGTAAAATTGGTTGATAAACAGTTTTTTACATAGTCGACCTTGTTAAATGAAGTGAAGGATATGGGTCCAGGAGAAGGTCAGTTCCCAATATGGTTTCCGGTAGAGTATATGTTTATGTTCACGTCAGTTACAAGTTACATATTTAGGAATTCTGAAAGAACAGAGAAAAATAAAGACGAGCAGCAGAGCAAACAGAATGGGTCAGAGATTAAATGAGTCAATTTGGATGAATTCACCGTGGTATTGGTAGCAAAACAGTTACTATGAGTTATCATTCAGGACTTACGGATAAACAAAGAGTTGATTAAGAGAAAACATTGGTATGGCGAATAGGGTGATCTGAACAAATAGGATGCTGCCAAATGTAATGTACTGAGTTAAAGCAAAAGGTGCAATATTAAGAAATATGGTTGGCCTAGTGCACCAGTTGTCTTTTTGATATTTTTAATATGTAAGTTGTTTGCACATTTGTCAAGAATGTAGGAATCGATGTATTCATGCCTTAGGTAGCCTCTACGAAAATATATTTATATATATATAATATTATATAATATTTTGGTGTGCTCAAAAGTCATACAGCAACTGTGGTATATTGTTTCACCTATAACCAAACTATAGACCCACAAGCTATCGCCTTCACTGTCAGATGGGCTGGTTAGTAACATCACCATCCCTGCTTTTGTATTGTAGGCCCTAGTTGGTTGTTGGAATGAGTAGGTAATTAATTCAACTCTAAGCACTGTGCCGCTGTCCTTATAAAAGTTAGCTTTTCTTCACATGCACCGTGGTACATACAGATTAGACAGCTTGACTACGAGACTAAATGCTAGACAACTATTTATTATGTACAACTTTATTAGACGAACCAGTGGGACAGGGGCAGTGTTATGGAGCAATTAAATAAAAATAAACAGAATAATTAGTAAATTGCATTTTATTATGTACTGTTATTAATGACAATAATGAATCAGGTGTTGCTTAGAATATAAAACAGTAGAATGCCACTAGGTTTACGGAAAAACAATCCGGCTAACAGATATCGTAATGACAATGAGAAGCACAGCATTACACAGTGATGGACGTTTATTGAAGCCAGTTATTGTGTCCCATATTATCGTAAAACAGAATAATGTGTTGTCCTTGTTAAAGGTAAAGATATTAAATAACCAATCTAAATGAAGCTTTATTATCACGTAGTAACTGCAGGAAACTGGTATTTGGAAAAAGATATAGTGACGACCTATGATGCCAAATATGAAGATGATATTTTGTGAGTTGTTTGGATTTGTGACGGAAAAAAATTAGCGTAAGCTGTCAATAGCATACAGGCGTGTGACGTAAGCTACTAGCACACACGCTACGTTTGGAGTAGTTCATGATTTACTGTGCCAGGATTTTCAGGTAACTGATGAAGATTTTTTGTATTCCGTTAGTATTGGGAAGTAAGTCAGTCGTAAGTTTGAATTTTAATAAATTATCACCAGAACCAATACAAAGTGACAATATATTTTATTGTAGATAGAAGAATGTCACAAAATGTTATGTTAAGGCTAGTGTAATTTGTTAGTATACAGTGTTTCAGCAAGGCTTCTTAAATCCTGTTCGCGTGCTATCTTCCGGAGGGGAGAAGAAGTTAAGAGTGAGACCGTAACGTACTTTAAGAAGAGACTTTGAACTGTTTTTTAGCAGCGTTTCCAAGGAGTTATAGCTATAATAAATTGCATCTTTCTGTGTATTACAATCGTACATCAGTATTCATAGAGTAAGAGCTTTCTGAAAGTAATCACTTTGTATGGTATATTTGCAATTCAGTTTAGAGAGAATAAACAAACAGCGTTTTAAGGTAGTATATATGCACATACTGCATTTAGTATGACTTATTTCTCTGGTGTAAAAAGTTTGAAGGATAAGACCTCTTCGTCGTCCGGACTTGGATATAATAGAGAACATATGATTATAGAAATTTACGTTCTTGCTGCAACATATACTTGAGTCATACATGGAGATCAATGTCAGGATTTCACACTAGCTTAAATAGGTTGGTTGTTTAACATCACTTTTACCGAATTACATTACTCTACACTCACTATGTTTGAATGGCAGCTGCCATTATGGGTACAAAATCGATAAGTTACCAAGGTCGTTTCAGATATCCAATATGTCTTTATTAGATGCACCCAACTTAAGGATATTCGGTATATTAGGTCACTTACATATTAGTAGAGTCTGCCAAAATTCGCGACACACAATAATTATATACACGAGAAAAAGAAAAGGGTCTAGGATACTTCCCTAAACAACTTCACTGGTAATAATTTGGGTGAATTCAGCTGGTCATCATGTCTGGCTCTTTACTGTAATCAGTGAACTTAGCCAGGAATGTAAAGAGTTTTTAATTACAAAATACTCTAGTTAATGCCAAAGCTTATGAAATCTACAGCCTTTTTAAAGTCAAGAAAAGCATTTAATACAACCATCCTTCTTTGCGTTGATTGGTTGTATCGTTAGTAAAGTCCAATAGACACGTGGTACATGATCTAGCCTTTAATAACCGGTGTTGTGAGTTGGAAAGCAGATTTTGTTTCAGCAGACACTCAGGCATTCCATCCTTTACTGAATTTCGCATCACTCTAGAGATAATAAATGTTAATTAACTAGTCGGTAGTTCTTCCCGTTTGCAACCAGTCAACAATTTTATTTTGGGGATGATGAAGGTGGTTTTTCAGATGAATGGGTACCATAAAGTAAAGAATGATATTACAAATTATTTAAAAAGTAATGACTTAGTCATCCAATCTTTGTAAAATATTGTTGAACTTTGGTAAAGTACAAGGGAAAAAGTAGTAAGGAGTCAATTGGTAAAATCATGGATTGATGCAATATTCAGACACATTTCTCACCATCAATATCAATAACAGATATATCACTAATTTTAGGTGAATGAACGATACCAGAAATTGGCCATAGTTGTTGAATAAAGTTTATAGTTAGGGATAATTTATCACAGTTCTTCTGGGAAATATCGCCCACATTTTTCACACTCCACAAAATTTCCCCCCAAGTTGGTTGCTTGGAAAGCCATATGGTGGAATTATGAATCAATCGCACGAATTTCACCCGTATATTGCTGTGTTTAATGTTTGTCTGATTAGAGTGTTTTGACTGAATAGGATCGGTTACATTTGCGTTATTGTTAAGTAACTACATTAGTGAAGTTTCGTTTGGCATTGCAGTGTTATGACATAGACTTTTTAACTTCCCTCTTGAATAAGATTTTGTTAGCATGATCTTTGGATATGTATTCACATAAAAACTGTACATCTGTCAAATGGTAATTTTGAGGCCGTTTAGATTTCTGCCACAGCTACAGGGCCTACAAAACACATCTCAGTCAAAAGATAAAAGTAGTTAAGAAGCAAACGTTTTAGCTATTAGGCAAGAATAAACCATATCAAAATGTAGAAATGTAACATTAAGAATACTGAAAACACAGTGACAGTTCATTGCATCAGTGAAAAGATTCAGGGAGATTAGGCAATTTTTAAAATCAAAAGTCATTAAACTGAATAGCAAAAAGTGAAATTAAACAATAGCAACATTATATTATTAGTTCTGTGATTAATTTTAAAAGTTGGTTGCATCATTTTCGTGAACAAAGAAGCCCTACGTATGTGTCAATATACACTAAATGCAGTAATTACTAAGTGTATTTTCATGCTGAATTATATATAAAATGTTTCATGTTAAGACTACACAACTTTTTTCTTGATAAATAGTTTTGCGTAGCACTACAGTATATCTACTTCCGATTACAGCTAAGTAGTCTATCTCACATATTAAAGATGGCATAATTTTGAGGCAACGCTTACTTGAAATTGATATACGTATAAATATTCAATATTATAGATATAAGTAAAACATGAAACTTCGCCCTCTTTTCTTTGTATTTGACTGAAGCTTTCAATTTTAAATAGTACACGATCGAACCTGTAGTGAGAATTCTCCTATTCACTTTTATAAACCGGGTTAAGATTGATTCCATCAAGATTGCCCGTACAGCTTGCTAACGAGTGCAGAGAGACTCAAAACCTAGGTCCATGGATTTTCGCCGACCAAAACTAAATCGTTTGCCTCATATTTTTACAGTAAAACTTTATGACTAAACTGACACTGATAACATTTCAAAGTAACAGTAACATTAAGTAGTTGGAAAGCATTCGAGCATTATTAAACACAACATAATTTAAAATATCCTCAATACCCATGTCTATTAAACTATAGTCTAAATTTCAGAATATAATTATGGCAATAGTAATAGTCGAAATGTCCTTACTCCACGCTTATGTTATGCAAAATTTTGATCGACTCCTTTCATTAATAAATAAGAAGTGCATCTGGCGCGTTTACTTAACTTTTCGGCAATTTTTCCACTAACCCTTTTCTTCGGATTCTTACACTGTACTCTAGACCTTCTCTTAGCATATGACGCACTTTCAGGCTGGACAAAAACTGCGAAAGAGTGAACGTTAAATTTGTATTGAAATTTAAACTACCGCTCCATTTAAACTATATCGTCACCGCTGTGTAAGTTATGTCTATGTTAAGCTATGGATTGTGCTTTCTGTTGCTTATTACATTAGTTGTAATTTCTAAATCATTATTATATAGTATGAAAAATTGGATTTTGTTTATTGTTTAACATTTGTTGGTTGATTTCAACTGATTTTTGAAAGTCGTACTATCGCTCTAAACTTTTTGAGGAACATGTATTAGATGTTTCTATTATAATCAGAGTGGGCTGCTTCACAATGAAACAGGAGTCAAGTAAATGCTACACACAGGCGGTGAAGTGACTATGTACAAAATCAGGAGCTAAAGATTAAATATAAATACATTTTATTAGGTGAATCGAACTATAATTTGATTCATTTAATAACAAGTCCTAAATTTCGTTAACATTATATTATTGGAATGTTGTAACAATGCACATATTTCAGAACTTCGTCCACCGATCATAAGGTTTTTCTATGCCAATCCGTCTCGATTTGGAATGGCTACTTTGCTACGCAATTCTAAATCATGAGCTGATAGTGTTTGCTTTCCTGATCTCGTTCTAGCATCAGATGTTAGGGCTTAGTGTAAAAGACTAAGATGAGATCATATAATCAAACAGTTGGGCCTCATATCTAAAAAGTTTTCCTAATCTTCGGTTACCTACACTTAAAACAATCTTTTGTAAGCAATAGTATTTGAACATGAAGTACCGTAATTTAGCTTCAGCCCCGAAATTCTAGGTGTCAGAAACGTATGATGAAAGTAATTGTTTGGAAAAATCTGATGATCGCATAATATAATATTTGATTACTGCTGTAACTTCATCAAAAGGCCTTATAATTGTGCAAGCAGCCTTTGTTTTTTTATGCTACCACCAGCATCCACACAACTATTTAAATACATTACATGGTTTTCATCCACTGGGTTGTTGGTTAAAATCATACTTCATTTACTTCTGTCTCAACAACACAAACGTCTACTGAAAGTCACGTTAGCATTAGGCTATTTTAACTTTTTTTTCGAGTGATTCATATCAGTCGCTCTTGACGGTTTGCGATTTATATGCTATCGTTAACAAGCTAAACATTTCGTTTGTTAACCAAACGAATATTACAGGGAGGATTCTCAAACTAAACGTTGGCTTCATGCCACGTACTCAAAACTCTGAAGTAATTGAACATGGTTAACCAACCGTGAGAACTCAATAATAAAGCTTGTCTTTAGTACCGGAGAATACTTCAACAAAATAATGTTTAAACGACAGCATTATAATCTCATGCATATCAATTAATAATGCCACAGTTAAAACCCACCCATTCCTATTGAATACTTGGATTATTGGTAGTGCATGTATCAACATTTAAAAGGGAAACATGGAGATAAACTGAAGTGAATACCTGGAACATACTATTTGCTAATATAGTACCGAAATTTTACTAAGGACTCAGCCAGTTATTACGTAGATTGTATCTCACAAACTTGACTAAAATATATTTTACCACCTTCATTTTATTTTCCACTCGTTCAAAGTGTCATTATTGCAAAATCTCTACTGTTGCTCATTATTCTCTCTTGGAACATTTCAAATAATATGTTTGTTAAATAATATTATGATGTAGACGTTTTTTGGTTTTCCGATAACTATCGAAATTTTTAATTTGTTTTAGCCATTATTTTTGATCAGAACTGTCCTTTTCGTCAATGGCACCAGTCACTCTCCAAATGTATCTACAAGACGTGAGTTATCCAACATTTCACAAGTTACATACTATTTTAGATTTCTAGTTGTGTCAGTAATAGGAACGGTAGGGGTTTGAGCGTAAGTTTTTTCTAATCTAAATCTATTATCTAATGCTCATGTAAACCAGCATTATCTTATGTGTAGCGATCCTCATGTGTACAATCCTCGTTTATCAATACCAGACCCAGAGAGTATCGTTGTATCATACCTTGTATCGCCATGGGATGAGATAGTTTCCGCTCATGTGAGGTAATATCAAAAAGTTATTTATTAAACTGTCTTAAAAAATCATTTTCAGATGCATATGGGCAATGCGTAACCGTGATTTTGAAGAAGCCTATGCTTGTCAAATAGTATTGATAAAATATCCTTTACGAATTAATTATTTTTATGGGATTTTGCCTCAATGATTTTAAAAATTAAACCTCAGTCATATAACTATTAGCTTAAATCGTATACAGCCTTTTCTGTCTGAACTTATAAGTGGGAAACATGAGCTATCAAAATAGAAGATATGTTTTGGTCTTTGATTATAGAAACTTTCAAAGTATCCCCTGCATACTGCGGAATGACAGATTAGGTAATATTGATGTTAGATACAGAATTCTAGGCAAAGAATAACAAATCAGTTGAAAGGGTTGTAAACCTTCATCGATTGTGATGGTCAGGACGTGTTTCGTATACCCAACTACCTTGCCTTCTTGCACGACGTTGGTTGGCGTGGCAGTTGAATAGAAAAAACTAATGCTGACCGAATTAATCATGACATTAGTCTATGAAGTATTTTGCTGTTAATTTAAGCCGTGTTGATAGATACAGATTGCCTGTTTAGAGTCTACGTGATTTGTTTATATAAATTAATAAAAAATGGCGCCAAAATATATGCACCACATAAGTACGAAGGTAACGTCGTGGATAAAACAAAAAAAAAATAGGACAATCAAGGGAAAAAGTAAACTTTTATAGAAAAAAATAAGAAAATTACAAGACGGATGATGCATTTTAGATAGAAATGCAAACAAAATGATTTCATTATTATTAAGGGAAGTCATCATATTTTTATGGAGATTGTAATAGGGAAATGCAGTAAGACTTCCACTAGTTTCTGTTGTGTGCTATATCTGATAAGGTCTGAAGCCACTGATATGGATAGAACCTAACTCAGATTAATGTCTGGTGATCAGTGGCTGGAGATACTGGGTGACATAGCCCAGAATTAGTCACAGTGGTTCAAATTTACTCACACCATGTTCTTCTATATCTTAAATTCCGCTATTCTTTTGTACATCATTTACTTAATTCCTTCCTGTTGAATTATATTGTCATTTTAATCTTGTAAATTTGATGTCGCCGTGCTAATGTTATATAATGACTAAGACCTATGTGCATGTGTGCCAGGTTCTACTTTTTTTCATGACAACGAAATCTCATACACTAGTTTCATATTAACTATTGAACCACGTTTGGAACTTATCGCTCACAAGTTAATTCGCTTACTTATATTCGTTCAGCAAGTAATGTTTCATGTACTTAGTTCTACCATATATATAAACTATGCTTACATTTAATACCCGTCAGTCGTTAAAATGTGTTATAATCCACAGACTGGGGAGCTAGGCTCATTCTGAACCAAAATTCACTCTACAGAGTTCAGGTAGAGTGATTTAATCATACTTAGTTCATGTATCATATTCGTCATAAAAAATGAATAATCTAAAGTTTTCTATGGAATGATTATATAAACTCTTATGTTTTCGCTCCTACACACTGTAGTTCCAGATTATTCCTTGTTTACAATTACGTAAAATATCTGGATTTGAATAAGGGAAAGTTATGGAAAATGAACTAAAACATGACCATTAAGTTTCACCATAGTTCCATTATTTACGATACAACTAGGAGAATATGCTAATTATTTCTATCAAAACGAACAAGACAAAACTTTATTTTCTCACTGTAAGATAAATCAATAAGTCAAATTAATTAGACATGAGACAAATAATTGCTTGTGATAACTCGTAGAAATGATTTATTGATGCTTTTTCCAACGTACTGCTTTCACTTTAATTTTTGACATTTATAATATTCTGTAATCTGTTGAATTAAACGACGGTAGCAAAAGCACTTACTGAATTAAAAGATGACAATTGGATTTTGCCTGTTGTACACGTAGCTGCTATTGATTTGAGAAGATTCGCTCATGGTTTAGACTCGAAATTCACACCACAGTTAGATAGTTTCCGCAATCAAGGTAGAAGAATGGAAAATGCTGCTCAGCTTATTTTAAGGCTGTTTCAAATATGTGCAAGCGATAGGTAAGTCTTTTTTGATGTAATAATTAGGAATAAATAGGTTCTCTTTATATGTAAAAAGTTATCACATACTCTTCTCATTGGTTTATTTTGCTTACTACCAATGATTCAATAAATATATTAATCCAAATTCCTAAGATTAGTTTCGTATTTAGTTAGACTGTAGGTTAGGAAGTAAGTAATTATAGAACAGAACAGAGTGGCGATAATGCAAGACTGTAAATAAGTGAATTGCTGCAAGTTGCACGGACGATGAATATGAATAGACTATGTTTTTTTACGATAGCAATATGTCTTCGTTAAGAAATGTCTTATTTCCTAATCATGAAATTTTCAAAGTAGCTGTTGTGAGATGTTTCTCAACATTAAATTCTGCGTCACAAACTCCCAAATTCAGTAGTTAGTTCTCAAGTTTAGGATTCCCTGTCGTTCGCCTTCAATTACCTAACATATAAATTAAATGTACTTTCACGCTTATTCTTTATTTATCGTAACACCATTTCGTCCTTTAAACTTAATTATCATATTGAATTTTCATTCTTTTTCTAGTCGTACACAAATTGAAGATTCTAAAAAATTGGGTATGATGGGTCTAGCCAATCAGTTGTTTAAAATTTACTTCCAGGTATCTATGTTATTTCCCAAATATAGAAACATAATTTTAACTCTATAACTTGTTTTTTTAGATTAATAAATTGAATTTGTGCAAATCCATGATTCGTGCAATCGATAATTTAAGCATGAATGATCATTTTAGTTTGGCGCAACGTGTAACCTATTGTTACTATGTTGGAAGAAAAGCAATGTTCGATGGGGATTTTGTATCTGGTAAATTGTGTGTGAAATTATTTCAGTAGATCTTTAAACTTCAGTTGGTTTTTAAAGGAATCCTGCATAGGTTCAGGCTACTAGCCTAACAGGAATTATGATTATTCCTGTCACATCGTTTCATACTTCTATTTCCCCTTAGAAGTATCTCTGAGCTCTATTCAATGAACTATGAAGCACTCAGAGACGCATGTTTCTACATTTATAATTCTTTTTCAGACAAAACCGACGTCTTGCCGGATCATTTTTAGTACGTGACTTGCATATCAAGCTAAATGAAAATTATGTAGGAAATCTTCAGCAGCTAATTTACCGTCTCAATGAGTATATATTGAAATTTCTGGCGTTTTGTGATTTAGTATAGGCAGCTTTTTCGGTAAATAAATAAACAACGGATATAAATTAACATAAATTTAAGTAATAATCTCTACTCATTGAGATATTACAAATATACTATTTGTTTCTATAAACAACCTGCCCAATGCCCATTTTGTTTAAGATTACTAGATCAAACCTTGATATTAACACTTACGAATGCAATCTGTTTATTGTAATCAATACATACACCTTGTAGTCTAAGTAGTATTCACTAATAGTACAGTATAAAGCAGTGATAAAGGGATATGATCATCATCTTTCCAAACGTCCATTTATTGTCATACGTCTTCCTATTTTAGACTTCTTTTAGTAGTTAGCTATGTTTGTCAACCGTATGTACATACACACAATGTTTACGAGCTGTCAAGCTTCAGAGAATTTCATAGAATATCACTAGGTTGGTTCTTGAATTTTTTTTCTTTCCATTTCTTTTGGAGAAACGGAAGGTTATTGTTACCTTGGAATGCATCATTAAGTTATATTCAGCGATTAAAATGTGTATTATTGGAGCAAGACTGATGGTAAACATTTATGTATAAATATGACTGGCAGGCGATTGCTATTCACAAACACTGTGATCACATTGTCTGAATTTTCACATGTTGAGTACTTGTATAGTGGGAATTTCACTACATTATTGCTTATTTTTACTGAATATTCTTTACCATAATCAAATATATTGTACGGAATAAACCTAATATTATTATCACTTGAGTGTAGGTATGCAAACCTCTAATTTAGTTTTTGTATTCAATTCAAATTCAATTTTACTGGATGTTAAAACTTACTTTAGTGTATTTACATTGTATCAACTCCGTGTGCATTAAACTTATAATTTTACTTGTTTTATTATTGTGCCCTAATAATAATAATAATAATAATAATAATAATAATAATCTTATGCAACTATTTTCTTACTTTTATTTGTGCTTTGTTCTACATTTCAGCGGATAACTCACTAACTTTTGCTTTCGAACGTTGTCTAAGTACAAAATGGAATAATAAACGTTTGATATTGATTTATCTTATCCCTGTCAAAATGTTACTGGTAAGAGTAAATTGCGTTTTCAATACTATCAAAATAACTTATTCTTAAGTTTACTGAAATTGCTATTCACTCTCAGGTATTAATTAGAATTCTTCAGTGCTAAAGTCAAAGATCTGATTAATTACTCAGTTAATTGAACTGCAAGTAATCTCTTCTTTGACTCGATTCTGTACATGAATTATGTTAGGAGTTTAAAACTGAAAACTGAAGGATCGTATCACTTGGAATGTAGAGCAATGACTCAGTGGTTACATCTTTCAACTTTTAGCTACTAAGATAATAACTTTAGAACCCACTCAACCGACTCCGGTTTAATCATCTGGATAGTACAATTAACCCTTATATTTAAAGTTGCTTAAAGCCAATTACATAAATCTGTACTGAACTTGAAGTGATCTCGTGATTGGTTTCACATGTAATAAACTAATTATTCATAGTATTATTGTTTTACCACTTCTGTAATTAGATTGCCTTAAATATTTGTGTTTTTGTTTATCTGTAGGGTGTATTACCCAAAGAAAGTCTTCTATGTAGATATAATTTGAAGCAATTCCAAGATATTGCTGATTCAGTCAAGTAAATTTACATACAAATAAACAAAAGTATATCAATGTTTTATTTTATTTCTCTGAAGAACAGGAAATTTACGTAAAATGAACTCAGCTTTAGAAGAACACGAATCTTTCTTCCTATCTTGTGGTGTATACTTAATATTGGAAAAATTAAAATTATCTGTTTATCGAAGTTTATTTAAGCGAATGTGAGTTTTTTTGTTTTTCTCACGTTCTGTACTATTTTTCCTATCCTTAGCTTTTTTCATCTTTTTAGTAGGTTTGTCATATCTCTAATTTTGTTTTGTAGTTGTTATATCATGAAAACACACCTACTACCAATCGAAGTATTCACTGCTGCATTGCATTTAATGGGAGTAAGTTTCTTTATTATTTATGAATAATGTGTTTTTGTCCATAGTTGTTTTAGTGAAGGTGTGTGTGACATAATGAACCAATCTATTAACAAAAACGGCTTGACATTGGGGATTTGTATAGTTTATTTAGTGTTGTAATTTACATCAGACTGACTTTAGTTTTACAATCGTTTAAAACTAAGAAGTATTAGACGTATATTTCGTACTAGTATGGGAAACCTAAACGGCGTGCATCCAGAACCTCGCTGCCGATCAAGCGTAGGTCTCTTGAGGAACTCTTAATCTTCAGACCTAAATCAATTCTTATCAGCCAATACGATTGGTGTGTAACTAGCCCACGCCTTTTATGGATGATGATTGCACAAAATCGTAAACTTACTGAAATTAGGAATGTGAACCATTGAATATCAACTCAGTGGTCTGTAGATTAAGCACTCAATACGTGGCTCGAAGGTCTCAGGCTTGATCCCTGGTGGAGTCATGGATGTGGATTGTTGACAAGTCCCATACTAGGGTGATGTAGTTTTTCGATGCTTCCAGATTTTTAATACTCGTCTGACTACGATTATTTTGTTATGTAAATTAAGAGAATGAATTTCACTGGGTACACATGAACAAAAAATTAATACGTATGATCTCTTGACTATCTTAAGTCTTATAGAGCCTCAGTACTACCAGAAGAAAAGACTTGGTATGTGATTGAGAGGAATTGTCATTTAATTAAATTGCAACTATGTACATTTCTGGTTAGTATAAAATTACAGTGGAAAAATAATTTTGTTATATCCTTGGCTCGGTTTATATTAATGCTCTTATTACTTGAGAAAAAATCTTGGTCTATACAGACAAGGTAGGCCGATACGTATAACTAAGTACATTGATATATGTAGGATTTACGTGACATAGCGTTAGATTCACCGGAATAACTCACCCGAAGTCGATAAGGTTAAAAGGCTCTTTGAGTGTTCGGAATATTTATTTGGAACAGGTAAATAAATATCGAACGTGGTTCTGCAACAAACAATTATTAATTTACTAGTTACTTACATTCAAGGTGATTAAGCAACAACAACAACAAATGATCACAACTATCCGCGCCTTACACACAAAGCGAACAGAATGCCAAACAAAAATGGCTGACCAAAACAGACAGTGTTCCGACCAATAGAAAACAACTTCTAGAGAGTTCGACCATAACTGACCAATAAAATGCAAGTTACAAATTACATAATAAACACTCAACTACTCATGAGTAGTACAACAATTACAACTAAATCCAACAATATACTTGACATCAAATACAATATCCTGAATATTGATTGAGAACCAGAATGGAAATACACAAAGGTATACCGATGCTAATTACACAGTAATCTCATAAGGTGAAATTTGTGAACAAGTCACATAGAAAAAATAAAGAAATACATAAATCATTTATTTATCTGCTCAATTGTGATATGTATCCTGTCTGTGCTCTCATAGACCAGTCAATGCTCACATAAGCCGAATGTATTATCGACACTGCTATAGAACGCCTTGGTCTACGGAGTCAGTCTGCTTTCAGATGAAAAAAAATGCATGATTGTCGGGTGCTAATGAGGTGTGGCAACTATAACCGATGCATATATTTTCCAGGTTCTACGATGTTCATGACTGACTGACATTCCTACAAAAGACGTCTGATATAGAACTGTTTGAAACTAGAGAGTATTTAATTATGTTTTCTGCTGTGATACTCATCGATTGTATATACTTTCTAAATTCTTTCCAAATTGAACCCACTTTTCCTCTGATATCTTGAGATAAGATGCATTCAAAATTAAGCCAATCAGTCATAACACAAAGCATAGTCTTAGTTTTATCCGTAATATCGCATTAGAATGATTACATCAAATTAGCAATATGAAACGCTCAAAAAATATGGTAACTGTGATATAGAGACAGACAAGATATTCAAAATATAGTTTGATATGATGGGATGAAAAGCTATATGTGAAAGAATATTAGAAATTATCGTCTAGATCACCTTGTTTACAATCACCTCACTTCGTTTTGAATGATGAATATACTGATGTTATGGTTTACACGTATGATTACTCAGTCCATTCATCTTACCTCTTCCCCTCAGATGATAACACAATAAAGAGGTATGAACTAGTTGATTTCATTGATATCGTGTAGTTATCAATTGATGGTATTTAATATACACAAAACTGGTTATGATATACAAATAGCTATTTTGCAACTCACGCATTACAGCATATATATCAAACATATGATTGTTATAACCGTTTCTTCAAAAGGACTAGATACCTAACTTAGAAAGTACACATTACACAAACTCTTAAGATTATTTAACTAGTGATTTTCATATAGTCTTTTTGTAAAATTGGTCATATCATTGCATTCTGTATGAAATGTTGATTTTAGAGTCAAAATTAACGATTTTAGCACCAAATAGCTGCAATGTGTCACAAAATGTCAAATTAAATGATTCTGTTTGACTTAATATTTATCGACTACTAAGTAGATTTATTTCTAAAAAATGCTTTTTTTGCGATAGATGGAAACAAACGATCACTGATTACTTTTATGACTTCCATTTCAATCCTTGGTTAGTCACTTATCCTATAAGAAATACAGTCGCATTTTGTTTTAATTGAATACTTTACGTATAAATGACGGCTTAGTATACATTCAGACACTCACAGTCGTCTCCATCTTTTGAAATATTTCCTGTGTGTGTTATCCTAGTTACTTTATCAAGTCGACTAAACTGTCGTATTGTTTTCACACCAGTCTGTTTCAAATCTACCGATTTTGTAGCAACTTTTTCTGATTAAATAGGTTGAGGACATAGATCCGGACGAAACGGAATGTATTCTGGCAAATCTCATTCATGAAGTAAGTAACAATTTGTTTGAGTATGATTATGAACTACTCTTGCAAATGACATGCTTATTGTTCTTTTGCATCTTCAACGAATCGTAACTTCAATCAAGCACCTGGTACATTATAGATAATGATTTATATCTAGTACATTTTTATATCGTAGTAACTGTAGTACTCTACGACTTCAGTATATTTCCGTACTACTTCTATAGTTTATAAGTAGTTTATCAAGTTCGAATCTATTTAATTAGCCAAAGTAATCGCAAAGTGGAATAATTTTCATCGCAGCATCTAGGTTTTCAAAACTAGACAATTTAGATTATTGGACCAGACATAATCTGTTTAGCTTTTTAATGGTTCCCTTAAGTGGCGTTATTGACCCAGCTTGCTAAGATATTTCAAGAAAGCGCCAAAAAAGTTAAAATACCGCTATACAACTAATCTATAATAATATGGATTTGTGTATAAGAATTCATGATAGAACTTGGCCTTGCTAATTGCTGTAAACGCAGTGAAGTTCAGATTCACAACTTTATGATAAGAATCGAAGTGCTATAACTGATATGGGATAGTTTTTCAGCCTACGACTATCTTTCCTATCTTTCTACATTTATACCATATATAAACAGATTCATATCTTATATTTTCAAAATTCAAAATTTATATGTATTGGCTGAAATTCGTATTTCATTATATAAGCTAGTAAAGATTCTAGATTACAAAATATCCAGCTTTTAGCGTTATCAAACACAATAATCCAACTTAACTAACATATCCCTAAAAATAATATCCAGTTACACACTTCAGCTAGGATAACATGAACTTATTCAATCTAGTGATCTCCCCGTTTTTGTTAATGAAATCTTGTATTTTATTTTTCAATTGTAGGGTAAAATCAAAGGTTATCTGGCACATCAACAACAAAAATTAGTTGTTAGTAAATTGCAAGCGTTCCCTCCGCTTACCAGTAGTATGGTTAGTAGTTTAAAATGAAATCCTTTTCATTACACTGAAATTTTGAATTATTTTCTATTGTGTACAATCTGTACATAGTTTATCATACGTAATTTCAAAGTGTATAAATACATTTTTTAATGTTTCCAATCATTGTACGTTACCGTCGTTTAAATTTTATTCCTTAATTTACCTTTCTGAACCAACTTCATAGTTAGCCTCTCCCCCTCTGCATGCAAAATGTTACTTTAGGACTGGCCTGCATCATATCCTAGATTGGTCATAGAGAGTGGACTAGTTAAGCTCGCAAACCACCACTCATCACGGAAGTTTCATCAGCCCTTGTGGGTTGGTGTCTGACAAAATCTCACTCGGGATCCAAAAAGCTCGCTTGGCTCTTGCCAACTTGCGCCGCTTGTGACGTAAGCGAGATATCTGTCTGTCGACAAAAGGTCAAGCGCACGCTGCAGTCCGCCTACTATTTACTTATGTATGCGAATCGTGGGCTACGGAAATAAAAAGTATAAGCAGTCTCCAGGTTTTTAATCGTCGAAATCTCCGAAGTATTGCCCACATATCATGGAATTACTGAATAAGCAATATTGAGGTCAGATATGAAGCATTAAGGAAGAATGGTAAATTACTGGATTTCATTACATATTCCTAGCCACCGCCTACATCGTTGAGGTGATGTTAGCTGGCGTAGGATTTGGATGCAAAAAAGCTAGAGGCGGGCCAACCAAAACATGGTATCAGTTCATGAAGTATTTGACTGTTGGTCTAAGCCAGACTACCTAGTTGTAGTTCAAGCGATAACCGTAATCAATGGCTGAAGACACTAGGTGACATAGCCTAGAGTCAGTCACAGTGGTGCAGGTGTATTCACGCTACTCTCTTTACTCTGATTCACCATCTACCTATCTAGCTTAAGTGTACTACGCAAAATGGCACACTACTGTCATAGTTTGAAGCATTTTTCTTCATGTATATTAATGCGGTGGTCTCACTTTGCTTATCATAGATGAGTAGTATCACTCGTTCTTTCACAATAGTAGGTGTGTAGAAGTGTGGTCTAGTGGTCTATAAACTTGATTATTAGTTAAAGAGCTATCATATAAACTGACTTTTTCTATGTTGGTTTAGATAACAATGTTGTTTATATAATCATCATATAATATATACTTGTCGAAGTAGTGTCTTAGTGAAAACAACGAGTTTTTGACCACCAGGTGCTAGGTTCGAGTTTCACCCCACGTACCTTAGATATAACAAGTGGATAATATCGCTAGTCATCATACGAAGTGCAGGTCAAAGCCAAGTACATTAATCTGTACTGGTTGAGGCTTGATGTTTGTACGTGTTTGTATCCAAAATGTATCTACAAATCTAACACAAAAATGCATATGGTTATTGAGTTAAAAGAAGTATATTATATGCTTTATATAAACAGAGCAATGGTAATAACAATAAATATTAACTGTACATGGAAATTCTGTGAATAATAATAAAATTCCAGGTTGCAATCTTTCCCCGTATATATATATATATATATATGCGCCACATGTTCTCAAAAATTAAAACAATCACTCGTTATGATTACTCTTCAATCATGAACAAAATGAATGGTTTTGTTCATTTGTGTATTAGAGTAAAAGCAGAGAAATGTGCAAGGAAATAACAATGAATAACAGTGAACACAGCCATAATATAAAAAATAACGAAACATAGTCACTAGATAGGAAGAAATTATTACTATAAGATCGTGTATGTATATAAATATTCACAAGTGATGTTATGAGAAGGCAAAAAGAAGCAAAGTGATGTACACAATACTTTATTTCGTGCATGTAACTCATAAATTTCTGTATTGCAATAGAACTTTCGGTTTCCTAGATGACAACTCTGAAGATTCTATGGATGATTGGTCTTGTAATTTTTGTTGAGTTTGTCGATTATGATCAGCTCCACCTATCATAGAACTGAAGAACTGTTCACGTAACAGAGCTGATGATTTGATAGGATTCAATGTTTTGTGATGATTAAATACAGGGATGGACTCAGAACAATTACTAGTCATACTGTTTATATTATAGTGACTGTTTGTTGTTGTCACAGAGTTCTGATTGTTTTCAGATATTGAACTTGGGTTTGACCTATGAAGCAGAAAAACGAATTAAAATGATTCTTTCAAAAGTTGAATCAATTTAGTCTCTACGTAATAATAATAATTGTTAGGTTTCTTAGTCCTCACTTGAGGTATAATTCGATTAACGCTAAATATTAAGCAGCATAATATTGGTTGCTATTAAATAGTAACCGATAAGTATATTCGATCTACTTTATAGTAAATCCATGTGTCTCGAATGGCTGAGGTTGACCACCTTTAGGCTACGCATTTAATCTGTCTTTACAAATATACAGAAAAAACTCATTTACATGTTCGATTAGTACTAAATTTCCCATCTAGATATTAGGGAACGAGCGGAGAACTATTTCTTTTTAATTAGTTTTTTTACAATGTATATTTTTTATATAACGTAGAAAGCTATGCAGAAGGCCAGGGTGAACGAATTTCTTAAGCATGCAAGGATTAGGTTTATACAGATGTATGCTATGGCTTCTGCTGTTTGTAAAAGACATTCTGAATCCATAGAGCAAGTTATATTGAGCCCACTGCTAGGCAAATACATCACCCTACATGACTAACAAAAGGACAAGTCAAGACTATAAGAAGCTCTGTCCTCGCACAACTTATTGACTTGGTCATCGTGTGGACACAGAGACAAAGCTTCAAAGTCATATATAGAATTCCATCTAATTTGCTATATGGATTTAGAATGCATCTTTTACAAACAACAGTAGCCATAGAAATGCATTTTTATAAACATAATCCTTACATGCATAATAAATTTGTTCATCGCAACTTATCCTGGTCTCCTACATAACTCCCTACGTTTCTGAAAACTTCGCTCTTACGTAATCCCAGGTTTATTTTTACTTAAATGTCAGCTTTACATAATCTGTCTTAAAAATCCGCCTTGTCTTCAATTCAAGAACTTCAACCTTTACATAATTGCCATTTTATTCTTGTTTAATAGATGATGTGAACTCCTAATTTTACATTCCAGATCTGTTTTTGACTGACTCGCCACCACTTACTTGGTATTGATTTTATGTTTAATTGAGCTTTAAAGAACCAACTAAAAAAAAGTACCTCTTCGTTCATTTTTTTGTTTTCCTACATCAAAATATTAATAGCTAAGAATAAAAGTGTGTTGCTAAATTTTTCATTTATAAACGTTTACATTTATGAGTAGCTTAACAATGCTATCTAGAAAGAACCTAATTAAACGAAATTTGAACTAAATGTTTCACTGTTATCTGACTAATTCAGTTATATTTATGCATATACATCACTTACTCAAATGATTTCCCAGTATGTTGGATATAAGTAGGATTGTTGAAATATTTGGAATTATTCAATTCAGCATTATTACCAGTAGAATTATTGTCACATCCATTTGGTGATAAATGATTGTTTATTAATTGACTAGACTGACAGGTATTTTGATTATTACTAGCCATACTATTTGAAGCACGTTGTAACAGCATTGGATTATTATTAAGCTTATTGTAACACAACGATGAATGATCTGAATAGAGATGGTTTCGGTGAATTTGTGTTAACAATAGATTGAGCTAAACAAGGCATAAAAGTGTAGTAAGAACAGATTCAAGTTATATAATTTTAGAGAAAAGACAAAAGAAGCGAAGAAGTGTTTCTTTTCAATCAATTTTATGTCATAATCACATGTTAGTGTGTTAGATTGAAAAATTTACGAACCCGAATGTACTTATAAAGAAAATTACAAATTATTAATAAAGCAATTAAAAGGGCGAATGAGGCATTACAGCATTCAAACTAATAGATAAATGGATAGTTCATTACAATACGAAAATACAAGATAGTTTAAAACAAAGCGGTGGTTTTCTTTACAGTTCACTTGTAAACTGCCCAGTGAAAACTGATAGCAGTTCTATTTAATTGTTCGCTTGCTTCTGTTTAGTAGTATATTTATCATTTTGTCCTTCCATTCCTGCTATAAAGAAACTTTTCAATTGGATAACTGACGTACAAAAATAATTAAATCTGGGATTTTTACTGTTGTATGCTTCCATATTGTACTAGGGATAACCTATGAATAGTCTGATTTAGCTAAGGTTGAGACAGTTTTCTATTGGTGTATACTTCAAAAAAAAATCAGATGGCATAACTAAGTAACAAAATAACTTACTGTCTGCTATTATTCGTTTATTAACTAAAATATCAGATTCATCTGAAGTAGCTTTGATTTGTACAATTTCACTAATCTGTTTCTCGCATCTTTCTGTTGATGGAAAATTTTGACCATTAATACCACTACTGTTACTACTACATACCGAACGATCATGTAGATCATCGTTACCTAACAAAGATTTTTAAAACCGGGAAAGAAAAAAGAAACATAAAGTGCATATCATTAGTATATATATATATATATATATATATATATATATATATATATAGCATAGGTAGTAGATGAACTTCGATAAACTAACTTACAGGCTACTAGACATATGGTACTGTCTACACTGCCAAAAATCTTGAATGAGGTGGGAGAAAGATAACCTAGTCGAGTATAAATAATCAAACCGTCTAAAAGAATACTAGTTTGCAATTAAATGCTTTATTTTCTTGCTCAATTAACCGAGTACAAAGTGAGAGATTAGATGTGTTTCATCCCGATGTGGTCTTGAATCAGTGTTCGATTCCGAATCCTATCATCACCCTTAGGTAAAATTAATATATTACCAGTAGATACATGCTTATAAGAATAAATACAGTATTCATTCTGATAAAAAGTTAACTTTTAGAACGTAATCATTCAAACTGGAAACATAATTATTGGAAGCATTATATGTAGAAGTGTATTTATAGGGACTTTAACGAACGAAAATTAAGCAAATAGTTCCAACTTTTCGCCCGGCAATTTGTTTCGAGCTCCAACATTCTAATTCACATAGTCAATGAGAAAGAAAATCAATTAAGTGTTATTCCAAGTGTGTGATTACTGGGAAGAACACTACGCACGAGTATGCGATAAAATGTTACAAGTTTATTGCTAAATCAGATGAATTGAATTTTATGCTCCACCAAACAAACATAATTTGTGATTGTTGAAAATTCTGATTTCAATGACTAATATACGTGCACACAACCCAACACTAAAAGGAACACAGTTCAAGTCATAGCATCTCTTTATAGGGCACAATAAAAGTAATTAAATAGATAGAAGTGAATTGGGAGTAAATGAGTACAAAGTAATAGGATATTCATAGTTTCGAAGATAAATAATTGATGATTCTGTACAAAAATGCAATCAAATCTGAACTTCGTAGATCAATCCCATATCTTTACTAGTTTTCAGGTATGCATTTACTCTAGAAAACATTACAGTGAGTAGTGACTTTAGTATCCATAACACATAGTCTAGATACTTCAATCATAATGCACGACCCACATCAACTGACTTATTTTCTTCGTTCAGCTTAAACATTGCTGGTGATTTTATCCTATGTATTTAAAATATTACTCTAAAATTCGTGAAGGAAAATTGGCTTTCGATATGCTGGAAATCTGAATTGTAACAACAAGCATCGACTAAATAAGATTTAGATATTAAAACGTATAGAAATTACTTCAAAACTCATAGGATTAAATCTATCTTAGTGAAAAATATCTTTAAAAACTCATTTTTTTAGCTTACTCAACCATTCATTGGCATTATTTAGATTGGATTTCTTTTCATTTTCAGGTAAATCACGTGCATGATTAAGCATATTTTTATCGATAAGATGTGGAAAATGATGAGTTTGATTAGTCATTTGTGATTTTAAACCATTTGAACTTGAATAAGAAGATCGACCGGAGATTGGTGAATCCATACATGCAGTAAATCTATCTGAACTTAACCTTGATTGTGGTCGTTTGTCTATACATGGACTCATTGTTAAGCCACCAGAATTCGGTCTTATAGGCAATAAAAAGTCATGATTTCCAGATTGCTTATAATCTGAAGTTTGTGGAGGGACAGCTGAACTTGGCTGAAAGATTAGAAAGTAAACTAAGTATGGTAAGCAAACAGTAAAATGGATTTACATATTTAAGGATCCGAATAACCTCAGTCATAAAATAGAACTTGGAATATATGAACATAAATCCAAATTATCACAATTAGAGGAGTGTGAATGGTTGACGCTTTTCAGCTCCCCTTACAAGATCCTACTTGATCTACCTGGATAGGAGACTATTAGTAGTGATCTACTCAACTTGCGATTGACCTCAGCGTCCAATAAATAATTGACTGAGGCCCGTCACACGTCTCCATATTATTCAATTTTCAACCAGACATAATACTACTAAGCCCAATTTAAGCCAAAAATCCTACCTCTTTGTGCATACATACTTAGTTTACGAAGAGCCTTTAGTCATTTAATTGTATCTTAGGGTTAAATTAACTACCCAGCCAACCAAATAACTAGTAACAAACAATGCTAGTTGAACTTTAAGACTGGGATTACAGGGGTGAGAAAGCTATCAACGGATGACATAAGATAGTCGTCATTCTAATGATCAAATAACGGTTACTGAAATTCTTCACCTTACGTCACGGACTAACCGTAGCTACATAGTTAGTAGGAACCAGGAAGCGCTAGACAGCTGTATGGTACTTTTCGGCGATGCGTATTCATGATCCTACAAAAGATCGAATTGAAGCCAAACGATTTATACTTGCTGCAAAATCTGGAGATTTGGATACACATTGCTGATAAGTTCCATACTGGAATAAAAAAGCTATTCTGTGTTTTTTCGTTTTGTAATGGTTCGTCATCTAAAGTCGATCGATGAGCCAAACATTTAAGAAATAGAATTAATCTTCACAACAAATCAAGTAATTTTGTTTACATCATTCAACAATCGCCACAATAAAAAAAAACTATATAGGAAAATTATGTATAAACAACTAACTCGTGCATCTGTTCTTCTCGAATCGTCTAAATATTTCAAAAATTCTTTTAAGGCTTCATGATTCTGTTCATCTGGATCACGATCATAGATAGACACTGAACCAGGTACAAGACGTTTATCATAACGATGCAATGTTGATGACGTTGACCCAATAGTTGGTATTGATCTATAACTATCATTCAACCAAGAAAACTGAGAATGCAAAGTAGAAATTGTATTGTAACCTGAATGGGAAAGAACAGAAGAATAAAATATCCTTAGAACGAAAACATTAAAAACTATTAAGCACTCTTTCTACACAATCTATTGAAAACCAAAAAAAACACTCCGAAGTCTTCCTTTTAAAAGTTTGATACTAGTGGAACACACTCGTTGAAGACTCCAAACGTATTTAATAAGTTCTTCATACTCCAGTTTAATCCCATAAACTTAGGGTATATATATGCATATAATATTTCCATGAAGGTGATTTTTAAAACGAAGTGACATCAGTATTGAGAAATCAATCCAAATAACAAGCAGATGAAGTAGAAATCGAGACTTTAGGTCAGTAAGGTAGTAAACTATAATTATCATTAATCAACAGAAAAGGATAATAAATAAAATAGTATCTAAACACTAAATTATGGTACTATTATCAAAAAAATAGCAAACGGATATTTATCTTAAATGAGTCTAGATTGCTAGATAAGCTTACCTGAATTACTTTTACTGTATTCAGAATTCTGTGGATGATGCTAAGGAAACATTTGAAGCAAGTGGAAAAAGAAACATTGGATTATAATGTTATAAAAACAAACTTAATAACTTTTTATCTGAAAAAATAGTAATGCAATGAAACCAGCGTTCAATGTTATACTTTTGATAAGCTAGATATATCATGGCTTTGCAAGGCCTTGGATTGCTCAGCCATCTCTAGATCTTAATCGAGGTGAGGAACTACGAAAGAAATGATATAGGCTCTTACCAAAGTCAATGTGGAAAAATATGTAAGTGCCCACAATGCGTAGATTATTAAAATTTGGTTTGGCTAGGAAAGATCGCTAGTCAATTTAGTCACCTTACTTGTACAGTAACTGGGCTAACCATAAGAAGCCAGAAAATCAAAATATTTCTTACTGTTGCTGGTATGATTAAGAAAGTTAAGGAATAATGAATAGCTCTAAGACCTTCATATTTTTACTCTTGATATTCGTATGTTATCTGATGCGTAATAAGAAGTTTCATTATTTAATCAAATCTTAGTGATGTATTTATTTAGTCAATCAGTTGTTCGGCTTGTAAAGTCTATTCATTTGGGAATTCGAAACTTGGTTCTATTAAAAGATCATCCGTTCCGTTATTTTAATGATCTTAATAGATAGTCCGGGCAGTTTATAGGATTATAACATAGCTCATGATCGATCACATGATACGAACCGCAACGTTTATATTTTGTAGCTAGCATGTTACACCATCAACCGTCCAGTAAGCGAAAATTTAGCGATCACTGTCAACTTCAAACATTTTTAACTATAGATTAACCATGCTAAATAACTGAACTATTCTTATCTAAGTTGACTCTATACTAATACTTTGTGGAATTCATCTCAATAGTAGCCCCTAATATTAATATGATTTATGGTTTACATGAGTTATTTAGATATATGTTAATTAAATTTAATTTTCACCATGGATTTATATTAACTAGCTTTAAAAGGTGCTGAAGCTGGTAGGCAGTGATTTTCGAAATGTTCAGATAACATTATATCTCTATAATAACCCAGTATGTGGTCCAGTTACGTCCACTTACCTTATTCAATGCTGCCCGAGCTCTTTGAATAAGTGTTAAACGTCTTTGACTTCTAAAACCGAATCAGAAAAAAGAAATTGAAAGAAGCGAAACAAATTAAATCGATTTGATCCATGATATGATTCGAATTCATTGACGATATCTCGTAGATTAAAACATAAAATATACATTTAGTCGTTTTCGCAATAATATGTGGTATATACATTTATTTATTTATTCTTGGTGCCTCCTCAGGGTTGCGATTAAGGTGTAATTATACCAGTATATCTTAAATTGTAACCTGTGTTAAGTATTCATATGATGTCGTATATATGATACCTTGGAGTATTTATGCATCGCAGATAGGTCTGTGCATATAATGGCATGAAATTCAATGAGTCACATTGGTTTGTTGTTAGAGTACAGCTTCACCGGTATATCATATTTTATACTGCAGATTATAAAAAAGGGATCGCCGATACTTACATTATTTAAACAAACAAGTGCACTTTTAAATAAAAATTTATTTAAATGCTGAAAGGATGATAAACATTTTGTAAAGTAGTATAAAACAGATTCTGAAATAAAATGAACATATACTAGTTCAAGTGACTTTACTATTCAAAACCATTAATCATTTCAGCAGCAAAGTGTTGGTTCATGTGCACTACTTTAAGCTACAGAATTATTTGAAAGCTAGCACTACTGCTTAGCTGAACACCATAAAGTCCATGTAGCTGAGTTCAGACCTAAAAACTCAAGAATCCACAAACAAACAGCGATATATATATATATATATATATATATATATATATATATATATATATATATATATGAATGCTACAAGATGCAGGAAAAATAGGAATATTCAACTAATGACATGCGTAGCTTTCGAACGACTATTATATGAAACTGTACAGTCAAACAAGTTAACAAAAAAACACTAAAATAACAGAATCATACATGCGAACAATAAATAAAAACAATTTTATTTTACTTAGAAAGTAGATATTTGCGTTAATAACTATGGAAATTATTGTATAACATACACTTAAGTCCAAGTAGAAAGTTTTAGAAACAAAAAGTCATTAAAAAGGAAAAACAACTTCAATATTCAATGTACCAACTCAAAAATATGCTGAAAAAAGTCGGAGAACAGTTTCTTAAAAAACAAAATATTATGAACAATTAATCTATATATTACTGAAAATCTGATTAGTGTACTTGTTTGTTTCTATGAATAACCTACTTATTTAAATATTATAACTGATGACTAATTAGTTACTCAAACAACAAGTAGCTGAACATGGTGTCAGTTCTTAAGACGTTTGAATTCCAATCACCAAGTCCTAGGCCCTGACTTCGCGCCACTTGCTTCAGTTTTGGAAACCATTTAGTAACGCCGTTCCCTATACAGTGCTTGGCCTAAAATCAGGTACACTAATCCGTACCTACTAGATTGGTTGATAGGAAGGCTAGGCAATAACATCTAACTGGCAAATGAGTATATTCTGATTGATAAAGATTATATAGTTAAATTCTTAACTTTTGGATGCAACTGCAGTATACTGAAATTGTGTGAAATTCAAGTCTAACATGAACTACAACCTAAAATATCAGACAGGAAATAGGCATTGACTGATCGTGCAGTGGTGATTAAAATGTCCAATTTTTAATTACAGTTGATGTTTACAGTTTTAACTCCCCGCCGACTTCGGTATATGAACATGAAGTTGCTTACCGATTTATATATATATATATATATATATATATATATATATATATATACATATTTCATAATTCAATTTGAATAAACTAGGTAGCCTACTTCAAGTCTCATTATAAAAATTACGATAGTTCATTATGAATAAGTAAATTTCATGTATGAAACAATAATTGTGCATATTAGGTGTGTTTTTACAGAAATAGTGCACTCCAGCATAAGCAAGCTGTGCATGTTCATGAAGCAAAACAAGCAGAATACAGTTTAGATATAATGTTTTTAATCGATATTCTTATTACTTACTCCAAAATAAGTTGATTAGTCAAGTCACTAAAGGGAATAAAATATAATATGTAATAGTTGATAATTTAGAACAAATCGACTCCTAACCAGACTGATAGTTTAGAAAACTGTTAGTTAAAATCAAGGAAGTGTACTGCTAATGAGGATGAAGCAGCCGCCCGATACTTCATGGTTTACAGTCGTTATCCAGCCCTAGGATTAATAGTACAACTTAATAATCTTAAAAACCTACTATGTCAAAGTCACAATGCACTAATTTTGATAGCTAATCGCTGTTTCTTTAAAGAGAAGCCATTAGTAATGTAATCCAACCATATCAAGCATCAAACAAACATTACTAATAACAAACGATGACAATCACTCAACATACTTAATTGGCCGACTTTAGAAATGTAAACTATCTGATGCCAACTCTGTGGTTTGAAGATTTAGTGAATCGCAAGTCCTGAAGGTTTTGTGCTTAATCACTGGTGAAGTTGTGCACGCATACTGCTGAAGAGTCATATGACAGGTCGAGATAACTGTCTAATTATCCCTTGTTTTCAACAGTATTCTAACTAATTACAGATCGCGATATAAAACTATGAAGTAACGAAATTAACCGAATGATTTATCCAATTCCGCATGTGACTATTGACCATAGATTTCTAAGTTTGTAATAAGAGTCTACAAATTATGCAATATCCAGTGGGCGAATTACCAACAAACAATAACAAGGACAGACTTATTTGACTAATAATTATATCGATCTTGCAACTTCTATATACAGACTCGAATAATAGCAACATGTATACTAATTGATTTGAGGATTTAAGATCCTATTTAATAGAATAATTACCAGTCAAATATACTGCAGACTTAATGACCAACTTGAGACAGTAATATTACATAATTCTTATCCAACATAATCCTAGGAATAAAAATGTTTAGGGAAAAATCACCTTATGAGAATCATGCATGTTAGAAAATATTATCGGTGGATACAAAAAAATAAAGATTTAGGGCGAAAAGTACTACACCAATAATATTCATGTTAAGTAAATGTCACCTGCTTAGAAAAGTGATAAATTATTACTTTAAAACATTCGGCTGATTTTGTAATTCCTCTTTGCATTTAAAGATATATAACAAACTGCCAATGTAAGTACGAAGAAAAAGAAAGCGCAGAGCTATAATAGGTTATTATTTCAATAATGTTTTAATTATTAAACGACCCAAGAATATTTCGCATATCGGAACATTCAACACATTATGAATGTGACACCTCCGATACAAAAACATATATAAGTATTATTTATAGGCAGCTAGCTTCGATACTAGGCATGAATAAATAGGTCAAGAATGGATCCAGTGGAAACTATATAGTTATACCATCCACCTGTCGACATATTTATCATTGAAGCTGAAGAGTGTATTCGAAATAATTTTTTTTCAAATACCTAGTAAGACTTATTACGAGATATATTTTAAATGTAGTTTCAGCTCTGATGATGATGCACATAGATAAGTAGATAGTATGGCTATATGATCTCTATTGGATTCACTATTTTTTCATGTCCAGGGTCGAAACTTGCAACCTAGAAATAATACATAATTGATAGTTTTTGTTTAAGAGGCATTTTAATGATAAATTCATTATATGTGATGAAAATTATGATATACAAGTTATATTTAGGTTGTTTAATTCTAAAAAGTGGAAAACAATAATAAAAACTAAACTGATTGGATTACCTTTTAGATGATGTACCATTACGATATTGTTCCATAACCTTTTCCTCAAGTTGTTGTTTCTGTCTATGCATAGATAACAGACGTTCTCTAGAAAAATTTTAAAAAAAAAAGACGAATTCATTATTTTTTTTAAGTTCTACAGAGTTGTTAATAGAAACGAAACAGATTTGTACGTCAATGTGATATGTAGAAAATCTTGATAGAGTTGTAAAACACATTGATAACAACATAGAATTTTGTACAGTGGTTTAATTTGTTTACCAAGTGTAAGTTCGTTAACTCGAATTGAGGTTAGTGTTATAATCTGGGTGCCTAAGTGACAGTATGTGGATACAAACCTGTGACCTAATGGTTAAAAGTCCAATATTGTAACAATTAAGTCATAACATTGTACAATATGCTATGACGACTGGATTTCCTACATTTAATAGCAACGACAGCGTTGCTGGAGGAACTCAGAGAAAAAAATAAAAAAGACTAAACTGTATACATAAACAAAAACTCAAAGTAAACATGAAGAGTTACTACATACGGAATATAATGTATATACACCCTTTTAAACTTGATGCACATTTGTGCTAGGTCTTATGCTCATAACTACCAACGGTTTTGTGAGGAATAATTATTTACGCATACACGTCTTTCTAGTTTCTTGTGCTATTGAAAGATATTGCGACTTCACAACAGAAATCAAGTGACTGAAGTCTCCAGTTACAAACAATATCGTTTGGATCTCAATCAGTAAAATAAACAGCAACGGTCGAAAACCTCGTTGATTATTTGCAAATCTCCACATAATACATCAAAGTAGATTTCCTTTAATTAGTTCACCTGTACTATACTGTACATCATTCAGTAACAGGTCATGTCATAGTAAAACATTAATATATCTATAACAAGAAACAACGAAATCAAGTACCTGAGTACACCTTCTTGATTGACGTGATTTTCACAATTTCTTAATGTTGATGCTAAAATCTCTTGATTTTGATTTAATAAATTTTGTAATTGATTAAGTAACGACTTATTTTCTTTCTCATACTTTGAACTGAGTTCTGTTAACATCTAGGATAATAGAAAGAAAATTACAATATATATATATATATATATATATATATATATATATATATATATATATATATATATATAGTGAAAAAACGGATTGGATACAAATGTTTAAATAGCTGAAGTGGCCAAGTTGATCATCCTTTCAAGAAAGTGACCTTTACATCTCTAACCAAATAAATTTTGGAAGACATAAGCAGTGACTACATAACAGAATACACAAATGAGTATTAAGAAATAACGGTTATTATCATCATAAGACGTATTCAACGGAAGTAACATGGCTATGTTAACTTGACGAATAACGTGAGATTAATCAAGGATCAAAATGGAAATAATAGAACAATTCATGATACTTCGAGCCTGCCAGTTAAAACAGATAAGTAGAAAAACTCAATAGGCAATAGTGTGTTTGCTGATAAAATTTATTCAGCCGTAAGATGAAAATTGTATACACTATCCTGATGGGACAAAATTTAAATCATGTCGTTTGACATGACGACTAATAGACTAAGATTATTTTGGGTATCGGAACCAACCAATCTAAGTCTCTCAACTTCTGACTCGAAGTTATCTATAATGTGATACTATTGAAATGCGGAAACATTGAGAGCTCGGAATTTATGTTTAAGAATCATACAATAACACAACGTGGACTACTTTACAGTACACTTAAATTCTTGAATAACACATGATTAATTAGTTTCTAATAACTATTAATCAATTCTGACATTCCGAAAAATTCTTCCTGATTGTTTCATGTTATATATATATATATAACTATTAGTTTTTCATTAAATAATAATGTACAATATCAATCTCTGCTTACTTGTAATCGTGTTTTTAGACTTTCTATTTCACTATGTAGTATTTGTTCCAATTTTTGATATTTTTGTAATTCATTAGTTAATTGTTCTGTTCTATGTTCACTGTCTTGTAATTGACGACGAATTTCACGAATACGTTCTAATGTATTTGTTTTTTCATGTCTTTCCCGGGTTAATATTACATTTAAAGAATTTATTTCAGATTGTAAACATGCATTTTCTTCTCTTAATTGCACAATTTGTTTAACTTCACCTGTAAATTAAATTTTTAATCATACTGTCATGATAGTACTAACATCTATATAAATAAATTGATTCAAAAATAAGAATTCATTCTGAAATATGATAATGATTCATACTAGATTCGAATGATAGCCACAATCCAATTTCAGTAAAAGGTATTGTCGATTCCACCCTTACTGGATACGCAAATTTCAACAGACCTTGATCAAATTTAAACCATAATATCAACGACGATAAAACTCGCACACTATGCAACTAGCTGATAAACCAACCAAAATTAAGGTAGCTATTGTATGATTTTGCGGTGAAATTAAGGTCAAAATAATGAATAGTCTGTGCCTTATTTGGAGCCAAATAAAACCTATTAATATCTAATCGATAAAATTGATCAGCAGATCTGTTGTTCAATCATGTGGTGAATATAACATGGTATGGTAACGAAGTTACAGGAAACACCTACTACTGACGCTGATTGTAGCCAAAACGATAATTACAGGTTGAAAGTGCTTTATATTACATAGTGCATAGTTATGAATGTTTGTGGGGTTTCGCTATGTTCATATCCCCACCATATCATTCTATCCGCCGATACTGAAAACCAGCTTTTGATAATAAATTATTCATTCCGACTTCATAATTAACTGGGTAGAATCACTCAAATTTGTCGGTAAAATATGCTATCATGAGTGTTTTTAGAAACCGGTCTATTTTCATAGTGCTTGGGCGATCCGATTATGAATCTTAACATAAAACAAAAACCCACTACTAATAACATACATTTCAGAACACTTCCATTTCTTTTAATATTATCTCACCTTTTAAACTACCTCTTTCTTGTTCTAATGCATTTTTTAATCTTTGAACCTCATTTGCTTCTGTTTGTAATTTATTAACTTGTTCATTAGTCGCTTGTATTTCTGATTTCAATTGACGTTGTGATTCTTTAGAAGTTTTCAATGTTTCAGTTAATTGTTCATAATCTTGAGTTAATTTATCATGTAAACATTGTAATTGTTCATAATCTGTTGTTAACTGAGATTTTGATGTATGCATCGTATCAAGTACATTTGACAAATGATGAATTTCAGCTAGATGTAAAGAAAAAATTAATCAATTAAATCATTTGTAGGAAAGCGGTTAAAACAAAACGTTGAAAAATTGATAGTTAACGTTATTATAAGGTCTAACTGTAAACGGTACAATATTAGAATGAGAAATGAAATTTTCAGTAAACGTACATCTGAAATAATAACTACTTTATTCTATAATACAAATTATGTTACTAAAAGGAACTCTCGATAACACATTTGCCTATTCGACGTATAACTATTGAAAAAGTATTTTATAAATGCTTTTAATGTTTAAAATCCACCGTCCATCTCCGATTATGATAGTTTTCTACCGATTCAACTGTAATAACTATTTATTTCGTCCACTATACATAAGATTTATGAATTATGATATAGTAGTATTGTATTTTCTCAACAGACAGACAACAGTTGAATTGTTTTCGTTGAGTTTCCAATACTTAATACAGTGATAATTTGTAATTCTTTTTAGAGCTTGGTATATAAACAGTTAGCATACAAAAGTATTCTGTTTAAACAAGTCTAAAACGGGATGTTTAATTGCAATATGTCCACGCAAACGTTTACCGAGCCCGCCATAAAAATGGTTCTAACATCAACTAATAGAGCTTACATTAAAACATTCGACAAATTTGATTTTCCAATTATTATTGAACTATGAAGCCAGTTGATATAACGTGCGTCCTAGACTCAAAGTGCCAGCTAAATTTTCAACCTCAAGTGCCAGTTAGCGTTTCATTTATAGAATTGCGTAACTACTTACTTCAAGCTCCTTAATTGTTTAGTTTCACCTCTCCAAATGCAACAATCTTCTAAAACGCCGTCGGGAATATGATATATTAATTACATATAATAATTACATGGTATTAGAACATTAAGGTACTAATGGTTCAAAATCTAAAGTGGTTATTATTAGAAAAGGTCACTACCTCGATTTTCAAGTAAAATTTCAGGGAAATAATTCACTTGTTAACAAGTTTAATCATTGTTTTCAACGTAGCATACACAAACTTATAGCATGAAAAAATATAGTTTTAACACAAACACTGAGAATTATATTTAACAACTTTTATGTGAATGCGGTAAAATAGGCATCAAATCACTCACATTCAAGTTCGCTAATACGTCTAGAGAGATTAGAGTTCTGACCTTGAAAACTATCTAATTGACTGTGTAATGTAGTATTCTCAACTTGCAAACGAGCATTTGTACCAATTAATTCAGCTAATTGTCGTTGTACTGAAACAGATTGTTCTTGGAAGCTATTTATACGCAATTCTAAATTTTGATTATTTGCTTTAAGATTTTCATTCAGTTCAATTTCATTTTGTAATGATTCATTAAGTCGTGCATTCTATGACAGTAAAGATAATAATAAGGAATTATGAACATTTTTTAATATAAGCAAATGCATTCATATTCTCATTTACGAAGTCAACTTTCAAGATAGATTAACATTATCTGGAGATTGATTCCAAACCACAGTAGAGTATGGGCTGTTCCGCCCTAGGTTACGTTAGTGAAGCAGTGCTCATCCAAGGTTTATCGGTGAATATGTTACCTTTAGACCACTTACTTAGAAGGTCAATGCTTCATATGTTCATACTTAACAAGTATCCAACGCTGTAAGCTAAGAATAGATGATCACTTCCAGCCAACAAATAATTTTAAGAGAATAAGGAAAATATATTTATACCTATTTCATCTTCTTTTGTCTTAACTATAATCTAAAATATCAATAAAAAATAATAGATAACTATAATTTAACAAGTTGCAATAGAAATTTGAATTATTTAGTCCATTTTTCTGAGGAAACATGAATAAACAATCAGTAACTTTAGAAAAATTCCAAGTGATATCAAAACTGAAGACAGAATGCGGATTACAGTTTTAGAAAATCTCCAAACGATCGTTCTTCACAAGAATTCAACTAATAAAAGATTGTGGGTTTATAAACACTAAATGATTACAGAATAATGTATTAAGTTTCAAATTAAACAGCTTGTGTGGAGGCTAGTGATATTTCCTGAGTGGTAATTCAGAAAAAGGCGAAGCAGTGTAACTATTTGTAACATACTGGTTGAAAGCTTACTGTGCTGACCACTAAGCCACAGAGCTCTAAACATAAATGATGTCATTGATCTCACAATATTTAGTCAACTTTTTTACAGTAGCACTACATACAAATAGTTTCCAATAAATTTTGTAAATGGCAACAAGACAAACCAAATGAGTCGTTTGTCAATACATTTAAGATAGACATGCTGCATATTTATTCATTTGTATTATTTCAAATAAAAATTAACGTTCAATATACACTAACTTCACGTTCAAGTTGAATAACACGATCTTTTAACTGTACTAAAATTAAGGCATTTTCTTTCATTGAAGCATCAGTAATATTAGTAGTAGAATCGTTATTAGCCAGTAATTTTTCATATTCTTCTAGTGTCTGATTTTTCATTCTTAATTGGTTCATTAATTCAGAATTTTTCAGTTGAAGTCCATTCACTTGTTGTTTAAGGGAATCAAATTCTTCACTTTTAATATTTATATCTTTAGTTAACTGACTAATAAAATTTTCCATAAGTGAATTCGTTAGTTCTGATTGTCTAAAAAAGGTGTGAAATAAACTATAAAAATAAAGTTGACCGATGTTAAAAATCCAAATAATTAGATAGTAATTCAGTGATCTGAAGGTTAGATGATCTACTCAATGATTCAATGTTTAGAGCTTGATCTTCGATTGAGTTGTGGACGCTCAGTGATGCCAAAATGAAAAGCTTTCTAGTGCTTCCTAATTTCCAATACTTTCCTAACAAGTCAGCCAATGACATTAAACTTGAAATTCAACAATCTTCTTAATGATAATATCCTCAGTTCATGTATTGTATAACTACTCATATTAGCATATAAAATCCGCAAACAATTGACCACCTTACCTCAAAAATTACGCTTACGAACAGATTGTTAGAGTGACATTCAGAAAACGTCCGCAGTATTATCAAACGTGAGCAACTTTTAGAATGACTACATAGCAATTATGACTTTTATGGGGCAATCACTATGCATGTTGATCAAATTGATAAAATATTGCTAAAGACCTAAAAACATGAGTGTATACATAATGCATGAATTCGCAGCGATTCTGTTAAGGTTTTGCCAATGAAGAAGACACCTCGATATTCGAAAGCGAACGTATGACCAGCAACACAACAACAGGTGAGCTAAGCTATTTCACAGCGTCCCAGTCCCGCTAACTAGATGAAGAAGTCCAATGTCAGCAAGAAGCATTAATTATACTAGAAGCCTGGAAAACGGACTACAAGCACTCAACTCATGCGTATATATACAAAATACTCGTATAATCATAGTGATTATTCATCAAATTGCAATTAGCAACAATTTTAATAATACAATTAAATGTTGTCAAATGTGTTCTGGAACATGATTCACATCAGCTCACATAAATGTGATGACAGTTTGCAATCAAGTTTACAAAAAATCAATACAATTTGATTAAATGGACAATTGTATTTTTAGGGATTTTGAATCTTTAACAGGTTCATAATTGAATTCTCAATCGTCAGAATAATCTTAGTCGAAGAATTTTGAACGTATAGGTGGAAAAAAGCCTCTTGGGTTGTATCATTTGTAAAGTCAGTAAGTCCTAGACGACTCTACACAAGTGTTCTATTCTTGCGTGCCTAAACATTAAACAGACAATATAGTGACGTTGGTGAATACGGATTTCACGATCATATCCCAATTCAAACAACTATATACGATTCATTTATTCATTTCTATGAAGAAGCGACTTGCACTAAGCCGTAAAACGTCAGAAATTTTAATTTCTACTCATTGGAATTTTACAAATATATATCACTCATTTTATAAACTATATACGATATTTATTTGATGCACATGATGATTAGTCTGAAATTTCGTTTTCAACAAAAGTAAGCTATACAGTACCATCAAAAATTACTTCAAAAACTAACATCAGTATCCTCTAGATTGTTGACATCAAACTACAAAATACAATGTACCATGATGTTTAGATACAGCTCTAATTAGTCCCATTACATCTGCTGATATTTATATTGACATCAGTGACTTATTTATTCATCTACAGAACCTATTACCCAGTTGACGCTCGATTACACAAACTGTTTACAGTTTGATCGAATATAAATGTAGTGAACTATAAGGAAACACGGACTCACTCTATGTTATTTTCGTTCGAACTCAATTCAACTAACCGATCTTTTCGTAGTCCATACTTTTCTAAAGCAGACTTCAATACACTTCAGTTCAGAATTACGTTTTTGAAGTTGAATTTTTTCCATAATTAGTTCATTACGTAAAGCCGATACTGTTTTCTGCTCAACATTTAACTACAACAAACAAAAATAGGACGAGAAACCAGCGAATTTAATCTTGTCTGATATAGAGACATTTTGAATAAAAGTTTATCTGCAATGTTTTCAGTGTTCATTAATCTTTTGGTATCTAGTACTTTCAATCACTTTTCCGTCCAGTTTAGAGGGTTATTATTGTATATTACAATGTAATTTTGTTAAAATTTTCATTTTTGAAGCTAAATTTTACTGTACTAACCTCAGTCTTTTAATCATAATTCAACGAAAGCTTTGATCAAATTTTAATTCCGTTTAAGGAACTATTGTAAATTGAAATCGGGTTTCGATAACTGATTAAACTTGCTACCTACTTGATAGCTACAGTACCGCTTTAACCATACTCGCGAGCTACCTCGCTATCGAGGTGGTTTGCTTAGAATGTACTGACAGCAACTGGGACTGATTAGTTTTAGACCTCAGTAACATCAGCGAAAAGATGCAAAACACTTATAAACTACATACTTGTTTCTTTCTAGCTTACGACTCTTAAAAAGTGAGTACCAATAACCTAATTAGAGGTTGAAATCAATCAGTTAGCCATTAACGAAGTGTGACAGTAATTTAGTGTCCGCGATCATTTCTGCTTTACTTTATTATGGCTGATCGTAGACGGATACTACTCAAGAATCTCATACTAAGATAAAGTAGATGTTGAGTGTTACTTTCCTTTCGGAAATTGCATTGTTAGTCACAGATGAAAATAATCTTCAAACCGAAATAACAATCTATGCAAAACATATGACTAAGCGATAAAATTTCGTTGTACAACTTAAAAAAAGAAGAAAACGCTAGGTGTCTCATCAGAAATAATATTTTTAAAATTACGATTATCATAACTCATTTAACAGATGGATAAAATACATCTTTTAAAACAGATGTGCTTATAAACTGAACAATAACTTAATAATAACCTTCAAAAAGACGTATTTCTAAGTTCCTTAACAAACAATCCGGATTGTTCTCAATTTCTAGATGACAGATATAAACTAATATAGAACTTGGAACATTTATATTAAAGTTACAACACTCCCAGATATCAGCTTAAAAAGAATAGAAATCATAATTAACGTGACTAAGTCTAGGATTAAAAATTAACCATGTTGTTTATTAGGTTGTACATTCTGGCCATCGAATAGTCCTGTAAAACCATGTACATTAGCAAACAATCAGAATACGATAAACGAAATTCCATAATCAAGTTGAATCAGCCAGTTAGCCCCACTTGATATGATAATTTAAGCCAATACTAGGTATTAAACATTGCTATCGACTAAAACCATTCAATTATTTCAGTTTCACCGTTAACATGAGTCATGAATTGATAAAATCGTCAGATTTCATAACAAAGCATAAAATAATATAAATAAATAATAATAATAACAATATACTGAATGAAATGAATACGTTCTAACAGGATGTGTTCAAATGTGGAAATTGTAGAGCAGGATAACATGTGAATTAAAGGTATGATAAAAATAAATAAAATAAGGTTAATATATGGAGGGAGATTTTAGAAGAATAGAAGCCGTGAGATACAGAAACAATACGTTAGATTCCCCTTGTTACTATGGTCTTAGATTCGTCTACAATCTCCAACCATGTATTAATCGTATTTTATGTATTTATTTTTATCATACCTCTAATTCACATGTTATCCTACTCTACAATAAAATAATCTATCCACTTAAAAAAAATTCCTTTCAAATAAACAGGATTATCAATCACCTGTTGGCGTAATTCACATTGCTGTTGTTCACCGTCTTGTAACTGTGCTTCATTTTGTTTGATTGCAGCATTCAACTTTAGAATTTGTGATTCCAATTGTTTTATTTTATCTAATGCATCAGATAAATGTTGATCGGTTTCAACATCTCTTAACTCTCTGCGTAATTTTCGTGTTTCTTGATCTGACAGTCGAAGTGATGCTTTCAAATGACTTATCTCTGATTCCAATTGATTAATTTGTTGTCGGGATTTTTCATCTGATTCTTTCAGAGAAAGTCTGATTGATATGGAGAAATTTCGAATGCATTTAAAAAATAATTTAGCTTTAAAACGTTATGCTATTCATGAATGGCTCAAAATTAATCAATAAAACACGCCCAACAAGATGCCTAGAATAGCTTGTTACATTAGTTACAATACAATGAATCGGGAACAACTACTACGATGATCGAACTCCGGTTACCTATGATTCCTAAGCACAAAGTTTGGTGAAAATTGCATAAATATTTGCAAATATGTGTTTGAAAGTACATAGGATGGTTCAAAATGTATATAAACTTAAAAACTGCCGGTTTTAAATATTCATGGAAGTTTTCTAACTGATGAAATTAGCATACTAATATGTAATTTATTAAAACTTGTTACACTGAAGCATTATTATAGAAAATGAACATATGTGGATTTGAGATTTATTCTTCTTGGCATCAATAAATGGTATCAATTGGTCACCCTTTAGTGGTTAGTCCTGGCTTCTTCAATTGTAACTACAGATGTTTTGAGAAAATGTAACAGTAATATTTACTATTGAACTACTTAAATAGAAGCCTATGTAATCACAAACCGAATTCCATAAGCACTAAGTTTCTGTATAAAACGTTTCCCCTACTTCCATGAAGCCAAGTGATCCCCACCGCATACTTATCTCCGGCAAAACGGTGCGTTGCCAAGATATATTCGGATGACAATATTCACTATACCAATTACTGAGAAATATGTTAAATATCTAAACTTTCAGTTGCTAAACGAAACTAGCAGAAAACTATGACATAGAAACTAATTAACACAAGAGCCAGTCATCCTTAAAGTCACTAAGAAAAGACTCTATACTATATTTAAAATGATAACACAAAGACAAACTTGTTTCAGAGTCGGTCGTGATAATTTTCTGGGTATTAAGGATTGTGTAAACCGTTGTATTTTGCAGACTGACGCCAGAGCGACCCATGTTAGACAACCATTGAAAACAAAAATAAACTGTTTTATGATTAAGTGGGATTCCTAAGTAGTAAGTAATCAAACCTCCACAAAAGATCAAATCCAAGACCGATACACCTCGCAGTATAAAAGTGAAAGCATAACAATTTAACAATGCTGTTTAAAAAGTCATACCTAAGTTACAATCTTGTAATCGAAGTTTGCTAAAACAAGTAATTCTACAGTAGTAATAGCTAATAAATACTTTGATCACAAATATTTTTGCTAAAATAAACTTACACATGAGCTGACTCTTCACTCGTTAATTTAGCTTTAATTTCTTCCAAGCTTTTACTGTAACGTGTCCCTTTCTGCTTCTAGACGTTTAATTTCTGAATCCATTCTACCAAGTTCTGTTTCATAACTAATATAACCACCTCTACGTCGTCGATCACGATGACGAGAATTAGGTGTTATGCTTATAGTTTTTTTGCGTAATTTCGATATTCCTAAACATTCAGGTGATGTTTCTTCTGTCGAATCGCCAGTTTTATTCCCACTATCAACTTCATCGTCATGTAGACTAACCAATTCACCTTCTTCGTCATCAGCCTCATCATTTTCTGAATCTAATAACCTTTGAGAATGAAGACTTTGTTTCAGTGTGGTTAAACGTGTTGATAAATTATCCCGTTCTATTTCAACCTAATTCAACATACAATAAAAAAGACAATTAAATATTAATACAGATTTATAAAGTGATAACACAAAAGTCAATGATGAAACAGTAAATAAATGTAAGCAGTCTTATTATTTGAAATGGAATTTTCGGAATACGGTAGGTTCAAGTTTTTACAAGTTGGAATACTTGGAACTTTAAAGCTCTCACAAGCACAAGATCTCTTAGTGTATAACATGATCATTCAATCGGAGAAAACAGATTAGATACGATTAACTAGAAATATGTGAATGCATACTACGAAAACACCATTGTACTAAATAAGGCATTTATAAATTAGGCGTTTTCAAAGTGTGGTTTTACAGTGACCAAACTTCCGATTTACATAAATGAGTTTGTGAACGTAAAAATGTGGGAATATTGAAGCTGGATAAAATATTATCCAATACCAACGAAACCGAATCAATGACGATGATGGTGTTTTGCATAAAAGATATAGACTATCTTATGACTAATTCATCCCCTCATTGTCTTTGTACTCTTATTATCATGACTAATATACGGCTTTGTCCATATAACTCGCTAAACATGTGATTGTGTGGATGTTTGTCCATCCATTTCTCTTATCATATTGATCTTATGTACTAATACATTAATTTGACCATCACTTGTCATTGGTTCTCCTCCATATTCACTTCCTAAGCCTATCTATATTTAAAACTATTACAAAAACTGATATATTACTGATGTGCCTATGTGACCATTTATGTTTCTGTCGCTAATTCGTTCAATACAATTTCCGTGCCGGTGATACTGTTTTTGCTGTGTTAATTCGTGACTGTCATTTGAACCACTTATTAACCAAAATACTGTAGATGTCTTTCACATCTCACTGAAGTTCATTGTGATAAATTCTAGCTTAATAATTTACTGGTCAAAACCCACTGTTCAGAGACAAGTTGGGTATTTTTTTACTAAATACTTCACTTACTTCAGCTGTCTTTTGTATTGCAGTAAGTAATGCATTTTGTAATTGTTCACACTTATTTTCGATTTGCCTTAATCTGACCAATTCATTTTCTATATTTGTTGAATGTTCACATGTCGCTCGGATAGCTGACAGCTGTGTTTGAAGACGGGCACAATTGCCTTCAGCTGAAACAAGTGCTATTTCTAAATCTGTTTGCCTAAAAGATAAATAAGTAATTAAGAGAAAATATATAATTTATAATTAAAATAGTAAGCAGAAGAATACAGAAATGAAAGTAAACAAATAAGTTTAGCGTTCGACAGCAGATCATATATGACACGAGGTTCTAGCGAGAATTCGTGACTAGTGAAGTTCACATAAGCCGAGAGGGTGGCAGTCATCACCAATAGCACTGAATAATCATCGTGCTATATTACAAATTAATTGACATAAAAGACTTAGCACTGGACACCGGTCAATGGGAGCTGATGGCTCGGCACTCGCTTAGTGACCTGGACGTTCCTGGTTTAACCACTGATAAGGTCGTTGATGTGTACTAAAGAGTTTCATACTAAGGCGAAACAGTTGCCCAGTGCTTTCTGGTTTACAAAGGTGCATAACCGGAACCAATCTGACTAATACAAACAATGAAATAAAACCTATCTTCACAGAAACCACCTCGAATTAAATGACGAAACAAATTATTTACAGCTTCACTAGTGACTACTTTTGCACTAAAAAGAAAATTTCATGTTATCATTAAATTATGCCACATGATGAAATAGCCGGTTCAGTAGGCATAAAAATTATGTACAGAAATAATTGCAAAAAACGTCATGAGGTAAGTAGAGCTGAGTAAAGAATTCGAGGCTTTAATAAAAAATCTAAACTTTCATGCTAATCAACATTTCTTTACATAAAAATAATAACAAGAGTTAAAATTTGAGATATCATTACATGGTAACACTTTTTTTACAAATAAATGACTGTATAATTACGAAAATATCGTTTATAAATGACTCAGATTTGGTTAACACATTTGCAGACTGACATTAAGTAGTTGGAGGTAGTCGACAGGAAACATTTCATAAGCTGAATTTCGTGCTAACAGGAACTTTTCAGTATAGCCAACCTGCAATCTTTAAGGTACATATACAACCTAATGGTAATCGAATCCACATCACACAGCTTCACAGTGAAACTAATATATCTGGCCTACACGATTTGTGGCTGGTTGATGAGAGCGTAGGCAAATAGGTAGTAAATCACAATAGAGTGAATAGATAATTGTAACTTATATATTCACCTTCTCATATTGATGTATGATTCCTCACCCAACATTGCTAATAGTACATGTAATGTCTAATTCAACTGGTTACTGCTCAATTAGTCGGATTTGTATCTGTGTGAAAGACAAAATCCTGGATGTAAGCTGTCGTATTATGTATAGTGCAGTAACTAAAATAACTCGTCAGTCTTAGCATACATAACAGAGACATTATCACTGAGACATTAAAGCTGCAAGTAAACTCCTATAAGAATGATATTCAGTCACTTGATCGATAAAATTCTATCAGTATTAAGGAATAAGCAAATATGACATCAATTACTAGTAAGCGATTATATACTACAGCAAGATTAATCACAATGCATACATATGTATCTTAATTAAGTTCTAGCAAGGATAACTAGGTCAGTCAGTCAGTTATAACGTAGAACTTGGTACATGCGTACATCAGTTCAAGTTCCCATGCCTCAATTAACAGATAGAGATTAAATTGTTGGACCAAATCCCAGAGTAGAGGAGGTAGTAACAGAGTAAGTACTAATGGAAAGGCATAGAGATCAGAGATGAGATTCGAAATAAAAAAGTGATTCAGTAAAGAGAAAATTATGAGAAGCTCAAAAACTAGAATTTAGAGGAAGACAAGGAGTGGATGCACCTGCGCCATTGCAAACGATTTTGAGCCATATCACCTAAAGTCTCTAACCATTTGTTACGATCATCGCGTGGGCCCCAACCAAAGGATAACTAGGACTATAATTAGTTGAAATATCACCCAGTTAATGAAAATTAACTTGAATCATTCGATGTATAGAGTAAATGGTTGAATCTAAACATCATAAAATGACAGGGAAATAAGTATTAAACAGAAGTCAGTAAACAACAGATAAGCTTATCGACACAGTATTCAGCAGTGATTAGAACTATTTTCACCTAAATTCATATACTACCCAAAATTTTCACCATTAGATAAATTGTAGGACGAAGAAAATCTCCATTCTCTTGCACATCAGATATTAAAACAGCTGCTTTCAATATCAACTAATTTATTAACATTTATTTTTAAAAAGCTAGGTGCGTCTAAGTACTCAACATGTTTTTGCCCTAAAAACAACTTCAAGAGAATTTAGACAATTCCGACTTATTTTTGAATGATTCAAGTAAATTTACAAAACACTTGACTAAATTCCGTTTTTACTAGTTCAAAACAAAGAGGTAAAAGTGTTTCGTAGCTTCCATCAGTCAATAACAATTCGCAACATGATCTATAACCAATAAATAAAGAAAAGGTTAACCAACTTTGAACATGCTTCTTTCAAGGCAGTAATTTCACGTTTAGCCGCTCCTAATTCAGCACTTAGCTGATTACGTTCTTCTGTTAATGAATCTACACGTTTGCATAATTCGTCTGCTTTCGTTAAACGATGACGTAGTTGACTGATTTCTAATTCAGCACGTGCTAAAGATGTTACATTAGTTTGAACTGATTCACCAAGTACACTATTTTCTTTTTCTAAACGTGCGATTCTTTCATCAGATGAAATATCATTGATATTTCTACCTCTTAAATTCTAGAATTATAAAAAGAACCTCAGTAAATTATCAATATATATATATATATATATATATATATATATATATATATATATAGTCTGTCTAGTAAATACACAAACTGAATCAATTCTACCTTCGGTTTAAGTCTCTTACGACATATCGAGGCCAATTCATTGAATTTCGTTGACAAAAGCTACTATTGGCAAATAGATCAAGGATTTTATTGTTAGCAATGAAGATAATTTTTTACCACTTAAATAAATTTTCTCAGTTAATAAAGTGGTATGCACTTGGCCACCTTTAGTGTTCTTCATAATCAAGTTAAACTTTCAGAATCTCATCTTTTTACACATGACCTGGTCTTAAGGTCAGAATCCGATTGACAGATCTAATTAGGCTGAAAAGCCTATTTTATACAACATTTGATTTTACCCTGTGTGTTCTTAACAAAATTTCAAAAAAATGTAAAATATCTGTCATATATTCAAGTATATCGAAAGTGAAAGAGTTAACACAGACGATAATTGGTGACAATCGCGCCAACTAATTCAAAAATGTAGACTACCGAGTTCTAACTCAGTAGGCTGAAGGTAATACTGTGATATGAAGGTCTTGAATGCAACCACGAACTAAATAGTATTATTCACGAGTCCCGAAGTATGGTAGACATCAATTCCAAACGGAAATCGTCTGAAAATAATTGTCTAATATAAAGACTATGTGGACAAAAACTATAAAAAAACTTAATTTATCTAAACAAATATAGAGACAATCAAAAATAGTAACAGTTGATAACTCACCTTTATAGTTTCAGTTAAGTAGTCATTTTCACGTGACAACTCATTAATATGTCTTTCTGAGGTTTCTTTAAACGTATTTAGTGACTCTCTTGTCTTTCTAGCATCTGTTTCAAAACTCAATCGTTCCAAATCTAATTGACATAAACGTTCAGCTTGAGCTGAAAAAGCTGTTTCAAGTCGTTCAAGCTTAAGTATTTGATGATTAGGGATGAGGGAAAAGAGAAAATATATTACATAACAAAAATAGAAAATATTACAATTCATCACTAAGAGAGAGGCTTAAACAAAAACGAAACGAATTTAGCACTCAATAATGAATGTTAGATTAATATGAATTTAGTATCAAAGAGACAGCCTAGGATACTGAACAATAGTGTAGTTTGATCCAAGTTAATACCAATGAATGATTAAATACAAAATAAAACAGCATCTTTTGTCGAATAGTATGACGAAGAACAGATGCATGTGTGTCACTGAGAGTGGTTTTGAGTCGACTGTCAATACCGATTCTCTTTGTAACCATTGCTCAAAGTAGAATACTATTTATAGCAGAAAATAACTATCAATAAGTGTATGAATTAATATCAAATCTTAGACTGCTTCTTCCATTCTATGTTTACCCACCTAGCCAACATAATACGTGCTTTGTTTCATAATAACTAACATAATGATCAGCTGAAAAATTATTAAAAAACAGTAAGTAAAAAGTAAAAATCATTCGCCTTGTGATCAAAGGCATAATCCTACGGTTACATTAGTTAGTGAACTTATTTTCACAGTACAAAGGCAGTATCAAACAAATTTCATTTTTAATTTCAGTTAATATTAACATTTAAATTTATCTCCAAGTTTCATGATCCTCGAATATCTATTTTTCCGGAGTTTGAGTACCTCAGACCCATTTAGTGGAAGAGACAATAACCGGAAGGTATTAGAATAGAACGAAACAATTCTTCATTAACCTACAAGTTTAGGAGGTTATATGATTGAGTACTCATCTTGAAATTTACAGGAAACTACCAACTCATAAACTGAATCTTGTTACCAGATCTACACAAATGTAATTCAGTTATTTATTTCGTGTTTAAGCAAAACGGAGGGAATCTTTGTTATGATTTATATTTCAGCAATTAGCACACCATTACACAGGCACATATGGTAGTGATTATGGACAAGCGAACGTAATTACAGATAATCATGTAATTCGTTGAAATGACTATCAGGATGATCGTAAATTAACTCACTTTATAAATGAGGAATAAATACAAATACTCACATCACATTAAGAGATTAGATGATGAATAGTTTCAGACAGTCTAATAGCTTCATAAGGATATATCATGGATAGTAGATCCCGGTACAGCTTTCAAGTAATAAATAGGTAGAATAACTGAAGACTTTAACACAGTGCAACAGCGGCTACTCATTATCTCAATTCTACCTAATATCTATAAAAATTATACCGTAATTTAGAAAAAGTCCGTCTTTTGATTTTGACATTTTATGCACTAGTGGATTGTAGGAATAATATCATTAACTGTTGTGACCAGACAACCGGACAACCGAACTAACTAGTTAACGAACATCTCCATTTGTTGCCTGAGAAGGGTTAAAATAAATCAATACTCAGGTCTATACTATCACATCTGGTTGATAGTGAGTACCCGTGGTAAGAATAATGTTAAAGAATTTCACTTCCATAATTTAATCTCTTAAATTTGGAAGAACATATTCTCCAATCAACTCTGCATTACGGACAACCTAACACCGAAATCATATTTGTTCCCGACATTGATTACATACCTTATTCGTTAACAACTGATTTTCACGTTTAACTTCAGCTAAAGATGCCTCCGTTTCAATATTGTCTTCGTTGATAGATTGGGCTTTAATTAGTAAACTTTTGGTTATTTCAAGCTCTTTATTTAAGCGTCGATTTACTTCTTCTAAATGATTTAAACGATTTGTCACTGATTCAGACAACTGATCAGACAAACTAGAATTCAATCCATTTGATTGTGATAGTGGTTCAGGTTGACGATGGCTACTGATTAGGATCTCTGTATTGACTAAATTTTCATCTGTTGCATCAAATGAAATCCGATACTGTTGATGTGGTATAGTTTGTTCATTATTCTCGCTATTTTCATTATGAGCTGTTGCCTCGTTTGAGCTAATTAAATTATTTGTTGAATTCATAAACTTCTTATGTGTATAATGCTCTAATTTGAGTTTACCTAATTCTTCATGAAGATTTTTAATCAAGTCCAAATCTAAATTTCGAGCCTTTAAAAGTAAGAAAACAGAAAGAAGTTCACTGCAGAAGAGAATTCAAAATTAGGAAGTTAGTAATAAGTAAATTTGATATTTCTATAAAAAGAAAAGTCAATAGTTCAAACAGATATTGCCAATGATTTGTCGCTTCCTATTTATCCGAATAATTTCATTATATTATCATATCACCATATTTAAGTAAACCAGTGAAATCATCTATTTCAACTAAGATTCTTTACAACATTTTTCAAAAGAAATTTATTTGGTGAATAATAGTATAGTTTAAAATAATAAACATAAATGAATCTCATGTGTTATTTATTTAAACTATTAACAAGACATTTTAAAGAACTTAGCGTCCGGTAAACGTTCTAACAGATGATATCCTGTAAAGCCAAATAAAGGTTCACAAGGAAGAACATTATATTACCATGTGAATGAATATCTTTAAAGGATATTTCTCTGATTTAATACATAAGAGACGATAAATATTATAGAAAATTCATTAATCATATAAAAGCATTGTATACTTCATAAATCCTTTAATTTTGTATTATCATTCATTCACATTCGCCACTTGCTGACTATCTAAAAAAGGCAAAACTTCTATCTCGGTAACTCAAGCTCGATATCATACTTAGATTTAGCCAACCAGTGGCTACTTTAATAGTCAGCAATAGTGTCTTGATTTTAATGCATACATACTGAATGTTTCAAGTTCGATTAATCAAAAGTGAACTGAGATTCAAACGACTTATTTGAGTTGAACATGAAAACTGTGATGCATGTCTGAAGAAATTGGATGATGTGGTTTAAATAGTGTAGATGCATTCACTTTATGTTCTTCTTAAATAATGAGTTCAAAAATTATTTCATGTATCTTATTACGCTAATTAATCTATTCTATCATAGGCACTTACTCAATGTTTCATTCTTTTACTACCACTGAAACTATTACTACTTACACTACTATGGTATTTATCTTGGTAATTCCAGATCTCTGTGTTGACGTGATGTGTCAACTTGATCCGATTCACATTTGTGTAGGTTTTACGTTGCCCATGGTTACAAAACTAATTGAAGAGTGAGTCAGGTTAAAAGTATACTGATAAATACCGGTAGATAGAATACATTTTGAGATAGCGAAGAAGATTTGTAGCTTAAGAGGATAATTTTGGTTATATTGCATTCATTGATGACTTAAGCTCCATAACTAAATCACTCAGATCAGAGGATGGAATATAACCAAAAGATGGAATGCGTTGCCATCTTGAATCAATTAGGTGAAAATCAGTCAACAGTGTATCGTTTGGAGAAATTAAAGCCGTAAAGAGCTCATATCTATGATTGTTGTCTATTATCCAAAAACTACTTCATAAATACTAAAACTAAATATTGATAGTATAAACATAAAAATACATTGTAAAAACACACATTTTCTGTTTCTGCTAATTGACACCGTGTTTTATTTAATTCTTTCTCTAAATCTGTTATTTTATGATGATATTCATGGTTGATTTCAGCTTTATCTGCCCATTGTGAATGTTCATTTGACAAAATTTCTAAATCTTCGGTAAGTTGTTGACATCGAGCCTATGAACAATAAAACAAAATATAATTAAAATTAATTTACTTAATTAACTATGCTCTCACTTTTGCCATTCATAGCTTCATATCCTACATAACAAAATATTATAAGTGAATAAACAGCAGCAACTCAAACTGATTTATGTTATACATCATGAAATCATTCAGAATCGATAAGAAGTTAGTAGCTTCTTCTAAGGAGAACTAAGAACATCTTAATGACCATAGTTACTGAATTTGAGGTAACCATTCATCGAAAACTGACATAAATGAGGGAATCGTTGAAAACCAGGGAACACTAGATATGTGTTTTGTCCTGATTTGAAACTGTTAAGATATTCACTGTCATGTCTTCACCAGGCATCGGATCCCAGAAATGTATGACGTTAGTTCGTGGTCAGAAAATAACTTCGAACTGAACAATCTCTATAAACTTTTCACATTAATGTTGTTAACGAGTTGTTAACGCTATACTTCTGATAGAAATCATATTATCACGGTTTACAATTGACTGGTTCAATGATCGAGCACACACTGCAAAGACCAAATAGTTAGTGGTGGCATAATTAACAGCAGTTATTTTAAGCACTTCAAATATGCATCCATGTATATTCAACAATTAGTCGAAGATCCACTACAGTGACAACTGCCCGAAATAATAAAAGATACATTTGTCACCAAAAACAAATCGGAGTTGGGCGCAATGAGGTCGATGAGATAAAGGAGGTTAAAACATACTTAATTATCTGAATCGAATACATTAGCCATAACCTATAGAGTCCTACAGCAATCCTATGAGTGTAAAGGAATCTAACAAGTCAATAGTTATGTAAACAATATCTCCCGTATGCTACTTTTTTAAAACGGTTTATTTTATGCAGAATTTGTAGTGTAGTCGGAAAACTAATCAAACTAACACCTCAACACCAGTTTCTTTTCGCTTGCTAGTTAAGTGAAACTTTTCCTACCTTTTTCCGAATGAACACTTATCAATCAAAGATCACATGAAAGTGACACACCATTTCATCAAGGCTTTCACATATTAGTTAACTATTGTGCACTGAAGTACAACAATTGATATAAACAGATTCACTGCATACCAAATACGGTATAAATAATGGACTTATTAACTCGAAAAATGTAGATCTGTTTAACTATAGTAATTAACAAAACGAATCTAATTCTTAGTGTTAACTGAAACCTATCACTTATTATTTGTGATGAAAGTTTTGAAGGGCTCATCAACAATAGTTCCTTTCATGTACTAATGAACAAAAACAAAATAAAAGATTCATAATCTTTCAATGATCTAGTTAATTATAAGTGCGAAATAGCATAGATCGACCAAAAACCTTAACGTTATCATGTAATAAATCATTGATTTTGTTTACGAAGAACTGTTTTATGTGTTTGCTTTGTTATCCGGTCAGACTAATCTAATGAATTTTGTAGAGAAATAAGTACAAAAAAACACCTACTAGACAATCGCTGGCAGCCTAAACATTCATGGATAATGAGAATACAATGGACATTTAGCTAGAAGTAAATAATTCAACACAGTGATGAATACAGCCTTTACTAAAAACCCATTGATTATTCTTCTGTATTCAACACATATAGCAAGTTATACGTTGAATGATAGTAATTTTAAGTTATCTCGCATAGGTAACAGATAACACTAGTCATTCATACTGTTCATACATAACTTATTAATTTATTCAAAATTAACTTTGACTTTATGTATATTGATGTAGAAGATAAAAGAGTTTGTAATGTTCAATTTATAGTTGCCTCTTCACAGGAGTGGGTTTAAATCAAGTATTTACAATTTTCTATGATCTATGCAACAGATAAAGACTAATACGAACATCTTAGTTTATAGGGAACTCTGCAATTGGGTTTTTCGGTAATTAACACTTAATAGAAAAGCATATGTGCAATCATGAGTAAACTGATATTCTGTGTGGAACTCGAGCCCGAATCACCCAGTTCCGCAATCCAAGGTAATAATAACTTAGCAATTCGTTTCACTGAACAGAATTTTATCAGAACTAAGGAGTAGAAAAACAAAACACTAGTCACTACTTAGTGATCAACATTAATGCATACATTCTAAGTTTCTTTGAAACTATTTTCAAGTTAACTGTAGAACATTGTACACTTATTTTTAACAGATAAGATTAAAAGTATCTACATAATGGCTGCAATCGACATTATATATTACTAAAATAAATTTAAAAAATCATTATCTATAAGCAGTTTACTTTATAATAATCAATTTCATGTAGTCTTTCTTTAAGTTTTTCATTTTCAACTTCTAAATTGATCACACGTTCTGCAGTTTGTTTCAATGCATCCACTTCATCTTGCCAATGTCTTGCAGTACATGCGGCATCAGCTAAGCGTGCACGTTCCTCTTTCACTTGACTTAGCTCACGACGTGTCTCAAATAAATAATCTTGTAGTTCAACTAACTGGTCAGATTGATCTTCACTACATAACAAAAAGGAGGAAATAATAAAATGTGATGTACTTCAAGTACTTATTGATAATATGATTGAAGTTTTCGACACAAATTCTGAGACAGTTACTTAATTGTATCGTGAGCGAGACAATACCTGAAAGTCCTAAGAAGTCTTAGAATAAAGTGCAAACGCTATTTTTAGTTATTAACTGTTCGCCAATTAGTATCGGCTGATGATGGGAACTATTTGAAAACCAGAAGATTCTCTACAAGCTTTCCAGCTTTATTATCGCTTGAGCGTTAGAAAACAACCAACGATATTTCTGAGTGTTGAGTTCTTTTAGGTAACACTAAATCCTGAGTGAAATACTCCTCCAGACAAATATTCTTAAAAATTTCTTCATTCCGAACCATATTCGCAATGTTTAAACTTTCCCATTATTATTGCAACAACTGCTATTTCAACTCCCTTAATATTGATCTTGCTGTGTTGATGTTGCACGGAAAATCGGACTAAAGCACATCTATGACAGGTGCCTACGTTAAATTTAGAGTGAGTGATTTTAATGAAGATCTCACTAAAACCTATCAATGTAGGATCCAAGTTTATTAGTTTCGACACCAATACACTGTAACTTTAACCACTAACACAAAATATGCTCTAGACGGCTAAGATCTTATATCTGAGGCTGACGTACGAAATGACGTGAATTCTCTTACATTCCAATATAGCTACCAAATAAACAAGCAATGAATTTATTGTATTGTTACAATATGAAATGCAAGTATAATGAACAGTTTTGAGTATCTCAGACAATGAGACAGACAATACTTATGTCACTATAGTGAGTCAGTAGTAAATTATTATTCCATCTTGCTTAAGTGATTTGATAGAAATAAGTCAGTTCCACTAAAAACTTAAGTAGCGTTCAGTAATACGTAGAGATGACAAGCAAATGACCTTAGGCACCCATTCCTTCAGAACATTACCACTGAGACATATGAGCCACAACGGAAGAAACAAAGCGAAATGAGGTCGTGGTCCATATTTCGCAGTTTTGTCAACTAACAATATCAGTCGATCATTAAAAAAATCAATGAAAAGTAAACTAAATATTATATGAACGTACATTTCAATATGCGCTCGACGTAATTTAGCTTTGGTTTCAGCCAACTCAACAGTTAAATGATGCTTATCCATATCCATTACAAGAATTTCAGGTGTTAAATTATCAGATGCTTGGTATAAAGAATGAATGGAATCTAATTCCATTGTTTCCACCTCTAAACCGGAATCCATCCGACCAATTTCTGATAGATCACTTGTATTACTAATATTATTGTTAGTAATATTGTTTTGGTTCATTTTAATATCATTTACAGTAACTTCATCAGCAATCTGCTCATTAGTCTGCGTAAACGATTCATTTAAATCATTGATATCCGTTTTTTTACGAAGTAAGAATGTTTGTTCATCGAGTTTGGGTGTAGATATAGCGAAATGACTATTACTATTACACTGTACATTTTCAATACCGAGTGACATCGTAGATACTGATCGTTCTTTTAATCCAGTCGATCCTAAAGTTCTAGATCGAGAAGCTAATTGATATCTTGCCTTGTAATGTGATAAATTTGTTTTGTAATGATGTTAATTCATCTAATAACTGAACTATTTCCTAAAATTATGCAAAAAGATTGTCAAAAAAATTTTTTAGATCATTGATACATTTTCGGGATATAAAAATGTTATTTACTGAATTATGTTACTAAAAGTAGTCACAATCATTTAATTAAATTGACTACGTCATTAATCACGTCATAAAGAAATATTTTAGTTTATTCAATCATCCCTCAAAAACCGATTCATTAAAAAAATACACCACTGCCTCATGGAGTCGACGAGAGTGGAAATTCGAGCCGTGTGACTCACTGTTATTATGATGAACAAGCTCCTCACGGTAATACGAATTACTTATATCTGCCAACTAAATTGATAATATTTAAAATCAATGAGAGATGTACAGGTTAGTCGTATATTATTTTATTGTGAATGCAACGGATGTCAATATTCAAAACCGACTTATTCCTCCTCCACTTATACACATATCTCGTCTCATTTCATTCCATTAGTTTATTTCTGTAATTAATGTTAAGCTTCGTATTACTGTATTCAATTGCAAACCTAGTAACTGGTAGATTCCAGAATAGCATTCGGCTCAGACTACTTTGATAAGGATAACAACGCAGTGTTACAAATAAAGTACGGACCGAAACTAAGTACATAAATCTGTACTGCGTGCATGAATAAATCAGTCACTAAAATGGAACAGTTTGATATCATGAACTGTAAACACAACGACAGAATACAACTACCAGTTGGTTAATTTTCAATAGTTATTGCATGAATTCTGTGTAATTGAACATCTTTGCATGATTCTTTATGACATACCTCTAAATAAATATCTTCAAGTTGGTTGACCACAGATCGAAATACGCGTAAAATATCAGTATCGGAAGATCGAAGTTTCTCAAAACTAACAATACTTGCTGAACATTCAGTAACCTGTAAAGTACAAAATACAATATTAAATGGTCAATTTTCGGAGGCTTTCTATAAAGCCAAATACATAATGAGTCATTTAGATAAAACTTAAGAAGCGGCAAAATATGAAGTCATTTAAAATTCATTGTGAGATTTCACTTGTATATATAATACTTAACTTTGTATTATTCCATTGTAACCTTTCATTCATATAAATCTAGCATAAATTTAGTTAGTCAATAATCAATCAAAATCAATTTTCAAATAAATGAGTATACTTTGTTGGCGTAAATAAAGATATCTCTCATATCCGGATAAAGAAATAAGTTTTCACTTGTCAGCAGCGATTTCTTGAGTCAAAACATATGAAGAAGTTGCAATCTCAGTTATACTGTAACTACCGATGATAGGTTCCTGTTCGCGATTATAACAATCTATAATCAAGTAGCGTTGATTTGTATTCACCTTCGATTTTCGAGAAGTTCATTCATGTAGATAACTATCCCAAATTTTCGAGTCACGAATAACCCTGCACAATTCATATTATTGAGTAAGAATTAGTGGTGGTCTGAATACTATATTTTCACAGAATATTTACTACGTACGAATGGATTATCTCCTTAAAATTATATTCAAAGCTGTGATTGAGAGTGGTTAAGGGATAGTCGATACAAGATGCCGAACGTAGTATAACATGGTAACTATGGTGGACTTTGGATTTAGGTGACTCATGATTAACTCCGATAGGGAGCCCTAGTTCTTTCAAGAACGCAGATACCCTTTACTAAAGAGTAACAAAGAGTATGAAGCGACGGTTAGGTTTAAACGTCTAACTCTGAATCACTTTCATTTTCACATAGTGCCCACGATGTTATACTCATTAAACCAGTAACCTCAGTGTGATTTAATGAATAGAGTTCGAACATAACTAGGGCCATAACTACAACCATTACGATCACTATTCAGTGATCAAAAAACGTAAACATCAACTACTGATAAACAGTAAAAATGAATATTCGCACTTGAGAATGCCTTAGAGATATACTTTTTCAACTGTTTAACTGGTATAAAAGTGCATTTCCACTATCTACAACCTGGCCGGGCTACCGAAACCTGAGGATATCAAAACCGAAAATACAGACAGTCTGATCAACAGCTGCTCTGAATAATGTGATAAAACTGGAAGCTCCTGTGAGATCCACGATATAAAAGGTAGTGACATGGATAAAAATCACTTAAAATAAACTAAATCGACTTCTCATTTATAGTAAGAATAAAGTATAATTTCAGCGACACTCGATGAGAATTAATTATCCCAAGGCTTGGTCCTATTTCGAACTACTTATCAGTGGTATAAATCTGCACTACAAAATAGCAAACCCGTAAACCAGTTGAAGTTTAATTGAGGTGGATTTGTTGAAATAGGTATTAAGTTTAGTTGATTGTATTTTCCACAGATTGATGTCGGTTGGATACCACCGAAAACATACAGTACTAGACAGCTGTTTTTTCCTAGTATAGGACTTATCAGTAGTTAGCACCCTCGATTTCGCCGGAGAATCAATCCAAGTCTAGCTGAGAACGCTTAACAATCTACATAACTGGGCCAGAGTCAAGTGGTAGAATTCTAGTTTCACTAAGTTGTATATAAACATTACGAAAAACAAAATGTATAATGACAATAAGTGATGAAACTATGCATTCCAAACAAAAACAATGTGCAGATCAAACCTACGACCTAACAACACAACACAATCTAAATGGTCAATCAAACGGCAATATTTGCAGCATCTAATAAATAAGTATGGTTACTGAAACTGCTGAACAGTCTCTTAAAAAAATGTAACATATTTAAATGTGATTCTACTATATTTTGATATAGTTTGATAATTTAAAATGTTATTATATCCATACATCACATCATCTACTCTCCGAATCGAACTGAACTCTGTCGATTAAGCTTTCATTTAACAAGTAAATTTTTTTTTATTAAAAACCTAAGAAATGCACGACTGCAAGTTACTAAAAGTTATATATACAGCCTTCAGAATGGGCACGATCTTACATAAATGGGAAAATGAAATATTCTTAATTCATCAATGAATAATAAATTATGCAGGAAAAAAATATTCTGTAAGAAATATACCGCTTACATTTTTAATACACGTCATTATACCAGTTTGAACATCTGGATTTAAATTTTCCATTATTTGACGAATAAAATAATCGCGTCGATCGCATCGCACAGCTGCACATAATAAGAAAAGTAGAATCTTTTCTAATTCTTGATCCGATTGAGCTATAAATAACAAAAAAAAAACGAATCAAACATTCTTTTCATAAATTGAAAAATTCCAGCTTAATCCACAAAATAATTCAATGAGAATGAAGAGGTTCCTGATAGAAAAATTAATAAAATACCTTGAACCGAACAAGTAATACTTACAGAATGATTTTGTAATTTATTTAATTCAAAATAATCCATCAGTAAGTAAAAGTAGTGCCATTTCGAATCCAAACCAGGTATAATCAACTCGAAGTCTGAGATAAATATTCGTCAGCTCAAGTTAACATATCACGTCAACACGATAAAATGAAATCAACAAATCGAATATCAATGGAGTCGAGATAATCTTAGCAGCAATGAGAAAATAGTTTCAGAAGAAGGAATAAAAAGTTGAGTATGTAGGAAAAAGGATGAATACTATTTAACCTAATAGAGTACGCACATAAAGAAAAGAATGTTAGAAAATAATACTCATTTAAAGGAAAACATCTTTTTGACTGGCAGTCACATCAACAGTCGTCACCCTAACTAAATCCTTGAGATATCAACTTTCATGACTATTTTAAGAGCATTTTCTGTAAGTAGTACTTTGTAGGCGGAAATAATGAACCAACAGGACAAAGTGAGTAAATTTAAGTGTTAATCGAAAAGTTGAAATAATAGGCATATGATATGACTGATAAACAAGAATTCTGAAGAGAAATATCATTTGTATGCAATGATTATAACGAAATATAAAGAACAGAGGAAGCAAACTACAATGAAAAGGTCATAGAAAAGGAGGAAGCAGTTAAAAGATGGATGATGCTTCCATGTTTTGCTACCAAGACACTATGGTGATCTTTATTTAACTAAAAAAAATTAACAATGAATGGGCATTCTAACTATTATTAATGTCTTCTAAAATATTCTATGTGAAAAGCATGCATAAAATGACCGTTTTCATATATGGTGTTCAAAGTCGTTGTCAACGCTAATAATAATAGAATTACATATAAATCATTCAAAAGTCTTGTTTTTTAGTCAAATAAAAGGTATTATGATGATAGTCACGGAAACATCTAACTAAGAAAGTGAGAGAAAGATATCTAACAAATCGTTATCGTGAAAACAACTCGGGTTTTAAGATGTGGTTGATCAAAGCTTATGAAATGGAAAGAATATGAGGAAATGATGATTGACTTGTTCTTTCAACAGTGAATTCCCAACGTCCATCATAAGGAAGATCGACATTAAACAACTGTTTGCTATTTGCTCATACAACATCTACTTATCACATAATTTCAATGATTTGATTTCATTTAACATTCAGTTACTTTACACATACATCTCCAACTTTAGGACTATTAGTATCCAAATTGTGTTGCAATTTGTATTACGTTATAACATAGATTAATATGGGTAATAAACAGAACGTATTAAATAGTGTAATCTGTAATTTCAACTACTATTATTATTCCAAACTGTAATTAATGTAGAAAACGAAAGTAATAGAATTAACATTTTCGCTACATAAATGATCCATATAATCAAATTGCATAAAAAGGAAACTCATACATATTACGTTATGAATAAATTAATAGTCAACAAAGTAGTTTCTCTTTAATAGATTAGCTATTTCTGGAATGTTGTTTTACCGAGAATTATGTGAAAACACGATCAATGTAAACAATATATTTATAAGCCCTGAAGTGGTAATTAATGTCAAAGATAATAGTAATGATTCGCAAACAATAATAGATAATTATTCCCATTTAAATACATAGCTTAGAATTGGCAATAATCAAGTTTGAGATAATTTTATTTTTGCAATGATTTATAGAGCAATCAGGTCGTATAAATTGATAAGGACAGAAAAGTGTTTGGAATATACAAGTAGTATGATTTTAGATAGAAAATCTGCTGCGACGTTAATGATTAATACTCATTAAACCAAATCCCTTAATAGTATAAGATGTAGGGACTAAAAACTTTTGTGGTCTTACATGACAAACTTACATTAATTAGGCACCTACTGAAAACCAGGAACCATTGCAAAACTGTTTCATCCTAACGAGGAAATTCTCAGGGGTTAGAATCCACAAACACCCCTCCCCCATTATAAAAATATAGATTTTATCTTGACAAATAATTATAATTAAATGCTGATGAACAGATTTGTAGTGAAGTAAATTCAGTATCATTTTTCTCAAAGACTATTAAATTCTGCTAGGCAGTCCTAACAGCATTTCATATTAGTTGTAATGTAACAAATGTTATTAACAAGAATTCTAGACACACGCAGTTTCCTCCGATCACTTAACACACATCAAGTGAATACGTCATTTAAATCTAATAATTTTTCACAGTGATAAAATAAGACAATTACTACTAATATTTTAGAAAAAAATAGACAAGCAATCAAAATTAATTGATTGAATACGTCACAGACTAATGTTGGCAGGGTACCATCGAAAGCCACAGAGTATTGGACAGCTGTTCCGCTCTAGTGTGGAACTCCTCAGCAGTGAGTACCCCAGATTCCATCCCAGGGCCTTCAAGTTGGCGAACACCTAACCCTCTGTATTACTGGGCGGGCTTAAAAAAATACCCGAAGACTAAAAGCATAACAAAGAAAAATTTGAATACTGTTGAATTAAAACAAAACACGTTAATAATGAACATATCATTAGTTGACTAAAAGTTCAGTCAGAAACTTATAATTATTATAATTGTAATTGATGTAGACCGTTTTGAGAATTGTGACCTTAGATAAGAAGTGTAAAACAGTAAAAGTTACAAGGGGGTGAGAACTATGCAACAAATCAAACTTCTGGCAATAAAGGATCAATCAACTTTGATATCAGTACTAAAATGAGGTAAAAATTACTTACTTTGTTTTATTTAGGCTTATTGCTGTTTAGAAAACACAAACAACTGATATTCACCTAAAAGTTATTTCTTTTCATTTAACTTTTAGAAAATTCATAACTTTTGCTACATAAATAACAAAATCAGTAGTACAACTCACAACAACAACATTCGAAAGCACAATATTTATTGTCTAGTTGTCACACGATAATCTGATAATTGGTAATAGTGAAGTTTAAAATGTAAATTATACTCTTATTTTCCGTAAATAAGCTAAAGTAACAGATAATACAACATCAGCTATTAATAACAATAATAATAGTCACTGATGAAAAAACTCCCACACCCAAACAGTACCTAATCGATCCTCTGTATCAATAAGTTCTTAAATAGACTGACTAGCCTGATATCAAAAATATAAAAACAACTTTTAGCGGCTAAATGAAGATATAACATAGGTCAATGATGTGATTGACTGTTACTGTTAATAGCACTGAGGTCCAAATTTTTTTATTGCTGTCCATGCGACATTTTTAATCTGTGGTTGGCAACATTTAATAAGTTTAAAATTGAACTGAATTTAGTGAAAATGAATGGAATCATCAATAACTTCAGGGGCAGAATATTTTGAAATTAAGATATTATTGGATGAAACTATTTATACAAAACAACAATTGATTTAAACCACACAGATACATTCCGCACCCAGATTAACAAGAAACAGGAAATAAGAGACAAAGGGAAAATCATAGGGAAACAGCAGAAATAAAGGGTAGGATGTTTCGACCTTCGGCAGTGTCATAACTTTGAAGTGTTGGGGTTGACACGTAAACATGTATAATAAATGAAGAACGAAAAACAACTATTAAAAGTTAATTCTAAGTAACCAGGTAATTGTAAAAAAAGAATAAGCTGCATATTTACCCTAAAAGAAGTATGCTTGTTTATGTGTTCGCATGAGCTCCATTTCGACATTATTCTACTAACGTGCGCGTGCTACGAAGATGAATTCGGAATGGTATTCGATTCTACATATTATTAACTCTATGCTAATAATATTATTAACTAAGTATCAAATAGAATGAAGAAACAAGTACGAACATCAAAAATCAGTGGAGGGAAAAAGTAGACAAGAGGAAAATGCTATTTAATTGTCGCGATTTCCTCTTTATTTCCCCCCTTCTTAAACACCGAAACCCCACATTGTCTGTTAAATTCCCTTTTAATCGGAAATTCGGATATTATTTAGAAAATGACATAGTAACCCATTAATGAGAGATTAATACACATAGACAATGTCGTCCATTTTAAATTTACTGGAGCAGTAAAATATACTACTAATTACAACAACTGTTTGCACCTTCCACACTGTTGATCTATTGAAATGAATTTAATAAAGTGTTGAAACTGATAAAATCTCGAAGAGATTTATCATTGCTTCAAAATACAAAAAAACAGTGAAAGCCACTTAAGTGTTATCGATGATCCAATAGAAAAAAATAGTGTGAAAAAAGACAAAAAATTATTCAAAAGTCAAAACAATAATAGAAAAAATACTTCATTCCTTTACCACGAATAAAATATATTATATTTAAGATTTAAATTAAACTTTGGTTAGTTTTTCTTTGTAAATCAATGAATGACAATATAAATACCTAGTTATGCTCCCACTATACATTTACGTTAATGTTGGTATCATTACAATTGTATGTGTGATGAACACGAAATAGGTAAATATGACAAATTTAATTATGTGTATCACATACTAATGTTATCACGGTAAAATGTAAAAAAACAGAAGTGCATAACGGTTGTGAATTAACTCAACCAAGGGATTCCAATCTAATGACCTTCCAAATGAAACGACTCTCATAAGTCAATAATCAAAAGGAAAAATTCTCCTCGTAAACAATATTATTAAGGCGTGCATTACAGTACATGCGATTGCCGCATTTACTTATAATTTTCCACCACATGCACCATTAATTTTGACTGAGGTTTTCCAGAATTTTTTTCACTTTTCAACAAGTTTGTGGAATGTTGCATACCCAATTATATTTTCATTCACTTAATGGATAAATGATGTAATATTAGAGTATAATTCTCACTAAAAAATGCAGTTTAAGTGTCTGGAGTTATCAGCAACTGTTTGACAGGAATATATGAGTGTAGCCCAGCTCAATATGTCGTACGAAAAAAAACACGTAAACAGTGAAAGGGCTTGAAATGAGATGTTTATCAAGAAAAACACTAAGATCCAGTAATCACTCACCAAACAAATGTAAAAGTAATAGAAAATGCTGATAAACACATAGTGACACATCTAAAACGTTACATATAACCTAAGAGTTTATCTTCTTTATACTATATATATATACAACAGAAATGACTACGAAAGTGTAATGTTGTTTGAGATTTTAAGAAATCGTGGTAGAATAAACAAACTGATGTAGGTGAATGATGTACACTTATAATGAATTAGTTATTTTAATACACCATACCCATTATTACTATTGTTATTACTATTATTCATAACAGCGCAAATACTACTAAAGTAAAACGCAACAAAAACATACCAAAAAGTTCATTAAAGAATCAGTTAACAAAAAAATGTAATAAATAAATAAGAAAGTCTTTTTAGCTTAAATAACTAATATTTACACGTTACCAGATTTAGAAATATCATACATACATGTATATAACTGAATGTATTTTACAAACATTATTTTATCCAATCCACAACAAAAATGTAGCTAGTAACATTACATAACACGAATAATCAACTTCACGTACAGATAAGCAGGTATACTAACGTTGAAACACTGAAATATTGAATACACCATGTTGTATTTCCTTTTTTTTTTATCGAACAGTTACAATTGACTACTATTGCCATTGAATAGGAAATACAAAAAGGTGAATAATCTCTTAAAGTCAAACAATCTAACTAATCGTTCACTTGAAATTTTTTTATTTGAATTAAAAGTTGGGGGGGTCCTAATATAACCAATGCAGATACTCTATATTCCGAAGAACAGGAAGAAGAACGAGATGGTGAGAAGGAATAAGGAATAGAGGAAGAATAAGAAGTACGAGCTGGAGAAAAAAGAGGAATTAGTAGTACAAGATGAAGAATTATGGGGGGAAAAACAGACTTGATTGGTAGAATGAATTAATGCTTCAAAACCACTTTATTGATACTCGTATATACATATTTTTGGACATTGGCTATCAATACAGTTGAAAATGCTCGTTTCATCCAGGTTCGGACTCATCAGTTGGATGAGAGTGTTAGACATTATACCAATGAGATTTAAAAATGACTAACTTGTTCAAGCAAAATATTTTGGCTGCTAATATATGAATATCGATTCTTTTAACTAATGGCCATACCTCAATAAAATCTAGTAAACTTAATCCTGTTAGTAGATATTATATCATATCAGCGTTTACCGTGACTCATTAGCTCTAGATTTCGAAGCGATGATTCGAGTCTCGGTTGGGACAACGACACATGGATGCCTGCAAATTACGATGAATAGTTACTAAAATGAAACGCATGCTCTGGATTCTTGAAAGCCTTTTCTAGTACATATAAATTACAATAAAACTACAAAACAATAACTCATTTTATTTATTTGGGTGCACATGAAGGTTTAGTTAGATGAGAATATCTACTAATAGTGTACAGGGTTAGAAAAATATGCAAACAATGCATTCTACACACAAACACACACACGCATTTCTACAGTTAAAAGTGACTGCTATCGTTAGTTGGCAGTATTCGAAAATGGACCAAATTAGTATTTACAAAATACCACTTAACCTATGTAAGGGAAAAGGTTATTGTTGGGATGGTTCCTAGAAACCTCAGAGAAGCCTCCAGAACCCTTGAAGGAGCCAGAGACATTCTAATCAATCACTGATCGACAGAACCTTTCAGAATCTCGACGCGGCACGTTCTGATTGGGTAATAGTTAAAACTTCTTAGTTCGGATTGGATGAATTATAATACTGATTTTGTTGTTCAGGGAACTGTAAATATACAAATATTTTGTACATAACTCACTCTCTATATTACTGGAATAAAGTTCCTGTCTACTCGTCTTCTGAATTTGCGACGTTCGAGTGCTAAAGTAGTTTGCGGCTAGTCAAGCTACCAGGTACAAGTTATAACAGTTATTAATACACCACTGATACTCATCACAGAGAGGGATAAATAAGGCTAAACTAAGAGTAGAATCCTACAAAACTGTGCAGACGCTACTGTTTCCACAATGTTTTAAGGTTTGACTTACAAACACATCACGGATACGAACTGTTTAGATTGCATAGATTAAAATAAAACAGGTATTTAGCATCCTTTCTTGACATTTTATGATAGGGTGATGAACATTAGGTTAGCGTACTTTTTAGTAAGGTTGTATTTTGCGGGATGGGGATGCTAACCCTATGCTTAACTCTCCTTCTTTATCCGGGCTTGAGACCGGTATCGACTCTACGGGGAATTCCAGGCAGATGTAACTAAATGATTTGAACTTTGCAGATGACCAACCTGTCCCATACATAACAAAAAATGCAGGTGAAGATGGATAGTGTAGTAGCAGCCTCGGAAGCAGTAGGTCTCAATAAACACAAAGGGAAAAGTAAACTACTTCGATACAAAACAATGGACATTAACCCAATTGCACTTGACAGAAAACCTCTGGAAGATGTAGAAACTTTTACATACTTGGCAGCATCATCGATAAACAAGAAGGGTCTGATGCAGATGTGAAGGCGCGGATTGGAAAGGCGAAGACAGCATTTCTACAACTGAAAAACATCTGGAACTCAAACCAACTGTCAGACAACATAAAAGTCAAAATTTTCAATACAAATGTGAAGACAGTTCTGTTGTATGGAGCTGAAACTTGAAGAACTACGAAAAGCATCCTTCAAAAGATACAAGTATTTATAAACAACTATCTGCGTAAGATACTTCGGAATCCGTTGGTCAGATACCATCAGCAACAACCCTCTGTGGCAGATATTAAACCAAAAAATATCCAGCTGAGGAAGAAATTAAGAAAATACGCTGGAGGTGGATAGGACACATTGAGGAAATCATTAAACTGCGTTACAAGATAAGCACTAACTTGGGATCCTGAAAGCCAAAGGAAAAGGAAATCCCAAGAAAACATTGCGTCCGAAATCGGAGACAGACATTTAGAGCTATTGGGAAGAGTTGGAAAGAAAAGCCCAGGACAGAGCTGGTTAGAGAATGCTGGGCGGTGGTCTATGTTCCACATGGGGTAACAGGCATTGACTGATTGATTGATGATGAACATCAAAATCTTCCAGAAAACACAATGTTGTCCACCTACTTCCGTTTTCATTTCAGTTATTTGAAGTAAAATCAATTCTTCGTAGTATATTCAAATTACTAGCGATTTGTACATCATTAAAATGGGTTTAGAAAATAAAACAAAGTTCAGTAGAACTTTCCATTAGAAAAGGTCACGACCTGACAATTCAAAGTTGAAACTTCCAAACCATATTGATTAATAAAGTCTGGTAATGATAGTGGGGCAGACAGACAAATAGATAGGTACGCAAGTAGATAGAAAGACAAATAATGTTTGTCTTGGATACAAATTATTAGAAATCCATTCTAATTTCATTTCTTTACCATGATTAATAAAATAGGAAAATAAATGTAAGCTAACGAAATGTTAAGGTGTAGAATAAAAGAGAATATGATAGTAAATACAGAATATAACGATACCACACCCAATTATAAGAATTGTTGATTCATCCATTTGTTTCACAGTACGGTATTCATGAGAAGGAGAATTTACAATTAAAATAAGCAGTTAAGAAATGTTTGGATTCTTTCAGAATTTATGCTTAAAAGCAATTCAGAACTATTGGAAATAAGAAAGAAATAGTTCAAATTTTGGACTATAAGGCCAATATGAGTTTGAACCTCGGTGAAGTTAGTCTCGCACCAAACATGATGAATATTAAAACCACAAAACTTATAAATAATAAAGTAAGATCCTAGAACATGGTTATTAATGAATTAGTCACGCATTCGATACAACAGGATCTACAAATTGCACCTTCCGACCTTAGTAAAGAGTATTTACCTTTGCTTGTGTCATCACAAGTACTAAATTATATCGTGTATATTAACTCATTTCATATGGTATTAATTCACGTACACGGCTTGGAGACTAATCCTAAGTGAGAGGATTAGTGATACAATCCAGTTTCTCTAAGCGAGATAGGTAAGGCAGGGTTCAGACACGATATTTTGTAGCCGTAAGTCGAACGTCTTAGACAGTGAATTACGATTTCACAAGCGCTACTACCCAGAAACACATGGGACGTTCAGTAGTCGAAATATATCTATTAAATCTAACAATTCCAAATTTTAAGTTTATAATATAATTCCTTCAATATCTTGATTGTAATAAGCCGTAATGAATGTTTTCGTCAGCGACTCAAAATGCCTGAAGAAGCTACTTAAGACGAATGAATGCTTCATAATTTTTTCTGAATTCTAGATGACAATTCTAGGTGTATTGTCTTTCTGTATTAAAGCAAACCAATCGATGGGGTAGTGCAGCCATAATAACCGAAAATGACAAAATAATGTGTAAATATGTTCCGTTTATTGATAAAAAGAAGTGAAAGTTGAGAATGATCAGAACAACATGAAGTACTAATCTGTAAAGTTATCGGCATTTAGTCTGAATAATTTACAAATGTAGGATTCTTGACTGCGAGTCCATGAAGATAAAGATCATAGAGTTATATAGCTTATGACACCTGAAATGAATATAACGACATACTAATTAACGTTTGTAACAGTAACTGTAAGACACTCAATTGAAATCAGAGTAAAGGTGTACCATGGAGACGCATATATTAAATTCTTGAAAATTTTCAGCAGTTTAAAAACTGAATGATTGATAAAAGAAAGCATCAAATGGCTATTTATAAATTGAAGTTAATAGCATCGTCGCCGGATGCTCACTTTACGTGCTATATTCAGCGATTTCGGTAATTTTTCAGTTAATTTCGTGAGTGAGTACCACCTATTAAAAGGTAGTCTTCAATAAAAATCTCATTAAAAGAATTTCCAGCTAATCACAACTGACTTTTATGAATATATTCAGTTAAGCGCAGCCGATGTGTCGGATGAAAACACGAAAATGAGAAAGTTATGCTCTAATATATATAATTCACGCGCTAAATAAACGCAGAAAATAACCCTAGAATGTGATATCGTTTAAAAGGACACTTTAAGTGAAGTTTTGCTGATAATTACCTAAAAGATTTAGTGCAACCAATTGAGATAAGAATGACTTAGACATAAAAGAGTTGAATGGCGTAAATGTACTCCAAAATTGATTACTAACGATATTTTATTTCATATGTATTTAACACCACCCTTATAATAAATTCTCACGTCATTGTAAGCGGAACTTCAAGTAAAATGCAGTTTTAGATAATGTAAAAAATGCTGAATACAGTACATTTATTGAAAATTAAAAACAATGTGGACAATTCAATCTTAATTTGTATATTTTAATAAATATAACAATCATGATAAATTAGGATGAACCTGTATCTTCCTGTTGATTTGTTATGAACTAAAGCTGGTCAGTCTCTATTGCTATATGTGTATCCTGAGCGGATTGCCTCAATATAGCTGTTAATCACAAGTATTATTTAAATTGAATTGTGACTGGCAAGTGGAGTCCAGGACGCGCGTTACGTCGTATTTTGGGACTCGTCGGCTGGATGTACCTAGATCCCAATATTGATGATAAATATTAGTAAAACACAATTCAATTTCAAATTGAACAAAGAAGGCTAAAGAGGCAATAATTATTTTAAATAAAATGTAAGCGGATAACACACAAAATTAGTGTAGGATGTTAACAGTAGTGAACTGAAAGGTTGAAGAAATACAAATTTTGAGCACAAAAAAGTATTAATCATTAATAATGCATATTTTTAAAGGTAATATACACAGAACATCGAATGTACAAAAATTTAAATTAACTTCAGTTTTCTTAAATTGAAAGTCTATTATAACTACGTCTAATGAGAAGGTTGGAGAAATGCATGACTCATGAACTTATACCAAAAAAATACATGAAACTAAGTTTTTATCGATTTACTTTTTGTATGAATTTTACGCTTATCGTTTTGTAACATGACAGGATTCTATTCTCTTAGAACTTAATACATGCACGGTATTTAATTTCTTCTGCGCTCTTTGTCTCTCCCTCACCAGTTAGAAAATTAATTACAATGAAAACACATTGCATAAAGGCGACGCACGTACATATATGTGTGTAGATCTGTTTGTGTGCGTGCATTAATTGAACGGTCAAGTATTATTCAATTGCTTTAATGCGAAAAATACTTAATTTTACTAAATTGCTCGTTTCCAACTGACAATATGTTGAATAAATTAGCATTGTATAAAAAAAATCTCAACATAGAAGAAAGGTTATGTATCATCAACTAATTAGAAAATGAATAATGAAACCAACTTAAAAATCAGAGAGCTTACAGTCCAAGATTGAAAAAATAGATAATTGATTTCTTACTAGAAGGTTTAAAGAGTATCATTGTCTCCATGACATATTTAATTCATGAATACAAGTTCATATTGAGTTAATGGATACGTTATGCTAAAAGTCATCGGCTAGAGCAGAAAATCTACTTATTGTATTTTGTTTTTCAATGGCTCTATAGATGGGATCAGTTCACGATGAAAAATATCTTATAAGCAGATTGGTTTATTCGTAGCGTTTCTATTATTCATTGAGTTGTATCTAGTATTTCTGGTTACATTTCAGTTTATTTAGCGACTTAGTGATACGTATTTGTAATGTTGAATTTCATTTCTACCGTTACCTTTTACTATATTCGTATTTTTCGTCATGATAGGCTCCTCTACACATTCATGGAATTCAGTTATGCATAACTTGAAAGGAAAGTACGATTTTAAACGGAAAACTAATTTTACTGGCTTGGTAATATTTTAAGACCAAACAAATGAACTGATTATAATTCTTTCTACTACTGCTACTATTTGACGAATTTTGATTATCACTAACTCCATTTTACAAACTCTTACCTATTCGATTTTATTTTAAGTAGAATTCAGCCTTAGTCTATAAAAACTAGATCTAATTGTATTCTGTTACCGCTCCATCTCCTATGTCACTTATATACAGAGATACCTATATATATTTGACAAATAATCTTGTTTATCTCAATTGTCGTTTACGTTTAACAAGTTACATGATGATGATTATTTCAACATTAACATTCGTATTTTATAAATAACCTGGAGGGGAAAAAAATATATCCAATTATCCTTGATACTTAAATGATGTTGTATCTGCCTCAGAACTATCTATTTTCGTGACTATTAATTTTGAACCAATGAGTGTAGAACCTGATGAGCATTTATTGAAAAGAATATTCTTCGTTAAAACGTCTGATTCTGGAAAACTAACCGAAAATGCTTAAAATACTTATATGAAAAATCGAGGCGTGACGGATAACTTCTAAACCATTTGCAATCAACAGTTTTACATTATTAAGAAAAACAATCAAACGACAAGTATATCCATATGCGAACAATCGAGAGACAGTTGTGATGACTCATATACAATACAGTTAAAACAAAATTGCTAACCATCAAGTCAAGAAAATAAAACAAGATAATAACGCAAATGAGAAAAGCAAAAAAATGTAATAGTAATAATAATTTTTATTGTGAACAGGACAATAGGCAATATAATAAATAATAAAATAAAGGGGGGAAGGTGGCGAAACAGACTTCTTTTCATTCGCCGAAAAAAACTAATAATCTTAGTCGTATCTTCTGCCTTTACATACTGATACAACGAATAACAAAAACATCTTTATCCTTTACATTTACAACAGACAAATATCAAACAGCTGCTCTAATTTATGTGCGTGTGTGTGTGTGGGGGGGGAGGATATGAGTATCCACCACTTCATTTAATGAAAGCATTGAATCTGATACAAGAAAATGAATGATTAGCTATTAAGAAAATAGTGAACCGAAGTCAGATTGTTACAGATTCTTTGCAAAGCATGAAATCATAATATATTGAAATTAGTAATTATGAAAATTCTTGAAGAATAAATAAAAAGTTATTACTAAGAGTTGACCTTCAAGAAATGTTGCCCAAAGGTTATGCACTGAATTTAGATAATATGGGAATGATTCAATGCACTTATACAACAATAGCAAGAGTTAGGAACATAATAATAAAGATAAATAAAAGCACGTTTCGTATAAGGATGTTATTTATTCAAGTGGTGGGTATTTATACATTCCGTTAATCTACGATATATCATGATCCACAATCAATATCAATGATGAACTAATGTATGATTCCTAATTTTATATAACACAAGTCATATAATCTTACTTTAAAATGTCAAAAAACCTATCCAAAAACTAAGAAACTAACCTTAAATTGAGCAAAGTTTTCCAAAGTATTATAATAATATAAAAATAAACCAGGCTAGTATAAATTAATTTGTTGTTTAACATCATAGAAGCACAAATACAAACTCATGGTGATTGAGCATCAAATGGTTAATATTTTTAATTTTAGTCAACTAACGATATCGCGCAACCATAACCCATTGTCATTGATGCAGCGAAGCCTGAATGTTTTTGGCTTGATTTTGGTGAAGTAGTGTCCAATGATAAGACAAAACAAATATCAAGTTCATTCTAGTTTCAATCAATGTCTCACTACAGTCAGTTACGCTTAGAAACTACAGAAGTTCTTTGTATTTACTAGTCATAATATGCTTGCTAAATATGATTGAAATATGCTGAAAAAATTGAAAAGGGGTAGCAAAGAAAGACCTTTTCTTATTTTTTTTTATTATTTACTATATAAAAAGATAAAAGTGAAAATTAACACGATCATCCAATCTACTATCGCTAAATCAAGGCAATCTGCTCAGGATGCACAAATGGCAACAGAACTTGACCAGATTCAATCCATTGCAAATCAACAGGAAGATACAGGCTTATTTTAATTACATATGTACCCGCTACACAAGTGTAACTGTCTGGACACAGTAGCCTAGTGGTGAACGCCGTGGTGTTTGGCACGAAGCAGATTGAGTTCGAATCCCAGTGTGAACATCAACATTGGGATGCAGGTACATTCAGCCAATGAGTCCTAAATAGGACGAAACGCGCGTCCTGGATCCCACTTGCCAAAAACAATCCAACCTAAATATTACATCCAATGGATTTTTGTTCTAATTCTCTGTACTACATAGATTGTATGGATTTATTTGTTGCCAAAAAAAGGTGAAAAATATGAAGAGTTTTAAAGAATCAGTGTAAAGTGATTCAGCGTGCAGGATGGAAAAACTTACCACTACTGATAAAATACTATGTAATTGTAAACAAGCAAAAGTGATATAAATCTCTCGTACCGTTGACTTAGCTACTATTACCCATTCGTAGATAACCGATCAAATAAAAGCAGATGCAGAGATGTAAGTCTAGGATGACTCAGGTTTTGAATAATAAAGACTGATCGATTATGTCTATATGGCATGTTGCTAGGCTGTTAAAATATACTGAGTCTAAATTGTATTTAAACCATATTTAAATTACCGGACAACATGCCAGTAACTCAACCCGCTTGGTCATATTGCTGCAATTTAAACAAGCTTACCCTACACACCACCCCGCCCACCATAATCCTACATATACAAATATAAATTGCTTTTATTCAAAAAATAAACACGGAATCGATTCACGTAAATATGCCAAATGACTCATATTTGCCTTAGTTTTTAGGCGCATAGTTCTAACGGATATGGCCACACCCTACAGAAGTCATATGCACCACGATGTTAGTAAGTGTAGATCAAAACAATAGAAGTTGTAAATGGAGATTAAAGAAGTGAAAACAAGTAACACTCAAAATTCAGTAACCATAATATCCACCCGATTGTCGCATATAATCTCTTAGATGCACTGGTAAGGGTTCGTGTGTTTATCATAGAAGCGTGGAAATAGGGGCAATAATAACAAGTGGTTATCTGGCTTGTTGTCAATTAATTTAAACATAATAAAATGTCAATTGAACCAGAATTCAAACACTTTCGACCCAATGCGTTTTGAATATGTTAGCTATGTATCGGATAGCCAAGGCCATATTCGAACAGCTCAGTAAAATGCAGGAAAACCAAAGGTCATTTGTAAGATTATCATTAGAGATATTCATCACATATTGAATGTTTCAGTTAGCATCATAGCTAGGCAACCGCTGAAAACCAGGGAACACTATACATCTGTTTCCTCCTAAGATGGGATACATCGACAGTGGTAACTAACAACACAACCAGGGATCATACTTAGAATCTCCAAGTCCACACACTAGTGTTTAACTTTTGGACCACTGAGTCAGTATTTAGGATTGCATTCCTAACTTTATTCAACTCTTCTTATTGAGTAACAATCATCCTAAGACGATGAGTAACTACCTTACTCTCCACTATTTACGGCTTCACTTTAGAACTTTTAGAATTACCTATTAACACTAATCACTAGCAAGAACGTAATCACTGTAAGTATGAGGAGGGTTGTGAAGATAAGTTCAGAAAAGTGATAGCTTTCAACTAAGGAACATAAACATTGGAAGCTAGTTTGTGATGGGAAATATTTCGCAACACAAAACAATTTTTGTACAAATATCAAATTCATCATTATTCCCCAATGAATAATTAGAAAATGCAACTTCATGTGAGACCACTGCAGATCATAAGTGTTATAGTGAATAAAACGTCGTATAAACTGTAGACTGAGTCATTGTTACTCAACTTGATTATCGATGCAAAAACGCTCATTGAACAGATATCAGAAGGCAGAGTAACTGGTCAAAAAACATAGTTGAAATGTACAGCACAAATAATTTATTTATGCGTAAAATAGCTGACACAAAATAAACACGATTGGAATTCATTTCAAAACCTTAAAAACATACAGTTTCATTTTATTAACTCTTCAAAAAGATGTTATGAAAAACAATAATTATGTAGTGAGACTTAAGGAAATAAAGTAATTACGCAACTGTCTACAAAACAATATTCTTACCAGAATCAGGTATTTTACTGACTAGAACAATATTTGGTGGACGAATTGTAATAACTTCTTGTAAGACTTCCTAGAATGAGTAGATTAAAGTAAAAGAAAAAAAAACATTTTGATTAAGTGACCTGTATAAGGCTAAGGAAACTTAATTTCAATCATTAAATATTAAAATAGAAACCTTCCAATTGACGTTTATAAATTATAAAGTAAAATGATTTTTTAAAGATTTATTGTGTATTTCAGAGATAATTTTATCAAGAATCGGAATCGGATAAAGTACCATCAAAAATATTACACAGAAGAGTTTTTTACCGTCGTTTAAGATTGATCAGTAGTCAACGGTTAGATACTGATTAGAATCAGCGATCTTATAGTTGTGAACATATATTTCAAACTGTATCATAATCGAATTAGAAAAAAATTATTTGGTAGCTCATTGTTTTGAAATGATTTTTCCGCTTGGCTTCATTTCGAAGATAAAAATCGCATCCTATTTATAGAACAGTTGGACATCTAGTAAAACTTAAAAGAACAAATGAGGGAAACGATTCTACTTAAATATATGAAATGGACTAATTGTTAAAGATATTTCAATCTATTGAATGCTATCAACTAACATACTTGAAATAATCATAATTAACCTATTCATGACGAACAATCAGTTCTTAAAGCTGAACATTTGGTGGTAGACGGTAGAAAGCCTTTAACTTAGGCTTCATGCTAACTGATACTAAACAGTACGATATGTCTACAAACTTGAAGCAAACTTGATGCTCTCTGTGTGATGTGAACACAAACCATCAAGCTTGTAATGTGAAAAGGTATCACTGAGTTATTCAATAACTAAAAGTGATAGTTTCGAAGAACGATATGAAAGCCTATTTCTAATTGACATTACTGTGTTCTTAAATTAATTTCCGTTCATTTTTGTCAAAAATAAACAGCCCATTAAAAAGTAGGGAGTTGAAATATCTTTTCAGAACGTTGATTTATTTACGATTAAAACTTACATAACCAAAACGGAATGAATTTATATTTAAAAACACCAGAAAACAATAGAGCATTAATTATTAAAGCAAAATATTCATTAAAACTACCGTGTTCAACGTCTAATATTTTTTAACTTCATTAGTTTTCAGTTGCTGACTAATCTAAATAAGGCAACCTTCCCTGTTAAGCTAGCGTAATTTGACAGAATCATTACTCGGTTATTACTAAGATTTCAAAATTGGAAGCAATAGATGACTTATACAGTTATTAGTATTTTTGAGAATGTTAGTATGAGAATCGCTTCCAAATCCATGTGCCATTGATTGATTTCACTAGAAAATAGTCGTCTTTGATTAATTTATAAATCTTTCACCCTACTTATTAATAATTATAAACAGGTTGAAACTAATTAGTTAGAAATACAATTGTTGACGTCGAAGATTTGACTATCAGAACAATTAATATGATTTCAGCTATGATAAATATAACCTACAACAAATCTTCATAAACTTCATTCATTAGCATAGCTAATCGTAAACTTCATGATTAAAGTCAGTAATTGTGTCACCGTACGTGGATTAAGTTAATGATCAACATTCATACAGAGAATGACAATCCAAATACTGAAACCCCCTCCGCTTTGTCTGATTAAACTTATAAAATGTTTACAAACAAATTTATTGGTCGTTTTATTAAAGATTACATTGTTTTAAATCCAAAATGTACATAATATAATAGAAATTAAGCTTAGATACACAACCACATACACATACATGGTAGAAGTAAAACAGTTCTGTGCATAGGTATATATCCAGTTAGATAACCGTTAGTAAACAATTACATGATTTTTCAAGCAAATCAATATTGACTTTGTGATCAGATAGCATTAAGGTCATTTGTGTTGATAATTAAGCCGTTTAATGAAGAAAAACTTCGAAGACAAGATATCAATAGTTCAAGCTGTTGAAGAGTAGCAGAATATAAACAAATTATAAAATAATTTGTTCAGGTGTGTTAAATTCCCGTAGTTGATACTAAGGATTCCAAGTGCTTAGTATCTACTGGGGTATGTCCATCGTGAGCAGATTGCACTGATAGTCCCACATAGTTGCAACATTTTCGTAAAGCTGTTTTGTAGATGTCACGGGAATGCAAGATGCATGTCTCGTCCTATAGGGGACACATAAATTAGGTGTACTTATATCGAAGTGTTGATGTCCATACTGTAACTCAAACCCAATATCTGTCGTTTAAAAATCCAGTGTGATATCTACCCAACTAATGAATCTAGGTAGCACGAATTCTTTTGAAGGATTTTTACCTTCCTATTCTTGATGTCAAAGACTTTAACTGAGTTTCAAACAGGAAGAGATGTGCTTTTTGGATTATATCACTAACTACAGTCAGAAATTTACTAAGAACTACGAAATTGTCTACATACAATATATGTAGTGGGTATTAATTATGTAAGCACTCTCTTTCAAATTTGATCAGATAGATGACATATCTTGATTAATTACACTAAAAAAGTTTAGGACACAAGTGTGTTTACATAGTTATTTAATCGCTTTACAATAAGGAACACTTTAAACGTTAATCGAATGCAAAACATATCAGAATCAGGATTTGTAGAACATTTTAGAATATTTATCAAACGTATACTCGTTATAAATAATTAAAAAAGCACACTACAGACTTAGTTTATATTACTGTTTCTAGAGTAGTAGTAGGCAGCCATAGCAAACACTGATATTTATATTATCAACTATTTAGCATCAAGTACACATTATTTACTTAATATGAATCATTTCACCGAAAAGCGAATGTAGAAGCTATAAAACGTTGTCCTATAAGCACATCATTATTTAACTGACTTCACGAATGATATATTTATATAAGGGATAGAAATTATATTGAATTGGTAAAACCGAAGAAAATAGACAGGCATTCGAATACGTAGCTTATTCAGTCCTTACTGTAAACCACCTAATTGTGATTAATGAAACCTATGATAAGAGTACATTTCAATCGATAAAATGGCGACTGACTTCATATGTGACTAACTCAGAACTTTTCAACTCAAAGAAAATCAACATAAGCTGTTGCAAGTCTAGCTAATAATTTGAATGAATTGGTAGTACAAAGAAATAAAGTGACATTGAGAAGAACTATGCGTGAATACAGTTTGTGCTCTAATATTTCCCTTCAGAAATTAAAATATTCAAACCTAAATGGTTTTGGTTAACTGTTATATTGCCAAGTAAGTGACATGTTCACTGGAACCAGAATTCAAACGTTCATGACTTAATGTATTCAATTATCTTAGAGACGAACGTGTTGGATATCCAAAACGACATAAATGAGTGGTCCATTCAGCAATACTTCATTTTGACAATCACCACGACAATTACAAATAGAAACATTTACGTAAACTCTCTCTCTATGTATATATATATGCACCATGATTGTTGCCTGAAAACTATTAAAGGTCATATTCACATAGAATAAAGGTCATAACATTAAAAAAATCCAAGTATATAAGAGTTTTGTAGGAACTTTAAGCGAATGTGCTAGTGACACATGTTTACATAGAAATTGTTAATATCATCAACCCAAAAATGAATCGCTATAAAATATACTAATTAGCAGTAGATGTCAGACATCTGCATATGTCTTACATGTTTCTCTTTTATTATTTTATTTTAGAGATGATATACAACATTGAGATTCTTTGTTAGAAAAAATGTATGATTCATCCATATGATATATGTAGTAGAAAAATGAAGAGGAAAAAGCATAGAGGATGTCTATGAATGGAATGGATAACACCTGTAATAGTGAATCAATGAACGAATGGATGATAGTTTTATGGTCATTTTTTGTGTTACAATAAAACTAAGTAAACAAAGACTAAACACGTTGGAATTAGTTTCTTCTTATTAATGCTTTGTTGAATAGTTGTGTTTTAGCATGAACAATGTTAAAAGTTTGTTAGTGAGCTTGAGTGTAGCTCTAAATGTGTACGTATTGAAATCTACATTATGCTGTTTGCCGTAAAATTAAAAATTAAAATCTGTCTAGTAGATTGTATGGAACGCAACGTGTGAATAATATTATTTAGTTGTTTTTATTCATCATAAATTGATATTCGTTGAATACTACTGAAAATCAAGAAGCACTGGACAGCTGTTTCGTCGTAGTATGGAACTTCTTAACAGTGGGCGACCTCAATTCAGCCAAGTAACCCGGGGTCTTCAGGTTGGCGAACGCTTAGCACCCTGCATATTATCTAATCAAATGATATAAATAATCGTTTAGATGTATACTGATACATGTAACCTGTCAGTATTTATTTTGAATCTTCCTTTGAATATATTTATGTTGTAGTCGGTGAGTTCGATTTCGTACATAAAAGTCATTTTTAAAACAGAATGCGATCCGATGAGAAGCACTAAATGCTAAAGATAGAATGAGATCACAAAAAGGATAGACTACATTTTATTAGATGTATTATACAACAGGAAACATGTGTGCAATAACTAGTGATTGTTTTTCTAACAAACTATTGAAAACTAGGAAGCATTGAACATTTGTTTTGCATTAGCTCGGAGCCCCTCAGAGTTGTGCATTGACGACTGCACTGGAAATCAAACCCAGAAACTTCAGACACCTTACTAAGCGCTTAAGCTTCTGAATACTAGGTTGTCATTCAGTGGTATATATTTCTAACTTCAATCTATAACTTTAGTAATTTCACAAATTTGTTTTCTTATCTGATTTTCAATCATCTATTGAATTTCTGCCCAAGTGTTGTATAACTACGACACTCACTCTTTGTTTTTAATAAAATTTTTGTATCAAAGGTCGTATCAGTTTTCACTACTAAAACATTTGCATATTTCAGCCATAAATAAACAACAGTCTGAATGAATTCTAATCCTTTCATAGTTATGATAATTCATTATTCTGCTTCAAAGTCCTCCTAATATAAAATATGCATACTTGTTTTGTTAATAATGATGTTAGGTGGTCAAGCAACTGAAGATATTCCATGAAGCAAATGTATTCTCACTCTGATACTATTGTTATTTTACAAATGAGCAAAATTACATATAACTTCTGTCCACTTACAATATTGAATGAATATCATATTTTGCTATGGGTAGTATTTTCCCTTACGTTTTACCTGGTTGAATACATGATTTTAAATTATTGTATTACCAAAGTTAGTCTGTTTTATGTAATTCAGCAATTACTACAACCCTCTAAGATATTATCTAACAATACGCTAAAACTAATGACTTTATAACTTTAAATTCTATACTCGTTTGTGAATGTCTGGCTTAGATGAGATATAATTCATTATACTGTTTACAAGATAACTTCATAAAATATTGTATTCTGTTTTTACTATTGAAAACAACATTTTAAAATTTGCTACACAAAAATTAAATAACAGATTTTTTTTAACAATTACTTAATAAGAAACTTACACTACAACAACAAGAATAGCAACGATGAAAACGAATGAGTAATTGGTTAAGTATAAACTGCATTTATATTTGCAGACAAAAAAATATGTAAACCAGTCAAAACAAAATTTCGGTTTACATGCAACTTATAATAAGTGTATAAGACGGGAATGGAATGATTTCCTTATTTTATAAATAACCAGTCTGGTAAAAATTGATTGATCAATTAATAAGAAGTTAGAAAAAAGTCCGTTTTAATATATTTTTTTCGAATATCTAACAAATTAATGATTTAGAAAAAAAAATCCCGTTATGGCTTATCATATACAATATGTAGACCAGGAATACATAGGAAGAAAACTAGAATTCACAAACCAAGACATAAGATCAGTCCATGAAGTCATTGATTGCTGGAAAGGTTTGCATAGGTAGGTTCTAGCTACCTGTTTCCAGTTTGTGCGATAATCATGACTATTGGTTGTTAACGTTGAATGAAATGACATAAAACCGTTACATTCGCACAGATGTTTTTGAATCTTATCTTACTAAAGTTTTAAGCTTCATCGTTTATTATTTAAATTCATTCTTTTAACCATATTCTACAATACTTAAAGTTTTCGTAATCGTTGTTATTAATGTTATTTTGATTATCTGGCTACTGATCTTGTTAATTTCATCGAATTGTGCTGATGTGGATTGACGTAACTTTATGTTGACTATAACTGATTGAAGTGATTTATAAAGTTTTGAAGCTGGAATAGAACATCTGTTCAGCTTGGCTTTGAATAGTTACAATCATATAACACTTAATGTGGACAAAATTACCTTGGAAATGTACGAAAATCTTTACCAAACTATTTAAATCTAAATGATTTTATTCAATGGCCTAAAACAGTTTTAGTTGCATGGGATGTTACTATGCTACTTAAATTTATCGAATATCGAATGTCTTAAATTCAATTTCACATGAATTCTCATCATGTTTAAATCACTTGACAACATGGCACACAACTGAAACCCTTGAAACTTTATGGGAATATAAAATAAGTAGAGATTGTAAGACACTACAGGTTAATGAAAACTAAATGGTAATAAATATATGAGAAGGATCATATTGTTTTGTAATTTCAAAAAAACCTCCGTTTTCATCCAGTGTAATAATCATTTTTCAAACATTAAAAGAAAGTTAACGCAGTGTGTATATCTTGGAAATAAGTATTTGAACATAGACATTTAGCGACTGCGTGGTTTATGATGAGTTGAACGAGTAAGTAATTAATAGGTACTCATTATCATAAAATCATTATTGATATGCCGGGCACCTAAAGAAGATTGATTATCTTCGAGAACTGTTTCTCTGTAGACTATTTCATTATTTTTGGTAGTATGAAGGTCAACATTTTATTACTATTATCATTCATTTCCCCTCTGCCCTATCCTCCTGTTTGATACATTAACTGTTATTACATCATTCCTCGTTAATGAACTATGGTTAGTCAATTGTGTATACGTACTCCAGTTCACATTCACTATTGCTTCTATTTTGTATTAAGGATAGTTTCCTAATTGGCTGACTCTGCGATCAGGTCTTATGTATATATAAAGGAATGTGTGAAATATAATATGATTCAGTCTGGTTGGTCTACTGTCTTGTGTTCTTCTCTCTCTGGCTTGGGACTAAATGGATATAGGGCAGAGGAGCAGATATCGACTAGGCACACTCAATTGAGGTTGGATAAATCAACCATTTTTTTGCGTCATAACAATTACTTACAAAATTTGTTCATTTATAAATGAGATTATGATAAAAACGTTCTGAGGTTGGAGAATGGTAGCTATAAGGACATTGAAGAACAAAGTTATAGCTCTTCGAAGTAAGATATCCAAGTCTTTAATTTGGTAGCATATAAATTGTTAGTAAATTTCGAAGTAGAATTGATTTTGCAATTGATATCGTTACATGGTGGAAATTGTCAATTTTAAAATTGATAGATAAAAACGTTCAATCAAATATTTCTATTCAAAACATCTATTCCGAAAACTTATCATATATAGAGTTAAATAAGGAGCATAAAAAGAATTAAAGTCAGGAATAATTTGGACAGAGTTCTCTTCATTCAGACACTAAATGGTACATAAGTCCCTCATATTAATATACATTCACATGAGTGTTAAGTAACAGTTATCAAGGTAATCTTGTTTTAAATAAAATGATTCAGGTAGCTGGTAACACTAACAGATCTTCATATAAAAGTGAAGTTAGTAGCGCAGTAAATTAACCTCAGCAAAATTAATGAATTGATTATTATTATTATCAAACGACCGATATTTTCAATAAATAATTAAATAAAATATACAGGAATTTTATGATACATATGGAGAAGACAGCAATAACAACAGATACGATCTGGAAATCTCTTGTGATAATAAATGACTCAATTTATCATATTATACAATAGTACAAAATGTTGGAAATTTAGAAAAAAAGATAAATAATATACACATCTAATTTAAATCATCACTCGAGAATTTTCAAAACTAGATCCATGACCTCGTAAGACTGCAAGAATTAGTGCATCTATGTATGTATGATCGACACAGAACCCGGCACATGCGTGCATCGGTCAAAGTTGTCATACCCTATAAAGCACACCATGATTAACATCACATTAGTAGAAATAGAAGTCACCTAAATGATAATAATAATAGTAATAATAATAATAATGAAGGGTGGACATATAGAGTATGGTTCAAGGAAAAAGAGATGGAGCGTAGAAAGAAAGTTATGAAATAATGTTAAGCTCGCAATTTAATGGAGGACAATGAGTGGATACATCTGCACCACTAACCGATTCTGGGCCATATCACTCAACGTTTCCAGCCACTGGTTACGGTATTAGCAAGGACCCCAACCAGGTAGTCTGCATCTACCGGAAGGACTCAAACTAGGAGTCAGTGACTTCATGGACTGATGCCAAGTTTTGGTTTGGCCGTTTCTAACTCTCTTCCATCCTGCTCCTATATCAGCCAGCATCGCGCGTCGAGGCAAACGGTGGTTGGGCATACATAACACATTAGTAGCCTATATTTTGGAAATTGACATTTTCCTTCAAATTTGTAAGTGTAGTAAGGCATAACATCAGTCAATTTAAGATTAATGAATTATGAGTTCGAGACGCAATTCAGCTAATAGCCGACTCGTAAGAAAGATGTATATTGCAGCTAGAAGCCAAATACACGAACTTATAGTTCTCCATTGGATCCATCATCTGTTTTGTATGTGATAATTTTCCATTTTCTGGATTTGTGCATTCGATTCTTGTAAACAGCGAAATATTAAGAATCATAATCGTCAGTAATAATAATACCTTTGTTTATTACTATAAATTTTATAACAGTAAGTAATCATTTGAAGTAACTGTGCTTATTTAAAAAAATATTTTGTGTTCTTATTAACAACCACTATTTACATAAATTTTGAAGTAATTCGCATTTCATTTTTCACAAATTATGCAACAAGAGGGGAGATATGTAAATAATTACAATGTTTTCATTTGAGTTTTCCAATAATATGTACACTTTTTATAATAGTGTCTAGGTATTTAAAGTTAGCACTCATAATTATTTAGTTCAAACGAATATAAGGAAAACATAGATGTTGATTGAAACATTTGCACAGATGCAAAGTAGGTAGCCTAAAAAGTTTAACTAAGTCACAAAAATCGCTTAGAGAATTCAACTAATTTCTTTTACCAATTTTTTTCTCGTCAATATTTTTTTAGGTATCTAATTTCTTCAGGTCCCTTCTCAATCAAAAAAAAGTTTATTGACAATTTCATTGATTTAATATTGTTGCTGTTAAAATCTTGCTAACATCTCACCGATTTGAAAGTATTTACTGATTTATTGAAGAGTGAAAAGCAAACAAATTAAACATTCACAGGAAATTATTTTAAAATAATAATTTTCAGAGACTTTTTTAAAACCCTTTACAAAACAGAAAATAAATATTTTTGAAAACCAGATAAAAGTAAACATTTGTTACTACCTCCTAATTCTTCTAGAAGACAAGAGATGAATAGATAACCTAAAAATGAACTGATTTTGGTCACTAATCAGTGATTAATTAAAGGGAATAGCTTAGTCATCATGTGTCAGTTACAGTTAACATTTTAAGCTATGAGGTGAGACAACACGGTTCGAACTCCATAGGAAATACTTGTTGCTTAAGACTGAAGGTATACCATCTTGAAGAGTGATAACTAGCACAAAACTTAAGTAATGTTACTAACCTAATATAACCAACCACTTTGTATCACAATAAATAAACGAATAATAAGCCTGCTGAACTAGAATAAATTCATGGTAAAATATTTTCAAACTCGAAAAGTGAAGATTAGTAGAAATATTTTATTTTTTATTCAAGGCAATACCGAATTCAATGGAACCCAATAGACACGTCTCAAGTTTGAAAAATACCTCAGGAACGTGGCTTTGAAAGTTTGAAAATTCCAAGTGGTAAGTGAATGAAGGAAATATTGATGAAAAATAATGACAACTGTAGATGCAGTGCACAAGAGAAAGTTGTCCACAATATTGAAATGAAGGTAAAGAGAAAACGAGGAAAAACTCGGTGGGAGTAATGACAATTGAATAGATAAATATTTTTAAGTTGATAATACAGTGGAGCTGTAATAACTGATCAAAGTTAATCTAAGTCAATTGCTTGTCGCAGATATTAATTCACTCTAATATGTTACTTTTCACCATGAACTGATATCTTTTAGAGAGCTACTGAGCACTGAATGGCTATCTCATCCTAGATTGGAATGCCTTAGACTCCAGAATTATTAAATTCAAATGAGACAGAAGAGGTTTTGAATTTACCATGGAGCTCTGTTAACTAGAAGGATACTGATATCACTTGTTTCAGATTTCTAAGTTTTTTGCAGATGACGTCAGTCAACGATGGAAACTAGCGCATTAAAGTATTTTTGCAAAGATATTCTTTGTGAGATAATGATTTGTTTGGAAGAAGATATATGATTGGATGAGGGTGAGATAGACAAAAAGATCACAGAAAATATGATCGTATTTCGAATATATTTTATATACTATCGTCTTACCCTTCCTTTACGTAATGTGTCTTACTCATCCGGCTCTTGATCATCCCGTTGGATTACTGTCTAACCGTGTAGGACAATTATGAATAACTTGTTAGCTACTAGATGCTGAATACGAGAGGCTCTAAAGCTCGATTGGCTATTCCGCATCTTTAACAGACCAATCAGTAACAAAATGAGACAAATGCTGAATCACAGAATGTATGAATTAGGTAGCTAAATAAGGTTACTCACTTAACCAAACAGCAGATTTCAGAAAAATGAATATCGATCATTATGGAAAATAAATATAAAATTGAAAATAAAAGTAACATGTAGGCTTAAGTTTGCAATATTATTTTTGCTTTTGGGATTTATTTCACGATATCAAGTGATTCACTAATACATTAACTTAACTCATTTAGAATAATGGGTTAATAATTATAAACAACACTGAATGCCGATAGTTCAGTCCCGCCCCTACTACATTACAACCATAAGAGAGTAGGCTCGAACTACTGCCATTTAAATCTATTTAGGCAGCCGAATATCATGATCTGCACTTACATACGGGTATGTCTGCAAGTGGTAATTAAAATACATTGTCGTTATTATTATTGAAAATAATAAAGCATAATTGAATGTAAGATAACGGTGAATTTACGTTTTGAAAATTGAGTTTATAGAATAGATTCAAACAAGTAGAGCTTCATTCCTACTACCTATAACTTAAAGCACAAATTACCTGTTGTAACTTCACAATATCGAAAAGGTAGTTATTCGCAAATTTTATAACAATTTCTAATAAATCACATCTACATTTAAGCAGGTTAAGTAAAAAAAAATAATTATCCGATTAATATTTCATGAACGATGAAATTCTTTTTCAAAAAAATAATCATAAAACAATGTGACCAATGATGAAAGTTTGAATTCGAATCGCCTAATTAAACCTTTGAAGATCACACCTCATTTAGGTCAATAGTACTTACTATTGGGAATGAGGTGCATCCAGTAAGATCAATAAACGGAAGTTAAATCTCGATGCAAATGTATTAGATTTTTCAGACTACAATGGTGCTGGTTGGAAGTTTCAAATTCTATGAATAAGTTTTTCATGACTAGTAACCTAATAAAGTGTAATAAGTTGGCGATTAGTTGTTATGTTTGATAAAAAAGTCTACTGTAAGACAATACAATTGATGTTAAAGCACAAAAATACCAGACAAAATAATAAAATACCGATCAAATTATTCGCACAATAGACATGAAACATTTTTTGTTGACTCATTTATTTTGCGAAAGTCAAGAAAAAGAGGTAATGAAAAACGTAATCCCATTTCGACTTAGAAGAACATGATAAAGAAATTAGGTAAGTTGAAAATTGTACTAAATTAAAAAACCAATCTAAGTCTAAAATGTAAATTTATTAAGGTATATATATATATATATATATATATATATATATATATATATATATATATATATATATATATATAGGTTTGGATTGTTATTCTTTCAATAAGCATAAGATATTAAGCCTATTCATTTGATCATTTGCTTGTGTGTAACAAGGCTTATTAGTTGTAGCTGGTATTTACTTATAAAACGTATACGAAAGTGTATTTAAACTTGATTTCACAGGGGATAGAGGAAAAATTGACCGGGAGTCATATCATTCGGCATTTGACTGACCTTTGTCACTTACATAATCCATTGCAAAGACATGTACAGAACCCATTCAAATTGCTTAAGATTTTTAAGTTTCATTTCTTAAAAATATATTAGAATCCTGTGTTATTCATGAGCAGAGGCCTATACTATGTGATTACAGTACAATATATGACTGATTTTTGTCTTCATTTTGAACATAAACTAATACTAACGTTGTTATAATTAATTTCATTCCAGATACTTTTGGAGCTGAAAATGTTTAATTTCTCTAAATCGTACTTCTCCATGTTTTTTTTATCTACCCTTAATTGATCATTAAGGTTATCTGCTTAGATTAATAAACCCCCTTATATATATTGCATAATCGATTCACTTCAAACTGTTTGTAGAACTATCACTCTGACCATCCATTAATATTTACTTTATTACATTATTACAATAATCTATTTTCTTGAAAAATAATGTATGTCGTTTAATTTACAATGCTGTTTACATGATACATTAACTACAATTAATTGCCAGCATATAACCGAAGAGAATGCAACGAAATACCATAAATCCAATGTATTCTATAAATATTGTCGTTCAGGCTTTATTCAAATATGTAAACTGGACACTGTATAAAATAAGGCGTAAAATATCTAACTAAACAGTAGATATAAATGTGAATGAAGTGTAGAATTTTCTTAGTATTAATTAAATATTAAGCTTTTAGGTGAATGAAATAAAGTAAGACACGGAATAATTAGGTCAAATTCCCCTATAACTTATTTAATGTTCAATCAGTAGGTTGTATCCTGAATATTTGGTCAATTTCTTGTTCCTATAGTTACTGATTCTGTTTATCAGAGTATAAGTGACAACAAAGATTTAATTCTAAGCACCTAAATTTATCGGCAAATGTTTTGTATCAACATGTCAATATTATGTAGCTCGACATGTCGAATGGAAAACATTAATGTAGTAAAATTCAAGGCTTTGAATTAGATTTTTAAGCAAAACTTATACTCTAATATATAGAGCTTACTCAATTAATGAATGATTAATAACCAGAAGTATTGGATATCCACGTACGTATGTACAACACAGAATCTGGGACATGTGTACATCAGTTCAAGTTATCACACTTCAGCAACAGAGTAAGATTAACACCAAATTGGTAAAAGTAGTAGTTACTTCAATGAAAATAATAGTAAAAAAAGTAGACACATAGAATATTGTACAAGTAAACAGAATTAATTCGCGGAAAGGTATGCAATAATTGTAAGCTCACAATTTAAGGGAGGACAAAGAGTGAATGTATTACGTCTCTATAACCAATTTGTGGCCATACCATCCACAGTCTTCAACCATTGGTTACAGTATTTGCGCGGACCCCAACCAGGTAGTCTGAATATACCGACACGACTCAAACCAACAGTCAGTGACTTCACGGACTGATGCCATGCTTTGGTTTAGCCGCCCCTAGTTTTTGTCCACCCTACTCTCAAATCAGTTAGCATCGCGCACTTGAGGTAGGAGATGGTTGGGCATGCATAACACATGTCCCAACCACCTCAACGATGAGGATCCAAAACTTCACCAACTAGCTTACCATCTTTTCAATATCCAGCGTATAACCTCATCATTAATTACCCGGTGATCCAAACAAATGCAAGCGGCATTTCAAAGATAACGGTGATTAAAAGCCAAAAACCTATGAATGTCAACTGCGATTAATGCAATGTTTCACATCCATACAATAAGACTGCTGTGCAGTGTACTCTTCCTTTCGATGAGAGACGAATATAAATACACTTACTGAATATTGAAAAAAATTATGAATAATTCAGCATAGTTATCGTTTCATTTAATTTATCTAAGGGTTTATTGTTCGAGTAATTCGAAGTAAAAAGCTTACTTCATTTACATTCATATACATTGTTCAGCTGAATGCCTACTCCACATCATTCTCATTTAAGTGTATCCTGTAGAAATCACACAAACCTATAATGTTATCATTGTCACTGTATAACTAAGTAATATGATCTTCCTAACGAAATTAAGCTTCTGCAAACTCCTATAAATATATGAATGCACAGACTGATAGTAAATTTATTGGAAATATTTCACTTTGTTGAATATTTATATTTTTAAAATGTTGATTTTTTATTGTGTGTTGGATTGTGGCTAGCAAGTGGAATCCAGGATGCGCGTTTCGTGCTATTCGAGACTCGTCAGCTGAATGTACCTGCAATCCGCACAGGATGAACATATGACAACAGACTGATCAATTTCAATCAATGATGAATCAACGAGAAGATTCAAATACATTTCAATTATGTTAGTTTTTTAGTTTGCCGCATCGTAAAATTGGACTACACAATAAGACTGAGAAATTGATTCGAAGCTCTATGATATGGTTAATTATTAAGTAAGGAAATGGGTCTACATTTGTTAAGTGAAACTTAATCGTGATATTATGCTTGGTATACTAGTTGATCAAGACGAAGACTTCTTCGAGTTTTCAAAGCTCCAAAAAATTTATTATATTTTACTGTGAACAAAATCAGGTAGTAGAAATTCCAAACAAAGCTTATTCACAAGGCTAATTTAAGTACATACACTATAGGGGATTTATATGATTCGTTTAAAATTCTCTGAGCTTATAAGAAAGGTGCTAATATTAGTAGCAATTTAGGGACTTGACTACATTAGAAAAAAACATTAATCTCTGGGTTTTTCTAACCTCAAGAGAGTATTAGGAAAATTGTAAACAGCCCACTCTCCGAGAAGAATTATCAAGAAGAAATAATGTAAACACTCGACGTTAAAATCAAACATTCATAAATTCCTCTTAAAACATGTACAATCTGCACGAGATATTTGGCTTGTGCATACTTCTTTTCAAAGGTGTCACTAAGAAAGAGTTTCATATTACCAAAAAATTACAGGTAGTAAGGCAAACACTTCGTCCTTGAAGTCATGACACAACACAAATCTATGTGCTTGACTTCGAGATATATTGATGAATCAAGGAGAATGATACTATACGGCTTCTCAAAGGGATGTAAACGGATTCGGGTTCAAAACTGTATCCCAGTGATTTAGTGTAGTGTAATTTAAACATTAATCTACCAAACTATTTGAAGAATCAGACTATACTTTAACACTTAATATTTTCATAACGTAATTGTTAAATGGCTTTAATGCTAAAAGTTGGCATTTCACTTCGTACTCATAGCTTTAAATAAGGTAACAGCTTTCCATTCTAAAACCTATTTTGTTGAATCAGGTGGCCAGTGACAGATTGAACAATGAACGTAGTAACTTTATAATTTTTAATAAACAGAATATTTGTAAAATCCCAGTTAGTTGAAACTTTTTTGATGTTTCGCGGCTCTAATTTACGTTGTTCCTTCAGAGAACATTTGTTTTCGTTTCATTACTAACAGATATTAGTGAACTTTTGTTTAATGAACTTATATTCATACTAAGTAATGTAATAATAAAATAGTAAGTACACCCATCAATCAATAGCAAAACAATGAAGATGACATTAAAACAAAAGAGTGAAGTAAATTTGGATGAACAAAATAATTTATTGTTACTTGTTTCTTATTTTAGCTATTAGTTAATACACTGCAGTTCATACGTTACTCTCTACAATGGTACTTGGTTATTAAATATATAAATCATTAAAATCTAGAGAAGTACTTTAAATTGGAAGATAATTATAAATAAATAAGAATGAACCTAGGATTTTAAGATTAATCGAAGGTGAAACACAAAAGACATTAAGTTGAAATCTACGAGTTTAGATTTATGACATAAGGTGACTATATATCAAAATTATCGTTGAGTAACTTGCTGATTAATGAACATGGTATGACTACATTAAATACGATTTCCCTTAGCTGCTTCGATAATACGTCATAATGAGTACATGGATATTGCTAAGTGGGGAGATTTTACAAAGATAATTATAACTGCCTATTTATTTACACAAAAAAATTTGGCACAATGAACACCAAAAATATATGCTACATACAAGTACAAAAATAATATTGTGAATAAAAGGATTGAAGGTGATCATTAAGATGAGAAAACTTAATAAAATAACAAAATAAATATAAAACAGATGCAGTTATGGTAGAAATACAATCGAGAAACGACTTCACTTCATTAAAGAAGTCATAGCACTTTCATGGAAATTTTAGTAGAAAACTGTAGCACGGTTGCCATTGGATTATGTTCTAAGCCATATTTGACAGTCCCAAATCAGTGATTTGCACAGCCTATAGGACACCAAATAGGAAGTCGAGATGAACAGACAGAAGTTAGTACTATATTGCTTCCTTTTATTTCATGAAGCCACGTGATAAGCTGACCACCAATCAGGTTTTTCCAACTGGTTCAAAGACTCCGCCCTTAATAATGCATGAAATAGAAGTCGGTAGGACTACATTTGTAAAGCATCACCGAGCCGATAAAACCTGTGTTTCGAGATGGCGACATCAATGAAGTTGTCATCACTGCTCTCAGACTAATATTGCCGAACCTCAGTATTACTAATATGATGTTGCCATGTGGCGACAGTAATTTTTCAAAGACAACGATGAATGAACATGGAGAGACGACGAACATTCTCAGCTTCGATAGACCAGTTCTAGCAAGCATTCAGCAGAGCCGTCGCTACCTTTGATCACCAAATCCATATCACAAAGGCGCCAAAGATGCCCCAGTTCGGTATAAGCCGACCTGACTTTCATTATGTAGAGATTGGTCTCACTTGACACATCACCACCAGTACTCACACAACTACCGAATACACGAACTTTTCGATCGAGTCTAACAGTCCCTTACAAAGAGTGAGGGTAGGTACAGACCCCTGCAAGTTCTGAAAAATCACTATGTATTTCGAAGGTGTAAAATGCATGACATTCTTAAAAATACTGATTCCCAACAGATTAAGTACGATTTGGATAGTTTGTGTGTTGTGAATGGTAAGACGATATTATCCGCATGCTTTAGATCGAAAAGTCATTTTTCAGGTAACGTAAACATACCACCAACACGCACTTCTTTTAGCATTATTTTCAGAATATCATTGATGGTAAAGCTGAAAAGGAATGGTGAGATTGAGCGACCCTGCTTAACCTTAATCTCGTATTACAGCAACAGATACCCTGAATATGCGTGAGGTGTTTGTGCACAGAGCCATTGAGATGCCAATACATTTCTCAGGTACACCCTTCTCCAACAGACAATTGAAAAGCATAGTCCCGTCCAAATAAACAAAGGCAGCCCTGAAGTCATGAAACACAAAAACTGTTGGTTTAAAATAAGTGGGACGGTGTTAAATAGTGAATTGATAATCAATACATCCCCAACCTAATAGAAAACCAACCCGCTTCATGCGAGTCAGCCCTTTTATGCTTTTTGTACAAATCAGTGAAGTACAATGGAAGGCAGCAGCTTGGAAGTAAACCGAAGTAGGTTTACCCACCTCCTCGATAGTTGTCACACTAGTTAGGCGACTCCTTTTTAAAGATGGGGAGGGAAACCATTTCATTTCAGGATGATAGAATACTCTATCTCCCAAACTATTCTGAACATTATTGTCATTTCATTAACCCGGGATTCGTCACTATTTTCAAAAAGATTTGGGGAGGCAAGTAGTCTGAAGCTGGAGATTTATTGAGATTCCGAAGTTTGAGTCCCTTGCAGACTTTCTCCTCGTCAGATGGGTCAATAGTTGTCCGCCAGAAAGGGAAAGACAATATGATTGGAGTTAGTGGGACAACAGACCAGCTGGACTGACCCTCGAAAAACTCAGCCCACCGTTCAAGACGATCTTGGATGTTGGTAACTGGCGTAACATTAGCTTTATGGATTGTTTCGCTGACACCAGACTTCTTGCTATTAGTGGCTTGGACCAGTTAAAAGAGATTTCAGTAATTACTAGATGAAGCTATTACTTCCGACTATTTGGCTTGCTCAGACCAACAGGTTTCCTACACCTCACATAAGCTTTTAATGATTTTTCAATGTCAGAATCTGCGCTTATCATCAAACTCATGAGCCATTGAAGTAGACTGATGTGCCTCAAATAGTCATAAAAAACCTGCAGAGATCAAGCGAAATGAAGATGACTACATTTTGAAGATCGTTTCTACTTTGAACTAAGCTCACCAAAGGTATTCAGGTGTCTACTTCAACTATTTAAGGCAGATTAAACAAGAGGCTGATATTTAATTGTTCTGTTCAGGCATACAGTTGATGATTTCATAGATCGACGCAATGCCTTTACTTGATTATTGTGAATTTCTTCTTCATTCATTACCTGTCCCTCAACCCAGCTAGCCAGTTACGTTGGGGGGTATTTAACGACTAATCATATAGGGACATATTTTACAAACATCTCAGTTTGCTCCTAACCTCAGCAAAATAAGTAGACTTTAAAAAAGACTATTAATGGTCATATATCAACGCAATCACTGATTGTGAAACAATATGGAGAGTAAAAAACCAAGTTCTATAATCCATAAAGCTGAACGTTCACAAATGATTAAATACTGACGAGTTTAACATTTTGCTTCAATAAAACTCAAATGTTATTCAGGTGCATTGATTGCATCTGAATTCAGAAATATGTAATTATATGGGATATAATAATTTAAATTTCTTTGAAATTAATATTTAAGCACTAAAATATTAAGATGTCAAACAGGTGATCATACTCGATCACATAATGTACTTTTCTCACAGTTAGACTTTTCAGTAGTACACTCTCTTGTTTAGCAAAAGTCTAACAACTATGTTTGGTATATTGAAATGACTTGAGTTGAGCACCGTTTTTCATCGTTTTAAAGAGTAAGAAAATGATGTCAGCCAAAAATCACCGAAAACCAGGCAGCATTGCATAGATGCTTTGTCCAAATTAAAAAATATTTATCCGTGACCTTGAAGTATCATGATGTGGACGAAATCTTTATACGACTGGGTTTGAATCTAGTTGTTTATAATTCTTATTTTAATTAGCGAACCATTGTAAAACCAGAAAGCAGTGAATAGACGCTTAGTCTCATTATGGGACCTCTCAGCTATGTGCATCTACCACTTCTTCAGGGAACCATTCTAGCATCAAAGTGAGTGCTTGACCTTCAGAAAACCGAATTGTTGTTTGATGATATGTATTTCTGACAGCAAATATCAATATTACACAACCACTTTGAGATATGGCATATAATAATCGCACAATATTATTTATAAATAGCTGGTTCACAACATAGGTTATTGACAACTTGGAAAATCTGTCTCTTAGTCATCAACAGCTAACACACATACTTTACTTTTTATCAATCATACGTCCTGGATTCTACTTGCCAGTCATAATCTGAAGTTAAAGCAACAAATCTTATTAGTGATAGTAAATTTGTTCAATAATTGGGGATTAGTACAGTAGTTTAAACGTCAAAACAGTCACTAGTAACCACGATAAATCCTACATTTGTGTAACTAGGACGGAACATTTGCACAATGCATCCTGGTTTCCAATGATTATCTAATCAAGGTCAACTAGTGGTAACAAGTTTGTGTAACATCTTAGTTTATAAATTATAAATCAACCTCTTTTTTTATGCCGATAACATCAAACGACTAGATACTAATAAAGTGTATATTCGTTTAAGAGAGAAGTGTTGTGTCGCTAGGATTTTGAGGGTTTCGTGAGCGAACGCTATTACCGATACTTGTACCTCGGACGTATACCGCGACTTGTTCCCTTCCCAGCCAGCAGCTATTACAAAAGACTAAGCTTGTAGGAAGATTGTATTGTGTAGCAAGAGTGAGACGAGAGAATAGACAACCAGCAAACCAGTGAATTCGTATTTTGAAATACATCGATTTTTTATATTAATCAATTTACAATGATTATTCATTAAGTAAAATCAATAACAGTTAATTAATACAATCAACTACTGTTAACTGTATTTTTAGGGATTATGAATCCCTAACACCTCCCCCTTGTTAGTAGCGCACTGCTTCGGGATTCACTTGTAATCGCACTGTCTTTCGCCGGCATCGTTCGGACCTTCTAATTGGTAGTAATTTCGGTTTAGGAGTCTTATTTATTTGCTTGTTTTCATAATTGGGCAAATTAAAAGTGTCCAATAAAATATCCAACGGCATTGTTGTTGTTGTACTCGGTTCGGACACTTTTCTCTTGCGTAATTGGTTAAAATGTCTCATCCATTTGTCCTTTCCCACAGTCACTTCATACAATACTGTCCCCTGCCTTCTTGTCACATATCCTTCTATCCATTTATTCCCTTGATGCCGGTAATCCCGAGCGAATACTGGCGTACCAACTTCGAATCCTGGGGAGTTTGTGCGAGTTATTGGGTATCTCTGTGGTAGCATGGTGTAATGAGTCGTCTTCAACTTTCGGTTCATCAAAGCTTCGGCGGGTGATACCTTATTAGGAGTAGCATCATTTGGGTAGTTCATAGACGGAGTAGATTCAACATGATTGCAAATACAGTTGAGAGGTATATCTGCCAGATGAAGGCTATCAAACCAGTCTAGACCAAGGAGATTTAAATCAGTGGGAGTGATATAGCATGTTCCAGTGAAGCTTATATCACGAAACGAAACAGAGCATTGAAGCTGTCCTAATAATGGTAGCTTACCTCCACATGCACTTATTGCCTTCTGTTGGGTTCGCTGAATTCTGGGTTTTCCAAGGGAACTCCAAGTTTTCTGTGACACTATCGTTATGTCCGATGCTGTATCTATCTATAGGCGTACCGGCTGGTCGTTAATTAGTGGAGTGATGAATTTTCTTTCTACTGGTCTCGTTATTTTGTAAGTTGCCAATAAGCTCAGTGATTTTGCTCGACTACTAGCTTTAGTCTTGATTTTTGGATTGTTAAGCTTTCGATTTCGACAATAGCCGTCCTTATGCCCAACTGCTTTACAACGGCGGCATAGATGATGCTTGAATGGGCAAAACTTGACGAAATGCCATGCTCCACATTGCCAACATGGAGAGGGAGGAGTTTTCATTGGCCGGGGAGGAAGATTATGTTTGTTTCTTGACTGTGATGGATGCATAGGGGCAGTTGGGTATTGTTTTCGACGAAGTGCGTTAACTGAACCGTTATGACTGCCAGATTGAATGAGTGTGGTATCCCGTTGTAAATTCACTAGCCGTTGATATTCCTTTGTGATATCGTTCAGTGTCAGTTTGGGGTCTTGCTCCAGACAATTCAACAGTCTCATTCTAATGTCAGCAAATTTGGATGATTGGAGACTGCAAATGAATATCAATGATTTAAATTGATCTTCTGTCATTGATTTTAATTTGAATCGTTCGCATTCTCTATTCACAATACCAACGTGAGTTAGGAAATCGTCCGTTTCATTCATAATTAATTTAAGGCAACGGTACCGAGTATTAAATAATGAGGAGGTATCACCAAATTGTTGGCTAAGCGACTTACATGTCTCGTCGAATGTCCTATCCCTTGGATTTTGTGGTAATATGAGGTTACAGTATTTGTCCAATTCTGCTGGACCAAGTTTTCGAAGTAACAAGCGAACTTTCCAGGCATCGTCCTGAGCAGCAAAGTCAAATTTAAAGAGATCTTCATATCTGCGGAACCATGTGTCAAAAGTAACATTTGCATCAGGATCATAAATGAATTCGACGATACTGTTAGCGGGTGCATTATAAACAATGCAATTATAATAAGGTCAATTTGAAGCAAAATATTCTGAAATTTTAGACAAAAAGGTCAATTACTGCAGCCTACTTTCAAATTTATAGCCAGTTTATAACATGCATGTATATTGATACGCTTAAAAGTTAGTGTAAATTCACAGGCAAGTAGAAAACAATGTATTCGGTTCACAAAAACATATTTGATGTGAAGCATAAATACATAACTCAGCTCCCTAAAATGAAATGGGGTGAATAGTTTTTCGCGTTGTTGAGTTTTATAAGCTAAATGGTTCCGGGCAACATCATCAGTACTTACTGTAAGAACGATACCGGAAGCTCTGAGATTAAACCAAGTAGTATATAAAACTAAACAACATCAGATACATCTCATCTAAGCTATAAATATCTCAAGTTTAAAAGATGGAGCAGTCTTTGGATCTACAGTTAAATAGCTGTTAATCGAGTGCTGTAATCAGCAAACCGCTATACAGATAAGTTAGAAAAATAATTTAATGGTTACTAATACAAATATAGCTCAAACGTTCTGCATTAAGGTAGAATAGAGTGTTATAATTGCTCTTGATTACTGCTGAAAGTATTTTGAAAAATAGAATTAAAATTATTGTATACTTATAAAGACACGAAAAGGAAAACTTCGATTTAGATTATATTTATCTACGCTGGAACTGAGTCAGCGCTAGTTTGTAAATACAGTATAGATGTAATTGAATTGAAGTGGTTTTGTGAAAACAGACTGGCACTAAGTTTAGCTATTTGTATTCGTCAGACTGACGTTGGCTGGGTACTACTGGAAACCAGGGAGCGTTGAACAACTGCTTCACCGTAGTATGGGACTACACAGCTGTGTACACCCTCGATTCCACCAGGAAATCGAAATCAGGAAACCCCACCATTGGACGCCGGACAAGTGGTGCAGAGGGTTAAGCGTTTGCCAACCTGAAGGTCATCGGTTTGATTCTTTAGTGGAATCGAGGGTAAACACAGCTGAGGAGTCCTATACTAAAGCAAAGATGTCTTGAACTTCCATTTATAAACAAATACTTTTGGAAATTATGTAAAGTGGTACAAAGTTCTTGAAACTTCGATACTTTCCTCTATGTAATAGTCACCGAAAATAGCGATAACCATGAAGTATCCATAGATCGAAATTTAAGTGCTCCACAATGAGATAAAGATGATTGAGTACGTGAATTAAAACCGTAAATTATTTTTCTCATACAATACTTACTACAAATGTGGACACGCCCATGTGAGTCACATTTTCCTATCGTAAAGATTTTAAGATGAGTATTTATATATATTTGTAAAAGTTCCTAGTTTGCTTTTTAATCTCAAAATCAAAAAGGTGTTCTGCAATCGAATTTAATTATATAAGTATATATCATTTTCCATCTAGATTCCTTTTAAGGTTGTAAACAATATTTAAACTTCGTATTTGAGTATGCTATGCATGCATAAAAATTGCTTCTACGACATAATAGAATATTAAATAATATACTTCGATTTACAGCCGTGTAAATTACCCGTTATAACCCCTTCAAAACTGTACATCGAGTAAATTGATAGTACAAACAGTTTAGTTTTAGAGTCGTTATTTCGTGTTTGGTTCTGCTGCATAATATATATATATATATATATATATATATATATATATATATATATATATCGGTAGAAATTAAGGATACTTGTCAATGGATCTAAAGCGACTACTTCAAAAAGTCATGAGAGAATCATGAATTTTGACATCTAGTGAAGTTAAACGAAGCGAAATGAACGGAAACAAACAACTACTGAAAATCCTCGAAACCTATTATTTTTAAAAGTATCAATTACAAACAGTTGCCCAATTAAAGAAAAAAAACGGTTAACCGTATTAGGGTGAGTAATTTGACAGATCGACTGCTGCGAAATAAAAATAATTCGTATGTACCAATGAATAGCTTCTAATCATATGAAATTAATTTCATGTAAATTTGCTTAATCCGTATAAAAATTCAATCTAATTATTATTATTTAAACAAGTACTTATAAATCATCATCGTTGTTATTCATAACTAAGCTCACCCCATATTCATTACACCTGTATAAATAAAGACCAAAGGAATTTGTTTGCATGCAACAACAAAAAGATTAATTAAAAACATAAATCTGTATATGAGTTCATGTATGTTGATGATTACTTTCCATGTTTATATACAAACACATAGGATGGTGGGGCTATAGTCAAAAAGCAATAAATTAGGAAATGTGTCTAGTTATCCGTTTACTAGGTCGTAGCGATGTCTAGTATAATTATTAAGCTACCTGATTTAGTGGCGGCTGATACAATTCAAACGACAGACTAAACATGGACACACATTTATCAGTGTCCAGAAGTGAATCATGCAGAAACAACATGCTACTTTTCTTTTAATCAATTACAATAGTTGACTAACATAGTGTTGGTGAATATACACCAATATACAAAGAAAAAAAACAGTTAAATGACTCATATATTCAGCAAATAATAGTGTTATTGTTTACACTGAGATATTTAATTTATTAAAAGAATTAAAATTGTAGTTTAAAAAAAAGGTTTATGGAAAGAAAATAAACGTCGATGGCATTGAGATAGTAACATTATAACAATTAATAATTCTGATTATAGTTTATTGAAATAGTCAGTCAAGATAATTACTCTGAGAGAGAGAGAATGAAATAAACAGACTAGATGATATTAGATTTCATAGTGGAGAGAGTTAGATAAGTAAGAGATCACAGAACTAAGTAAGTATTGTATAGGCAGATAGTAAATTATGTCATATAAACTGAGAAAATATCTGAAATAGTTGAATACTTGGGAATAATAGTTTATCATTGTATCTTTATTACAAACTGATATCATTTTGGAGGACCTATAAAACTTAGAAAGTATTAAATATTTGTTATATCCTAAGTATTGAAATTTAGCAGCTGTGTATGTTCAATACCACAACTCATAAGAACTCACGATATGCGTATATGATACCGTTAGATCACTAGAGAGAGACTTCAACAATTTGAATTTCAAAATATCAGTGAATTTATAACAAATGTTATCCAACGGTTCACTTAAATGATGACTTAATTCATGAAGAAATTGTACTTACAAAATTAATTCAACATTTTCATCAAGAAATCAAAACTAGGCAATCATAACCTTTAAAATGAATTATGTTTAACTGAAGTAATAAATCAAAATTCAAACATAAAAATAATGCTAAAATGTCTACTGAAAACAATTATAAAACTACTATGTGCATAAAATAAGTAAAATGAAATTATTCACGATGTTAGCTGTAAATTACGAATGATGCGAAACCACAGCATGAATACCTAGTTTATAACTTTTAAATGTTAGGAGGTAAAAGGTAATGAGTAGGAAATTCTGCTTAACCTGATTTTTTTACTAGTTGGCACTCATCAGTAAAGACATACCAACAATCTTAAGGCAACTGATTTTTCTTAGTGAATTTGAATTGAAGACACCCAACTATCACAGTTTGAGACGCTTTCACTGAGCTATCCAGGTTTCTTGTGAACTAACTCCAAGCATTAAATATTTTAGATTAAGCAGCCTTTTAACATCAAAATTAAACATGGTGATAGGAAAAATGATTTATACCAACGACTCTATAAGGTCCTACGTTAGATACGGTGTCAGGTCACGGATATTCACTGCTCAAAAGTTCTAAATTAAGATGAGAACACTTTTAGTGCTTTCTGATTTTGCAATGACTCACTTACTGATATTACTCCATGGCGAAAATTAGTTTTACACTAATGTTTCACTGAGATTCTTAGTGTTATATTACGATGGACGATTATTACACTTTAATCATCAACCGTAAAAGCAAGGAAATTCTAGCTTAGTAACTTACTAGTATAAAACCACACAAAAGAATAAAAGTCTTGGAGTAGAAACCAAAGAGTTAAGAATCCTCAGTGGAATATAAAATAGCTGAATATTATGATTGATATTCTGGTAAAATGTAATAATAGTTAAATGTATAAATAAAAAAATGTATACAATAAGCGGGAAACGAAATTACTGATAGAGAAGTTTTATGTTTGGTTTTGTACGTGTTTAAATTTCGCTGAGATGTGTGAGGCTTGCATCGACTGATCACTGAATAGTGACCAAAGCCATGTTTGTTTGTATCATACTTGTTTTCTTTTTAAAAAAGTGACTTACCAAATAGTAATTCCTTAAATTTTGCATAACGATTTTCCAATTATTTAATCGATCTTTTACACATGTTACAGTTTTGCATAGACGATCATCTGGATCAATTCGTTCATCACTATGTAAATTGATTTAACAAAAACATGTTTAAGAATAATGAAACTCAAGTTATAAAAAATAGTAATAATAATAATAACGAAACAACACAGTGTAGTCAGTGTGATTATAAACTATAGGACAATAGGCATTTATGTATTGTTTTAATTTAGGATACGTTTTAGAAACCTTTATCCGCTATGATGCGGTTGATGGAACCTGGAACTGTCAGGTCTAAAGGCACACTAGATCAAAATGACCTGTTGATTGTTAAAACCACTATTTAAAGCAATGATAGAAATCAGAATGAAATTCTAGGGTTACCAGAAATATTTTCAGTGTTTACTAAATACGTTGTATTCAGAACTTTAGGCCACGTCGATTCATTTAATGGATGAATTCTAGATATTGAAAAGTAATTTTTTTATATTAAAGACCTCATTTCAAGTTGTAACTTTTATTATGTTCGTGTTTAGGTGTGAATGTAAGACTCTACCTCACCAAACATGTTCATAACAGACAGTGTCAGACAAATTCAGTCGCTTGAAAAGCTTCTTAGAAAGTAGATTTGAATATGAAGCACTCGTCGAAAATAGTAGATACAGCGCACACCACAAACATTGCTGATGACCACGGTTGCTTAGTAGTAACTACACACTATTCAACCCTTTAAAGAAAAAACATTCATTCTCTGAAAAGTATATTATTTGAGCAACCCCTTTTCAAGTGCATGTTTATGCATTCGCCGCTTTAAAATAGACCTATTGTTTGACAGACAGAAGTACTACTTTACAGTGCTGTTCAAATCAATAATTCATTTGCCAAAAGACTAGTAGTACTTTAATCATTATATACATATTAACAATTATCATATAATATAAGATTAAAAAATTAAGGTCGACAAGCTTGATAAAACCTGCGAACTAAAATAAAGTAGTATTATTTAGTTCTGACTGAACAACTGCCTAGGAAACAAAATATTTGTTCGTTTAAATATTCTCATTATTCACATTGAAGTTATTTTGAGATAAGTTCATGAAAATGATCCTAGTAATACTGATCTATGCAGTATGTGCAGTACTGTGAGCTCTGATTCTTGACATACTCAGCGAGGATCAAAAAAGGAATATATGTAATTAAGTAAAGAAAGACGTTATTATATCCAGTTATTATATAATAAAATTTTATTCCCTGCTAGGATAAACTTTTGTGATTACCAAATATCTTTAAGAATGTTTCTTAAACATATTCGATGTGTAAATAAATTGGCTTCTGGATAGTTAGCATTTCATCCCAGACTTCTATGTTGATCAAATTTAATATGCTCAAACATTTAAGTCATAAGTTGCTCCACTGAACCATACTTCTATTTAGATTTTAAATAATGTAATAAACAAGAAGCTATCCACACAGACATTTAATGGAGTGACATGAACCACATGCAATTTTTCATGTTTATATGATGGTAACTTACTACTCATGAGTAGATGAAACAAAATTCCTAAAAATGTATGCATAATTACATATTTTAATTTTCCTCGTTCACTTTTTGTAATGTGTAGAATTATGTAATCAATGGTGAGGCTTAAATACCCTCTTGTATCTTTCAGAAAAAAACAATAAACAATGAATTACTAAGATGACAAATTGAATCAAAAGTAATCAGTTAGTATATTATATCAATCAAAGTATTTCAAATTTGTAGCATTAATGACGGCTAGAAGCAGGAAATCTAGATACTTTTTCACTTTCTTCTCCTCTCAGATACATATAAAAATCCTTAGATTTTTAATAACTTCTCAACTTACAATGAGGTATGTTCCAGAGTGAAATATAAATGAATTTATATTAGCTCCGTATGTTTTTATTAGTTTTCAAAAATAGCACATGTCACTTATTGTCAAACAAACAAAATGATGAAAATAATCTATGACATACACTTTCTTTATATTTATGTTTACAATTTGGAAAAGTTGAAAGTCATCTTATTTTTAATAAAGAATCAGTATACCAAACGTATATGCTGAATTCCTACGTATCGTACGATTAAGCATGTTTGAACTTGTTTTGGATTAGAAAAAATTAACTGCTGTATATAATTCAGCTTCTAACAAAATTCCTCTAAACTTCAACTTTTGGTGGACAGAAATGCACAATAAATAAATAATTCTCTTTGTCGACACTACGGTCTACATAGTTTATGGCTTAAATAGAATTTCCGTTTTCCTTCAGGTTTTCTAAATTCAATGGATTAATCAGATAGATTCCAAAGTGATGTACTGACTAGTATAGCTTATATGAATTGAGGACGATGGAATTCGGAAATTTTACAAAGTGACCAGTCTTATTAACTTATTTTAGCAAATAGCCTAATCTGGTTGGAGTTACCCGTAGCGTTATTAACGTTTATAAAATGTATTGCAACCAGCGTTTTCGTTTAGTCATTGTTGCATGACAGTGTGTGGTGCCCAGTAAAGGCCTAATTTAAAGCTCTATCGCTATGTTTGTACTCTTAGTTCGGTATGTTGGTGCCACACTGGCATGCTGATAGCAGGAAGTTGAGGGTAACTCAAGACATTTGATATTAAATCATTAGTGAAGCTTGCAATCTAAAAGGTAGCACCCAATCGTTAAATAAACCGGATAGTGACTGGATGTTTTGAATATATGATGCATTTAATAGATATTGAGAACGTTGCGAGTAAATTCAGACACTAAATCTTTCAGTTGGTTAATACAACCTATGGTTTTAAGTTCGAATGATTAATTTTGTGTATATTGTATTATCGTTATGAAGCCAACGGTTAACCAACTATTGAAACGATACTGCTGAAACTAAAATAGTTTCTGTGGCTATAAGATTGTCTAATTGATCCTCGTACATCAGCCCCTCATGCCGGACTGAGAATAACACAAAGTTGATAAGCCAATTGGGCAAGTTAAGTATATATTTCGATCGTTCGTTTAATTAAATGCAAAACCAGACTATGCAACAGAAGAAATACCATCAACATGAAATAAAGGCAAAATACGACAAAAAGCTGATGGAACCCATACACTGTTAATTAGTCACAGTTCATGAATGGAAAATAACAAGTGGACAATAAATAGACTAAAATGAGAAGATAGAGCGATAGGAATATAAACAAATAGGATCAAAATGTTTGATACCTATAACACCTATTTATATATCTTCTGAGACATGGTCAATCACTCTCATTATGATGCCCGTTATATCAATTATCGATTAATCAGAATTACATACTTTTACAAATACACTCGTAGTGGCAAATTTTCTGTAACCCAAAGTTTTAACAATTTCATAAAATTTATTTTTGAATATTTTGATAAAACAAGCAATAAATTTGAAGCTTATCATTTTTTGTCTTTACAGTGTAACAATAAATAAGAAAAGTTATTCTTGTTTGTTGACAAATTCTTCATACATCGATGAAACGAGTTATTCGTTGATTTCTAAAGTGAACATTATTTTTTTATAACATCTTCATATTACCGTGCAAATTTATGTTTTTGAAAAGCAACAAAAATATGGATGGGTTTTCGCGGAATACTAGTTAGTAAATGGTTTAAGATATTCATAGTTTACAATCAGATAAAGAATATTGATATAAGATAACAATCAGAATAAACTTAAATGTAGTGAATAATAACCGTAATGTGTGAATAAAAAATGCGACTACTGTTTAGAATGACGCGGTAAATTATTTAAATATGCACGGTTAGTCTAAATGTTAATATGCCAAATGATGTAAGCATATGTAAAGGATTTCATACCATACAGAGAAGTCTCCAAACGTAATATCGCCTATGTTGATATGGCGGACAACAAATAAGTCTTATAATAAGGTCCTAATTTCATAGGTTTGTAAATAGACTACAAGATTAATGATCTAATACCTATTGATATTTTACACGGATTTCGATCATGTTTTTTTTTTGTAGAATATTTGAGGAGAATAAAATAAATAAGTTCAGTTTTTCGTGAATAAATACTACTTAGCCACAACTAGTGCAGCAACCACTTATCTACTATACAACCAACACGTTACAACAATATTTCATGCGAATTCATGGGATGTGGGTTTGAAGTAGAAATGTTTGAGATGATAACAAAAATTAAGGATGACCAACGAAAGAAAATCAATTACGAAAATGGTAGAAACGAAGTAGGATAAGATGTTTCCAAGTTAACATCAATCCAGTGATAGAAAATTAATACAAGGAGGATTCTGAAGTGAAAAATTATTAAACTCAAGGTAGCACGTGACAGAAAGTAAGTGATAACAATAAATCAGTGTAAAATGAGTATAAAATTTGTGGAATAATATCATAATCACAGCTTATACTCAAGCGAATAAAGAAATACAATTTCATCATTTACAGAGAAAATTCAACGCAGTTCACTCATAATCAACAACCACACTTAAAAAAATAACTTGATTCTATCTACAGAGTTTTATCAAGAACCAGTGAAAAAAACTTCTTTGTAAATTGCAGTAGGCAGTAGCTCAGCATGTATGATGCAAATGGAAATCATCTTAACTGACATAGGTTTAAAAACTCCCCACCAGGTATGCCGGAGGAAGGGAAGAGATCACTGTTTTGCTGTTCTTTTTTAAAATTAAAAATATCTACATAATCTGTACCGATATATATTCATAAAATTACCAAGTGTTTGTAGTAACCTAAAAACATTTATTGCAGATCACTTTATCTACATTTCAGAATTTGTACCATTATTAATAGAGAAATGTAAGTGAATTTGATATCACAAACTGATTTGAGTTAGACAACCACTAAGTACCCGTGACCCCACAATGAACCGAATCAAAGACTTTCGGATATTGTGATGAACGCCTGCCTGTTGGACCACTGAGTTAACATCATATTTTAGATTTTTCTGGCTTTAATATATACCGAAGTTAGACTGCAGATAGATGTACAAACCGTTAGATACCATCCTTGTAGTTTACACCATGGACTGACTATAACTAGATAATCACTGAAATCCAGGATGTATTGAACAGTTTTTTGTCTTAATATGGTATTCCTTGACAGCGCGCATTCATGACCCTAAAGAATTATCAGACTAAGGACCCTTGGAGCAAGCTCTTAACCCTTAGACCACTGAGATGGCATCAATAGCTTACACTTAGGTCAGTTAGTGATATCAAACAACCAACATTCAGAGATTAGTAATTATCTGACTCTCCTCCGCTCTCATTAGGACCGCAAGAATTACCTGTCGAAATTAGACACCAATAAACGCATGGTTACTGTGAGTATAAGGGTTATTGTGAAGGCTGTTATTTTAAATTGATAATAAGCATGAATCCTATGGATGACTGATTAAAATTCTAGTTGAGGAATACTCTGTGTGAAGATTGATGAGGACATTTCTAAAGTTGATACAACACAAAACATTAAGAATACAGAGTTCATAAATAACAATTCATGATTACTTATTATTCTCTTTTAAATAACGAATAATTAAGTTACATTTACCTAAAGAATTAAGTTCATATCATCCAACTTCATTGATGCCTAATGTCTATAATTCTTGTGTGAAGCTTGAAATAAGAAAAGATATATATAAAACACGACAATCGCACGGACTGACATATTACAGGGTATGAGCCGTATAATAATTGTCAGCAACTAGTCGGTTTGACAAATTAAGATATTGAAATAAGATAAAGTTCATTAGTACTGCATTATTTATCAACGCAATACATTTTGAACAATCTGATCACATTAACTCATTAAGACATTGACACATGTGAACGAATGTCAGTTAGATAATTGTAAGGTAAGGAAATATTAAGATAATTAAAGAAAAACAATATGAATCACATGAATCTGCATATCGAATCAATATAGCCAGGATAGGCATAGTGTAAGTGAAATCGTTTCTGAACACAAACGGAAGGGGTTTTGAACTTTACAATCAGTAGGACCTCAACAAGTTTAAGAATTCGCCACAGACAACTTTTGTACACGACTACAATAAGTCGAGTTTAGATCAATCGTAGGCCCCATTCCAAATACACGTTTAGCACTGAACGAAGACGGAAGTGAATTGATAGACTTACTTTGCTACTTTAACCTCAGGTATAGCACAGTTCAAACCTACAGTCCACTAGATAGAAGACAAAGCATTATATCAATGATCTAAAACTAAAAGGTATGCACATAATAGAAGGATACAATCCTAAGTCTTGAAAATCATTTGATACTTAAGGGATTGCTATCTACATTTTCAGAATAAACGACTTTATTTCAACTATGATCAAACTTAAGGACGTAAATTTAGCTAGCATTTTAAGAAAATAAAAACCACATAAAGACTGCACACACGAGTGTAATATTAATACAGAAGGTTATTTATTACGATTATTCTAACTTACATAATTCCGAATATTGTATTCAGTAATAATCCGTCGGTTAATTGTTCCGGTAATAAATTGTTTGATGACTGACTAAATAATTGTGCCCATAAAAGTAAATCCGATTTCATGGTAAAAATCAGTAGTGTAAGGTAGAAATTGACAGAAGTAGGATTTAGCTTCTTGGAATTCTGTTAAATCAACTAATGCAAAATCCTGTTGTTTAAAAAAGAACACAAAAGTAAAATGTCTAGGATTCATTTTGAAACATAAACGGAAATATAAATAATCTTAACAGAGTTAGGAGATTTATACACTATTTCGTTTTGTGGAGACTGTTGAGTTTTGAAATCTACATAACGGACAGACTACAGAATACAAACATTGAAAACCACGAAGCACTGAGGAGCGTGAGATTCTTCAGTAGCACGAGTTCACAACCATACTGGGAATCGAACACAAGAATTTGAATCACAGAAGTAAGCGTTTAACTTTCAGATTACGGAATCTGGGTTTGATGGTTCGCATCTTTAATTAAATAGTTTTAGGAATCAAAACTCACTAAGAAGCCCGGAGGTCCAAACGTTCAGCCGCTGATGAGGTCGAGGATATGAACTGCCGGAGAGTCTCATGCTAGGACGAAACCACTGCCTAATTCTTTATAGTTTTCAATCGTTGTCTGCCTACTGTCAGTACGTGATGGCAATGTTACTATATAAGTTTCTTTTTGAACAGTTTCTTGTTTATTCTAGCATTCATTAAAATTTTATTTAGGTCTTCTTGTTCTGACTCATTTCTTTCAAAATTAAGCTGTAATTTTCCTTTCTGGTTATGAATTATCGAAATATATGACTAAAGCTAATGCATATTGAATATGGAATTTTAATTATGAAGATTAATAATTTGTAGCCTTAATATCTTTACGCATGAAAATTATCGACGAATGTTCCCGAAAACGGATAGTAGTATGCATTCCCCACCCAAATATTTAAAAAGAATCTAGGAGACAAATTTTCAATACAACGTGACTAAGAGGAATGACACTGCTAGCCGTCCTTTAAACTTTATTCTTATTCACGCATAACTATAAGTTGACGAATAACAAAATAATGGAAAATCTGCATTGTAAATAAAGCTACTAGCAATATTTTACTATTAATCAAAAGGAACGATACACAAAGATTACCTCTATGACTTATTACAATAGTAGTAACACTGATCAAGGTCATACTTAATATTTAACCTTATGAACTAAAATAAATCGAACAGTGCAATTAAAAATAGGTGCACACAGAGAATCAAGTTTCAAAACAGATATTAGTATTACTTATTGCAAGTTGAAGAACGAAATATATATATATATATATATATATATATATATATATATATATATATGATGCAGAACAGGTCTAGAAACTAATAAACTGAAGAAAAGGATAAGTGTATACCAATAAAGTGCATAATTAAACATAAATAAATCAAATAAATACTAGTTTGAGGATATCCTAAACACTGATATTCTCTTCAGAAATAAAGAAAGTATGTTATAGTTGTTTGTCCTATACATACATCTTTGGTGGATCATAATATCGGGTCCATATGAGGTTGACTATAAAATATAGAAGGAGCAGGTACATTATTACTCAAACAAAAATTGAAAATGAATAATCCATGACTTAGAATTCGATCACTTTGTGGTCAATAGAGAACAGCTGATTAGTAGCCCTTAATTTTAAACAAGTGCTTTGTTTTATAACTGACATCCGTTCTAGGTAAAAAAAAAAAACGATCCAACTGCATGATTCAAAATAGCAGGGATGGTTACTAAGCTTATAATGATTCGGCAGTCAAGCAGTAAGTTTCTACATCACTATTGAAAATGTTCATTAAAAACTAAGCCGGACTTTCCTTATGAAAATGGATTATCTTAATAAGTTTGTACAACTCTCAGCATAAATTAATTGAATTAAGCGATATTTAGACACTAAGTTAGTAGAAAAGATTTGCGATCAAGTAGGTGGTCTAAGCTGTGCTGTGTTCTTTGAGCTATTTGGTGTAGAAGTAAGGATTGGCAATGTCCAAAAAGACAAATCATGTTACTCAACAAAACTATTTAACTTAATAAACAAAACACTTTCAAGCTATTCAAACACTAGTTCAATGCTGACAAGATTTTACGTATGCTTATTTTTTTCTACATATATTTCACATAGATCGGTAGTTGTAACTCATCAACAGATACAGCTTTGATAAATGATATCACCGAGACGAAAAATCTTTTTCACTGGTTTGACTTTATTGTTTCGTCCAAATTGTCAGTAGAGAAGCTGATGAACACTTATCAGTCAATTAGTTAACATTACTGCAAATCTGTTAATAAACACATTCAGTAATCAACCATTCATTCACTTGGATTTACAGAAAACAAGAATAAGAACGAGGATACAAAATTTGATAATCGTGTAAATGATATGACCGATATATCTTAATTATAAGTATTTAAGTCATGTAGGTTTTAAATTATTGATCGTAGTTTAGATAAAACAAACTTATCAAGTTTAATTTTATTACAAGGATATATAAGATAGGAAAATACAGTTTTAGAAATGCAAGCCATAAGATATTAACCAAGTAGTTTGAAGATCGAACACTTTCCAATGAGACCAAAATATCCTGATTTAGATTCGCTGGCATGGTCATCGAAGTACACTGTTGAGAAGTCTCATATCAAGATAAATAATATATCTCATGCCTTTTGTTTTTAATGGTTGTTTTACTAAAGTCAGTCTGCAATGTAAAACCAAAAATTTAGCAATCTCTATAACTCCTTCCACTAATGGTAGTGTATATATAATCATTTCGCCAAGCATCACTTATTACGCGAATATTTGTTTCTATATGCAAATTATGCATGGTAATTTGCATTTTTATCATATTAGAATAAGGAAATAAGCAAAAATAATAAACCACCAAATATATAAATTTTCCCTAGCTTTTTAAGGTACACTATAAGTGAGAAATTGTTTAAAACTCAGAGGTATAAGTTGTCGATACATGTAGTAATTAAATAAGATACAAATAGAAATGGTTTAAGAGATATTTCTTGTGACAAAGTATATTAAAAACGTATAAGTCATGTGTTTATATATGCATTACCTCTTAAAGTAATGTAATTTATTCATAATGTAATACGACAATGATAAACTCATTAAAAGTAACGTTTAAGGATAGTTATTTATATACTCTGAAAATACATATCATATGGAAACATATATTTCATAACATTTGAAAGCGTTATCCTTGCAGATGAATGTATACAAAATATATCATTCGAAATTAGAATGCCACAAAATGCATATGAATGAAACTTTCAGTCTCAGAATTAAAATAAAATAAAATTTACCAACCCTAAGTGAATACCACAATGCATAAATAAGGGAAATGCTACTATCTGTGGAAATAATATACAGGTCTAGGGTTTTATGATAAATAGACCTACTTTATTCGAAAAAAATCCATGATGATTTTTGAGAGTAAAATGAACTAAAAAGCCTACAGGAATACAATAACCAACATTAGGAACCAAACTTGGAGAAAAAAAAAACTATTATTTCCAATTCCGAAAGAGATCTGGACTCAGGAATACTAAAAGAAATATTAAGAGGATGATGTGAATGTGCATTCAAGTTCAGCACCATGCAGGCTATTTAGATTGAAGTATATGAAGCGAGATTTAAGCAATCGATCGGATTGTAAAGTTGCACTGTTTCGAAATAACAAAGCCACAAATTCACAAAGATTACTGAGACAACCTGCTGCATCGATAAATAGCAGGTTCTTTAGATTTTGCATCAACTGTCATACATAAAAATCTAATTCAGTTTTCTCTTACTTTAAGCTTAAGATTGATAATGTAGATCTTCGTTCTAGAATTTGATGAAACGAATTCCATGATAAACCAGGGGTCTTATTTTGAAGTGTCGTTTGGCTAGAATCGTACTATATATATTACAGCATTAGAATTAGAGTTCTTAATGTAGAAATGCTTCAGTAAAGGCTAATACTAACATATAATGTATCAGGAGAATGCATGAAGCACTAATGTAACCGTATTTGAAGAAAATAAGGACAGTTAGGGAAAAAAATTCTTTTTGATAATGTCAGTTATCAAGGCTGTACAATCGTGCTTATTAATATTTTGTATGAAGAATTCTATAATTAAATAGGTGCTGGTTAAGCAGCTTTTCGTCAATGTAACCTTCACTCTGATGTATGTCACTTCTACAATAATTAATAAGTATTAGAAGCAGCAATAATATAAGCGGTTGTTAAAAAACATCAGCAACAAGGTGCAACTAATAAGGAGAAAATGAATTTGTGGAAAGGCATAAAATAAAAATAGACAAAGTGTGAATGCATCTATGCCACTCATATCAATTCTCAGCGACGCTATACAGCATGCAATCATTTTAGGGACCTCAAACAGGGGATATGTAGCTTTCGATATGGTCAAGATAGACCAAACTATCTAGCGAACTGATGTTTTGTTTTGGTCTTGACACGACTAACATACTTTTTGTCAAGATAAGTGCTGGTTGAGCATGTAAACGCCTTTTGATTAATGTGAAACATATATATTCAGTACTTGAACGTTATGTTCTAATATGTTTGCCAATATATCAACAAAATATGCATAATAACCAAAAATACGATTGTACAACTCAAATAAGCTGAAGTGATTATTCGTTAATTATAGGTCGTCACCTATAGAGTTCGCATAACTACGGTCCGATGGTCGTGTTTGTAGAGGCCCAGATATTCTCCTAAAAATGTTACGTTTTACATTGTTCGTTTCTTTGTTTCATGTCCAATGCATGATTGAACTTCCTCTTTTCCAGGCTGTTTAATCCTTGCATGCTTGATGAATTATTTTGATTTTAAGTACATTTCTATCTAGTTCTTCATAACGAATTCCTTTAGTTACGTGTACCGACCAACCGTAACTGTGCATGAAATCAATTGATATACGAAAATTATGTGTACATAGGATTTATATTTAGCTGACTACCGCAAAAACAATCCAACACAGATAGTTCGTGTAGTTATGCGTCTTAAGCAGATTTAACTAAGGTTCCATCCACACACACACACACGTGCGCTTTTAATATATTCATACTGATCCTACACAGTAGTCTGTAACAAAGAAATAAAGGTGTTTAGTCACTAAAATATATATTAATAAACCATACTGCCTGCAAACGTGTTTAGGCATTAGTGAAACAATTCGATGGCAGATGAGAAGATAAGAAGAAAACAGACTCATCTATGATTCACAACCACTGGTTGTAAACTGAAAGAATATTTGTAAGATACGCAGGGTATTATACCAAAGGTGATAATTGCAAAAGCTCTATAAAAATAAAAAGACAACGACCAGAAGTGAAAAAACTACTGAGGTTCTTATGAATACAAGAATTACAAACTAATTACTCTAAATGATTACCTCGGCATTTATAAATACATAGTATTATTAAGACAACACTAGACGACAAGAGAACAGACACAAATAACCCCTCAAATAATCTCAGCATATTGCCATGAATTATGAAAAATTTAAAAAAATGTATGTATAAGCCTATAAAAATTCAGTGGTTTTACTAAACTATAGTGGCTAACCAATGAGATATTTCTACGGTCGAGGCGAATTATTGAAACAATGAGGTACGTTTCAAGACAAATGTTGAATAATTTTTCCAAAAGGGCTCATTTTTAGTTCAAATTTGATAGATCAATTCATCCCTAATTTTGCTTAATAGTAGTAATACAAGCTTACAGTTTGTGTAGTTTCATCATTAACGAGACTTACCTTAAAGTCACCATAATTATCATTCAAAGCTGCTGTTACAGCATTCTTTTACCATCTCATTTTAACTTTTGTCCAAAAGGAAAAAATATCATTATCGTTCGGCAATAAACAACAAAAACTATAACACCGTAGCCACTTACGAAAGGCAAACAAATCACCGCCGAGGCTGCAAAAATACTGTTGTTGGTTAGTTAAAACAAACATCGATTCATTATAACCAAGCTTCAGTAGGATCATACTCCACATCTTTTAACATAAATAATGACTATACTGTATAAAATGTTAGCAGAAATCAGCTATACCTTTTGTAGTACATCCCACATTTACTGACTATGATAATTAAACCTCGAGGTAGTCAGTACAATGTTAGTATGAATTTAATAATAAAAGTCATATACCAAAAAAAATTATGGAGCAATTCAATCAACTTTGAATATTTTGCCATATGGCCTCAAGACCTTGTATGGCGCTTTGTAGGTTCCTTCGAGAGGTCTGCGTAGAACATCGTGACGTACAAAAACGTGTGTACTATATTTTTAGGCAGGTTAAATGAAAATGTTAATCGATTGCTGTTGAATTTGGACTGACTTAAGTGAACGTATAACGTTTGTAAGCCGGTTCACGTAAGATTTGAGATCCAGGTTTGTTGGAGTGGGAGCGATTTTTACGAATTCACCTGGGAGTTACAGTGTGGTTTTGTAGACTAATTTTCCAACACTGCGCCCAATATCTGCCTTTACAGTGCTGCGAATTCCTAGTAAAACTAATGGTAAAGCGTTAGTAAATTGTCAGATTCTTGTAGCTGAAAATGATGCATTCAGTTATCTATGAAATATTTTCACCAATCCATTGGATTGTTATTGGTAGGTGACATGTGCGTAGTTTCAAGAAGTTTGGTCAGAGTGTGGAACAATGCAGGTTAAATTTGACGTCTATAGTCTGTCGTTATTGTAGGTGGGAAACCGAAGTTTTCTATTCATCGTTCAACGAAAGCGCGTACAGTCGTTTTACTAGTGATGTTTTTAAATGGAACTGTTTCTGGTCAGCGTGTGAATCGGTCCACACATGTTAGAAGAAAAGAGAATCCGTTTGATTCTGGTAAAAGTCCTCTCAGATCAAGGTGAGTGCGGTTGAATGGTGCGTCGAAGATAAGGAAGGTGTCAATAGAACATTTATTATGCTGGGTCTAATTGTTCTTTTGGCAGGCTACACAGGATGGTTCACATTCTTTGATATCCTTGTTCGTCTTCGGCCAGCAGAATAATAATTTGTTATGTGATGTCAGAAGCAAGCCATTTTTATAGGAAAAATTAGCAAAAGCATATCAAACCATATCAGGGTTGAATGGTTACACAAACGAATTTTAATACAACAAATAAATGTCTACCAGTAAAGTGCATAGTAACGTAGTGAGACATTTAATTGTGTGGATAATGGTCAGAAATGGAAAGGTTTATATACATAACAATATTACATTCATTCTCAAGTAGCTTTTTGTACATGGAAGCATATCAGTTTACAGGTATGATCAGAATGATGTGAATTCATATACATACAAGGATTTTGATAGTCATTGATAGGGGATCCACACAATATGAAGGTATAAATTAAAAGCAAGGCCAACGACATCAAAGTTCACACTACTAGGGTGCCAGAGGTATGTGTTGTAGTATAGTGCATTTCTGACAAACAACGGCGTGCTTCTTGTTCCTGGCGCTACGATTCAAGAGCCTGCTGGGAGTAAATAGAATGGACCATACAGCATATCCAGATACTGAATCAGGTTAACAATATTTGGAACTTGGATGGGAACTAAAACCAAGCACATATATGTGGATATTCTTCCGTTGTGGCGGAATCTATGTTAGTTGATGCATTAAGTACGTTGTTAACCAGCGTTGGAACTAAGTTGCTGTGAAGGAGACCCATTCTTTTTGAGATTAGTCCATAAGCTCTGGGAGAAGATGATATAGTAGAATACACAAAATGGAAAAAAAGAAGCTAGCTAATAGTTGTACAACAAATACTCTTAGACCGGAATCTTCTTTTTCCCTACTACAAAGTCCATGGTTACAATGTTAAAGGTTTATAACCCTAATGAGCCATTATTGATTAAGTCGGGGTTGAGTAGCAAGTCATGGAGTATTTGGTACAGATCGTAAGATACATTTTTCCAAGTACTGTTCGGCAGGATTTTGTTTACTGTTATGGCGGGCACTTAAAGAAGATTGATTATCTTCTAGAACTGTTTTTTCTGTTAACGATTCATTATTTTTGGTTGTATACAAAGTAAGCATTTTATCATTATTATTGTGACGTTGCTCTTATCCTATACTACTGTTTAAGGCATTAACTGTTGTTATATCATTTCTCATTTATGAATTATAGTTAATTGACTGCATATACGTTACCCCAGTTCACACTCACTATTACTGTTATTTTGTATTAATGTCAGTTTTCTAATTGGTTTATGATGCGGTCTGATTTTGCATGTATATAAAGGCATGATTGAAATAAAGATCTGATCTGATCTGTCTGTTGACTCATAAGTCGTTGTTCTTCCTCTATTCCGTTTTGGGACTGGTAGTCGAGGGGCTGACGTGTCTGTACAGTGATTAGCGATTATCAAGGTCATTATATATATACTGCACCAAAACATAACAATTGGCGACGGGGTTAGAAGTGAATCCAACCTACGCAGTCATTGGTCATAAATTCTAATACAATTTATTATCCAATCAGCATTCAGTGTCATAAATCCAGTTAAAAAAAATCAATCAATATGACTATCACATTTGAGCAAATGAAATTATGTCTGCAGCAGCAACAACAGCAATTCCTAGCCTCTCAAGAACAAATGCTCGAGTCATTAATGTCAAAAATCGCTATCCAGTCCAGAATAACTCCCGAAGAAAAAGGAATAGAGTTATCACTCAGTTCAGTTCCAGAATTTATTTTTGATGCAGAAAATGGTCATACATTTGAATCATGGTTCGGTAGAATCGAAGATCTTTTTCAAGTGGAATATAAACATATAGATGACGCGAAGAAGGTGCGTTTATTAGCACAAAAACTTGGTCAGCATGAATATTCTAAGTACAAGAATTATATCCTCCCACGACATCCAAGAGATCTGACATTTAATGAAACTATTGACATTTTAAATGCGATATTCTGTGAACCAGCATCCTTATTTCATATTCGTTATAAATGCATCCAATTGACAAAAGATGCAGATGAGGATTATTTATCTTATGCAAGCAGAATTAATCTACAAGCCGAACGTTTTAAATTAAATGCATTGTCAAATGATCAGTTTAAATGTTTATTATTTGTTTCTGGACTCCAGTCACCAGCAGATGCTGATGTTAGAACAAGATTGCTATCACGCATTGAGCAAAACGATGACATGACACTACAGATGGTAACGTCAGAATGTCAACGACTGGTCAACCTCAAAAATGATACGACGCTTATAGAGACTAAAGGTAATGCTTCATTAAATTGCAATATCCATGCTGTCAAATCCAACAAAAGTAAGAGTGTTCCAGTGAATGATCAACGTCAAACTAAATTATTCAAACCACCTTCGAAGTGCTGGTTTTGTGGATCTTGGCATTTTGCGAGATTTCGCCGTTATAAACGTCATAAATGCAACATTTGCTATAAAGTTGGTCATAAAGAAACAGTGTGCCGACAACAGAATTATTTGAAATCTGGACCACGCATAAAGTTGTCCCGGAATCGTAAGAGTTGCATACGTAGTATATATTCAACATTCACGGGTAATCTTGCTGACAAAAGAAGATATGTAGATCTATTAGTTAATGATGTTTAGATTCGTTTGCAGTTAAATACAGCATCTGATATCACACTTATATCTAAGAAAACTTGGGAATTGATGGGTTGCCCTCCATTACTGCCTACTGAACATACAGCGCGGAATGCATCTGGAGATATACTAAAACTCGTTGGAATGATAAATTGTTCTGTTAAATTCGGAGTACACTCCATTACTGGAACTTGTTATTTAACAAACAGACATGATTTAGATCTTATTGGTATTGATTGGATTGACAAATTAAATCTCTGGAAGGTGCCACTAGACGCAGTGTGTACATTGAAAGATCCACATGTCCCTAAAAATCTACCTGTATTAAATGTTACATCGAACAATAACGTCTTGACTACAGCTCATCTTTTTGAAAAGCATTCGAATGTGTTTCAAAATATTTTGGGATGTTGCAATATTGGTAAAGCCAAATTATATTTACGTCAAGGAGCTACACCAGTTTTTCGTCCAAAACGGCAGGTACCCTACGCCTCCATCGATAAAGTTGATAAAGAACTTGACCGATTGGAAAAGCTTGGGGTTATACAACCTATTACTTTCTCATCATGGGCAGCTCCGATTGTTGTCGTTCAGAAAGCTAATGGTACTGTTCGTCTATGTGGTGATTTCTCTACTGGATTAAATAATGCTCTTCAAAATCATTCATATCCATTGCCATTGCCCGAAGATCTATTCATTAAACTAAATGGTGGACGTTATTTTGCAAAACTGGATTTATCTGATGCCTATTTACAAGTAGAAGTTGATGATGATTCTAAGCCTTATCTAACAACCAATACTCATCGTGGACTTTACCAGTACAACAGACTACCTTTCGGTGTAAAGCCAGCCCCTGCTATCTTTCAACAGTTAATGGACATTATGATATCAAATCTTGATGGTGTTGCCGCTTATCTTGACGATATTATTGTTGTGGGTTCCTCTAAAGAGGAGTTATTATCGCGTTTGGATAAAGTACTTACACGAATATCACAATCTGGTTTTCAGCTGCAGAAACATAAATGTGAATTTTTGCTTCAATCTTTTAAATACCTTGGATTTATATTTGATAAACATGGGCGCCGTCCAGATCCAGATAATATACATGCTATCACACAAATGCCTGCACCTACCGATGTGGTGACTTTAAGATCATTCTTAGGTATGATTGGGTATTATAGTGTTTTTGTTCCATCTATGCAAAGGTTACGCCATCCTTTGAATCAGCTTCTAAAAGCGAATGCAAAATGGAACTGGTCAGAAGCATGCCAGATTTCCTTTGAAGAAATCAAGAAAATCTTATCCTCTGATTTACTACTAACCCACTATAATCCAAAATTAGAGATAGTTGTCGCTGCTGATGCTTCTAACCACGGTATTGGTGCTGTTATTAGTCATCGCCTTCCTGATGGTACAGAAAAGCCGATAGCTTATGCGTCTAGATCTCTAAATGCTACTGAAAGGAGATACAGTCAAGTAGAAAAAGAAGGATTGGCTCTGATTTTTGCAATAAAGAAGTTTCATAAAATGATTTATGGTCGACCATTTACGTTGCTGACAGACCACAAACCTCTTCTCTCTATTTTTGGGGCAAAGTCCGGCATCCCAGTACATACCGCCAATCGTTTACAGCGTTGGGCAATTATGTTGTTAGCTTATGACTTTAAGATTCGCTATAAATCAACAATGACTTTTGGTCACGCTGACGTTCTCTCCAGATTAATTGCGACTCAAAAGTTTGACAGCGAAGATGTTGTTATTGCTACGGTGTCACTGGAAGATGATATTCATCATATATTGCAAACTTCTATTCAGGCTACCCCTTTGTCAGCAATGGACGTTAAATCGACAACTAGGACGGATGAAGAGCTTTAGACAATTATTCGCTATCTTTTGTGTGGTTGGCCCCCACACCTCAACGCAACAGAACGACAATATTTTCATCGATGAGACGCCCTTGCTGTTGTTGACGACTGTCTTATGTTTGGTGACCGCGTAGTTATTCCCAAATCTTTGCGCCACAAAGTCCTGTCACAGTTACGTTCTGCACATCCAGGTGTCGTCCGAATAAAAGCGATAACCCGCAGTTACGTATACTGGCCGAACATTGATACTGATGTTATGAATTATGTATTGAGATGTTCGAAATGTGCACAAGCTGCAAAAGCCCCTATAAAAACCGAACTTTGTTGCTGGAAACCAGCAGTGGAGCCAAGAACAGCATCATTTCTCAGGAAATCACAAAGAATTCGAAAGAAACCAAACAGGATCAAAGTAAACCCCTATAATAAATCTTACCGATGATTTTTTTCAAAAAAATGGGGAGGTGTGTTGGCGGGCACTTAAAGAAGATTGATTATCTTCTAGAACTGTTTTTTCTGTTAACGATTCATTATTTTTGGTTGTATACAAAGTAAGCATTTTATCATTATTATTGTGACGTTGCTCTTATCCTATACTACTGTTTAAGGCATTAACTGTTGTTATATCATTTCTCATTTATGAATTATAGTTAATTGACTGCATATACGTTACCCCAGTTCACACTCACTATTACTGTTATTTTGTATTAATGTCAGTTTTCTAATTGGTTTATGATGCGGTCTGATTTTGCATGTATATAAAGGCATGATTGAAATAAAGATCTGATCTGATCTGTCTGTTGACTCATAAGTCGTTGTTCTTCCTCTATTCCGTTTTGGGACTGGTAGTCGAGGGGCTGACGTGTCTGTACAGTGATTAGCGATTATCAAGGTCATTATATATATTACGCAAAACACAACATTTACATACTCGTGTTACACATTGAGTAAATCGAGCACGTCGCGTATTATGTTAGAGTTTTTATAAATCGATAGTTTATCCATTGCTTTGGAGTCACTAAGTAGTTAGTTTATCGCTGGTATAAAGTGATCGATGCTATCTATCATACGGATTTCTACCGGTAAGCTATTCTAAACGGCAGTGAAGTTGAGCGCGAAGAAGGTGGATTTTACAAGGTTACACGCACACTATATCTGTGTGGTTTTTGAGACTGTAATCAGATGCATCGATAAATCTTAATATAGGGTCGGGGGGAGTATACTAAACGGTATACAACTTTAAAATAAAATGTCAGATTGAGCTTAGCTCGTCTTTTCCAAAATGATTTTAAGCATAATTCATTACACTGCGTAGTGTACTTCAGTCAACAATCCATCCCCAATATCATTTTTGTGAAGCATCACTGTATTCCTTCAAAGTTTAGCTTATCACTTATTATGAGGCTGCTGATTATGAGTGGGAAGTATTCAAGAAGCGGGCTTATACAGGCTTAATATAGTACAAATCTAGACTCAAGTTGGCAGAAATTATGGATTAAACAACTTAAAAGTCTGCGTTTCTTTGAGGTGACAAATGTTGTCTGTTCAGTAAATGTAAGATCCGTAGCGTATCTCAAGTATAGGTTCAGAATTATTTCACATTAGGAGATTTGTTACTCATCCACTTCAAAGTGAAAGTTGAAATTGAGACACCCATTGCTGATCCAGTCACATTTCTTAGTGTCGCAATGAAGTTGGTTTTTTTTACACCAGACAGTGACTTCATCTAACTTGTGCTGTACAATCTTGACAGTGTTGTGTAGCTTATTTCTGTCTCATGAGTAAACAACTTTCAAGTCATCTGCGTATAAGAAGGTTTTGCCGGTGTTAAAACAGCTACTAATATTGTTGATATATATTGTGTGAAAGAGAGGCTCTAGTACGCTCCACTGAATAATCCCACTGGTTACTCTCTTAGGAGATGACTGTGCTGAGTTTGCTTTCACTGTGTGATATCGATAAGTTAAGAATGATTTGAGCAAGCTCAGCAAAGGATTTCGAATCCCTATAAAGTATGATTTCTCACAGAGTATGCCGTGTGATACTTTGTCAGAGGTCTTAGACATATCAAAGTAAAAGACTATGACTACTTTGCGTAAGTCGCGGCACGATACGATTCGATTAAAGAAGTCAAAGCAACAGGTCAAACACGATCGACTATTCATTAAGGCATGTTGTGATTTAGATATTCGACTTTGTGCAAACAAGTATTTTGAGATACCATTTTTATTATCCTCTTAACGATTCGTGAAGAAAATAGGAGTAATGTTTTTGGGCCAATAATTACTCGCACATGCTCTATGACTAGTCTTGTATTAAGGGGCTATGTAGCTAAGTACATTGGTGCATAGTTACTAGACGTTACGGAATCTAAAATTTCAAACTACAAGGAGCAATAAAATCATACACACGGAGTGCAGTATTTCTGAAAAAGATCATAATGGTTGATAAAATCAGATTGTTTAAAGGCGAGTGAGCATTAGTTATCGGATGCAAATTTTACAAAATCAACCTTTTCCAGAGGTTTGAGAGAGTGAGGTAGACCTTCTACACTGCTTTTTGTGAAATCATAGGTTTCGATTTAGTCCATTTGTCAGTTATATATTTCGAGATACTAAAGAAGAAAGAGTGGAAAAGAAAAGACAGGCAGTAGAGCAAAACAGGATACGAAAATACATAAAAATTAGGATGAATTCACCATGATATTCCAAATAATCGAATAATCTCTGGGTAATCAGCTTAGCCGTAGCATGAACTGGATAAAAGAAGCTGTGTAATGTGTCCAATATGATGGATCGATAACTCTTGGGGACTGTTGAACGGGCAGTACATGTAGAAGAATCACAAAGTTACGCTTTCTCACGAGCTAACACATTTTCAAACAAATAGCAGTAACAATAGTTATATACTTACCATTTCCTAATAAAAGAGCACCACACACTGAAGTGTAACTTCGGTCTATAGAACATGACTACTGAAATCACAGTTTACGCACATCACCTAATTATTCAATAAGATCCTATTTGAAGATGGATCAAAATAAGGCTAAAAGGTCCAATCTTGATAGCCATTCCCTCCCCTCGATAAAAAACACCCTGAATCTTCTTCTAATGACCTATTCATTACTGAATTGCAGATGAGAGACGATCATACACCACTTATCAAGGCTATCAATCTGACTGATCTAAACAGTGACATTGCCGACTATGAAAGCAAAGTCGATGATGTACAACTAGCATTTACCAAAATACAATCTATATTATGTGACCTAGCCCCGTTAACTTACGTGTTTGAAAAATATGATGACGTAGAAATAGATCATGCCAACCATGCTGAAACATTCCTTAATTCCACTACAGCGGAAGTTATAAAGCTATTCACCTCGCTTCACAAAGCCATCCTCTGCAATTTCTCTGGGAATTTTTCATTTAGAAAGGTCAGAGTGACTTAATTGAAGCTAGTAGCATGTCTCATATTCCATGTAAATGTAATGAACTAAGTAAAAAAGATTGGCAGACTAGCTGTTTAATTCCATTCCACTTCGCATCCACCCTAGATTGCAAGCGCTTTATAAAATCAGTAAGCTATATTAGATCTGGTAGTGACTTCAAAAATACATTCTTAGTTGCTGATGAAACGCCTCTACAACGTAGATCCCTTAACCGTTACGATACTTTTGCTTTTAACATAAACGATTTCAAGTTAAAATTAACCACTCCAAATAAATTTTTGGAAACAAATCCTACGACGCACCCTGGTAGTAGCACTACACCACCAAGACTTTCCACGCCAGCCACCACACTGGAAACTGAGAAGCCACCCATACTATCCACACTCACAACCCACCTATTATATACACACATACTACAATATCTCTTACAACCAACGAGAATGGCAATAACCTAGTAAACTTAGACATCCCTCCCAAGGGGAGTACATTTATCTCCCAAAATAAAAAGATGAACAGGGTACAATCATACAATTTTATCCATCATCCTACCGTTAAAATAGAATCAAAATTCATACCCAATCCTTACAACACGTATAATGTCCTCCCTATCAGTAGGGCCCAGTATAGCCTCATCTTTAACATTCAAAAAAATAAAGTAAGTGACAATCGCCGAACCACTAGGTACAGCGTTTCTGAACAATTAGATTTGAAGGTCAATGCTAAGAACAAACACCAGCGACTTTTCTCCCTTCACTCCAAGTCTGTCCTCTCTCAAAAATACTTTAAAAGCGAACAGAATGGTACATGCAGATGCGTCAGAGCACCATGTGCCAATGAATCTGAAGGCCGATTGCAAGCAGAAAAGTTTCCTTTCTCTACTAATACCGTTTTTATCCCAACTAGATACTGGGAAGAACAATTTTAACTTAGGAAATAACTTGTTCTACTAATGTAAGACTCCTCTTAGACATGAAAACTTAGGACCTAAATACTTTCCTACAGTAAATGGGTTAAACTACAACTACTTGGCTGCATCCTAAAGCTCATTACCAAATTACTATGATCCTTATGTCGCATACAGACACTGGAATCATTTTTTGGAGTATCCTTATACAGCGATTCACAACCCTTCTCACCTCTACTCATTGCTCCTGCCGCCGTTGCTAAGTCAACAACTTATGATGAACCCGAATCCCACCATTTTCAGCTCTGCCACTACTAGGTAATCAGTCTACTAGCATCCTATCTTCCCTTTCCACAAACATTTTGTGCGTGAAAAATAACGGTTGCAGTGACGACTAAAACACTGATTTTTTAGAGCAGTCACTCATTATCTAATCACTAGTATCTGAACACTGTTAAGCTCAGCAACTGATCCTGGGTCAAAATATAGTCCGAAATTCTAAACCTAAACCCTTCATCCATGACGCTCTAAATTACTTTATCCTTATTGGCCACTTGCTCAGTCTATGCTTACTAAACATACGATCAGTATGCAACAAAATGATCTACTTAACTCTGCTTACATCAGTCTGCTAACCATCACTTATTATGGTAACGGGGGCATAGACTACGCCTTATATCTCTGATCTAAATATATCCCTTGATAATTATAATCTGTATTTTAGTGACAGGCTACATGGACGTGAAGGGAGTTGCCTTATAAGTGTTAACTCGAAGTTAAGCTCACTTCTATTTAATACAACAGGTTTAAATAAATTACATGACTCAATGTAGATTATTATGAGACCTACTGTTTCAGATTCTTACTTTTTCGACTGTGTATATCACCAACCCAACCCATCAGTAGAGGACATAACCTTACTATCAGAAATTTTTACACTGGCCTCCTTCATACCCTTTATAGGTAAGGTTATTTGTGGAGACTTAAACATGCCTGAAAACTCCTGGCCCCCCACCAAAGCACCGAAACGCTATAACTCACTTATGGAAAGTTGAGAACTTAGTGGCTGGTCACAGTATGTCCGTACCCCTACCTGATATAAAAACACTTTGCATTTAGTTTTTACAAATGAACTTAACCCATGTACCGTACGTATAGGGAAACAATTCCCAGATAATGATCACAATATTGTCATGTGCAACTTCAACTTAGAGACTACAACGTGTAAATGTCCGGTTACAATACCTAGCACACCCTATTAAAGACAAACTTTATCATTCTGATATTGCCTTTAAAATGATGTGCTCTCATGTACAAAATGCTACTTGAGAATAAACTAATATTATTATTGAAGTAAAGTGATTTTACCTTTTCCAATCGTTTTTGTTTGGAGCTTGAGTGTTGTTGTGAATAACTCGTGATGGAGATCGTTGCCTTCATTTTGAAGTCGAGCTAGTTTAACAAGGTCAATTTCTTAGATACGACTCAAGGAATGTATTTTTGATTAGGCGTCAGCAACTATATTGTTAGCTCCAGATACATGTCGTTTACCAGTAGGAAACTGGGAAATGATATACATTCTTGGAGAGTACTTATCTGAAGGTGACTTCGTAGAAACGTCAGTTGTTTATTGTCAATGAATATAGTAGACTCTCTGCCTACAATGGAGTGTTTAAAATGTTGTACAGCACAGTACATGGCTAATAGCTGATGTCCAGAAATGCTGTATCTTGATTCGGTATCTTGGAATCGATTAGAGAAAAACGCTAAAGGTTGCCAAGCATAATCCATCCATTGTTGCAGAAATTCTCCAACAACTGAGTCATATGGGTCAAACACGATGCTGACGAAAGGATTAGCAATGTGATGTGAAGCGTTGTTGTATTGGCTACTGCTTTGTTTGATATAGTGAAGGCTTTCATTGACTCTACACTCATTGTGACCACCTTTTTATTTCCACGAGGTTGATCTGTTAGTGGTTTCATGATAGATGCATATTTCGGTATAAATCTTCCGTAAAAGCTTACCAATCTATTAAAAACTCTCAATTGACTAATAGCAGTTGGTTCCAGATTCTTCAAAATAGCCATTACCTTGTGTTTTAGGGGTTGTATGCCGTTAGCATCAATAATATGCCCTAAGAAGTCTAAAGAGATTGTTTTAATTTGGCATTTCTGTGTATTTATTGTAATTCCATATTGTTGCAGTCTTTCAAAAGCTATATTCAGATGTTTCATATGTGTTTCCTCGTCTGGGCTTGCCATCAAACAGTCGTCGACAAATGCATGGATATAGTAAAGTGAGCTGAGCACGTCGTCGAAGAAACGCTGAAATGTTTGTGCTGAATTTCTCAAACTACAGAGCATTTGAAGGAATTCGTAAAGACCGAATGGAGTTACGATAGCAGTTTTAGGGATGTCGTTCTCGGACATCGGTATTCGACTGTAAGCATTTGTCAGATCGACTTCTGAAAATACTGCCAAACACTTTAAGGTGGCCATTGGGTCATGGATGTGTGGAAAATGGTGACGATCAGGCGTAGTTGGGCATTGAGTTGTTGGTAATCTCAGGTGGGACACCAAACATTGCTTTGATTTTTCGGGACCATATGTAATGGAGTTGGCTATGGGCTACTGGATGGGCAGATTATTTCCAGGTCCATCATATGGTCGAATTCGTTTTTCGCTATTCTGAGTTTTCCAGGTACAAGTCGGCGTGCTATGGAGAACGCAGGTTGACCTGTAGTCGTAATGTGATGTGTAACATTGCTGGTTACATATGATAATTTCGACGTTGCCTTGTTTAGATCTGAATACTTGTCATGTAATGGCCGAATATAAGGTTTGATTAAGTGTTTAAAACAAAGAAGGCATATTGTACAATCTGGGCAGTGGTAATGCAAATGGATAGCTCTGTGTTGCCGTCAACTAGCTTCTTGTTACTAGGGTTCACAAGCAAGTTGTGGTGACTCAGCAAATGTATGCCTATGAAAGGAATTTTCATATTGGCGATAGTGAAAATCCCAGTGTGTGGGTCTTCGTAAACACACGTTTAAGTAGACATATCTTTTACCATACGTGGTTAAATCTTTTTCGTTGGTTGCCTGTAGATCGAATGCGGCTTCATCCTGGCGATCAAATGAAGTTACAGGCACTTCTGCAACAGTATTGATGAGGTAGTGAACCGTCGTCATCACATCAGTGACAAATAACAGGTGGCTATATCCACTGGCTATGGTTGCCGCTAACGCGGGCCAACGGGATTGTTTTCCGACATATCAACCGTGTGCATGTGACTAAGGAAACAACAGGGAACTATAGACTTCTTTGAGGCTATGCTATATGTGTTGTAATACCAACACTAATGTGAATTCTTTCGTTGAGGTCGAGATGAGGATCTTCTGCATGATGAAGTTAGTCGTCGAGAATCGCTTGATCGGTGTTGTTCCGGTAGACCGAGGAAACGAGCAAGAGTATTGCACAATATGGTTACTTCGTTTTCAATCTCAAGAGGTTTTTCTGTAACGGAATAAACCTCATTGTGGCGAGTTCTGGTAATCTTCAGAATTCGATCAGCAGATGAAGTTACTTTATGTACTGGGTTGTTATTAAATGTTACCGAAAATGTTTGCACTTGTCGCAACAGTTTTGATAGGAAGAGTTGACGGAAGAGATCTTCGTCAAAATGGAGTCGACCAATTACATCTTTCATGCACGATAACATTTCCATCGCTGAACCGCTACCAAACCTGATGGTGTGGAACAACTCGTCAAGACGCTATCTTTCGGACAGGTCTCTGCGTTTGAGAATTAACATTTTGAGCCAGTCATAAGATTCTAGTCAATTGAGGCTGAAAAAAAGGAATGATGTTCCTATCCAATTCACGCAGAAGTGACCTTATAACAGCAGGGAATTAAAGATGTGGTATCGAAGCTCGACTTCAGCGTAACAAAACCAAGCTGTATGTTTTTTGTCCAAAAGAAGATGAGCTTATAGTCTGGAGGTGTGAGGGTTTTAATCTCATTAAACTTAAAGGTCTGATTGGCCATCATGAAAGTACTGTCATTTATGTTCATAATTAAGCCGACCAATAACATCTATGTGAACACCCACCACTTGTACTCGGTATGATTGCATGGATTATTTTAGTTTTTTAGCCAATCATAAGGCTGTATTATTTTTTATAAACATGATTAGTAATCACAATCGTTCATTTTGACGCGTTACCCATCATTGTTTCGTATGTGCTACTCTATTCGTTTTTTTGACTGGCCGCATTGATTTTATCATTGTATTAATTGTGTTAATTTACGTCTTAGAAACAGATATAATTTTATACTTAGTTCTTCCTGTTTTGATTGTAATTAAGTGCAGACTCTTAATTGACAATTTGCAGAAGTCGTTTGAAAGGTTATCTGTAGGTTTAAACATATCCTACAAGTACCAGTATATGCAAATACAGAAGTATAGTGAAAAATATACGGAAAAAACACCAAAACACCCCTTTAAAAACTATAAACAGGAACGAACTCATAGTAATAATTGTTTCCATATCACGTTGTGCTCACCAATAAAGTGCACCCCGGTATATGACCAAGTTACGTTTGTCATACAACCAGAGTAACTTCTAGTGATTGAACCCACATATAGGAATGAGAATAAATCAGAAAACAGTGAAGGATGGAGGAGAAATTATATTCGATTATGAGTAGGGCGTCAATGGTGTAGCAACGTGTAGGCTGGCTAACTAGAGAAAGAGTTACTTCCCAAGTCGTGTTGTGCGTTATCTGGTGGTGATACACGACTGAGCGCCTTCAACTAGTCGTGTACTTTAAAATAAACATGGTCAGCATCAATAACGAGAGCTTATGGCATTATTTATTGTGGGAAACTATTTACCTCCACGAGTAGGTAAGCCCTAAGTCAACTACTGAATAAAGCCTATATAACATTACCGTTTATGGAGAGATCAAAGGTGAAGCGCTTATCTCCAAAACATATCCAATCACACTTAGAAGTATTAAGATATTACTTCCATTTCGAGCACTACACAACGACTTTGTTAAGTTCAGGAATGCCGCCACTGTGTAAATTCGAGAGGAGGGAATAAGTATACTCTTTACAGATCATACACATATAGAAAAGGCCTACCCATGCTAATTCATCAGCATATATCATGTGTAAGCTATAAAGATCAGTAGGCTTAAAATACTTCCTTGTATAACGCCGCTTGTAGCCAGTTAGGCCTTCGACAGAGTGGAGTTAATTTCAACAGTTTGATATCGATGACTGAGGAAAGAGTTTAGTTAAGCAGGTAACGGGTTTGTAATCCCATAAGAAGAAAGTTTACCTATAAGAAACCTGTGGGTAAATATGTTAAAAGCTTTAGATATGTCCAAGTATAACACTATTACGAAGTGTCCAAGGCTTTGTTTAAAAACTAAATTAAAAATTTCAAAGTGACAAGTCATACAAGACCTAGTCTTAAGGAAACCATGTTGGGAATGAAAGATAAGTTTTTCGGAGAGTAGATAATCAGACATCTCGTCACATACTATTTTCTCCATTGTTGTAGATGTAACGAGAGTAATATTTATGGGTCTATAGGTATACAGTGTTTTTTATATCACCTGTTTTAAATCGAGGGCATACGTATGAGGTTTCCCAACTTTTAGAGTAAGTCCCTATTTATAAGGAAAGGTCCAACAGTTTTAGTAAGTGTAATGGGTTTTGGGTCGACAGAGTTTGAAGTAAATGGATGTCATGCCTTCTACTTCATGACTACTTGAGGTTCTAAGTGAGATTATGGATTTACAAATGTGGTCATAAGCGAAGTATATGGATTCCAATTGGTTAGTGGTCGAGCAGATAGTATCAGTCTTAATATCATTCAGAGGTTTACCCCTGTTAGCAAAGACACCACTAAACAGGTTTGCAATAATATCATGGTCATTGACATTTGAGCCATCATGTGAAGAGCGAAAAGACATCATTATCCCCAGAAGGTTTGAGGCGATTATTGAACAACCGTACCAAGTTTTGTGCCCTGGAGCCACTGTGCATTGGTGATAACTCTTCATAAATCGCATATAACCTGTGGACTTCTTTTAGTTGGTTAAAAGCCATGGTAATTTCCAAAAACGTTGAGAAGTCATTTGATTTACAATAACACTTTGTAGGCGTCTTAGCTTCTTATGGTAATGAAGTAGTATGTACAAATCGTTTAACTTAATTACATTGCTTAGTTTCATAAGTGCAATTGAATCTAAACTAAAGTCATTAATCTGGTAAAAAATGTCTAGTGCATCTGTAAGATTATTAGACAAAGAAAGTTGTCCCAGTCAAAGCAACTTAGGAGGGTGTGTAGGAGACTCCAATCTCAATAATGTCTAGTTTTTCGTAATATATGATTACTGAAATGAATGAAACTGAAAGGAAAAGTACATAGAAGCATTTGTGGTCACTGCTTTCAATCTCTTAGCTAACTTGAAGTGACAGAGGGGGTGACAACATGACGGAAAACTAGGTCAAGAACACTTTTATGTCTCGTGAGAGTGTGTACACAGTATGTTCAGCAGTGCTTGTTTAATGATATAAGAAAGTTTTCTTCATCATATAACTCACTTCTGTCAACACTACAATCTATCCTAGGAAGGTTAAAGTCACCTACGATGACTTTTGTATTATAATTTAGGGCACAGTTATGTACGAAAGCATTAATAATGATATTATCTATAGTAATCGAGGTGTTAGGGATTCTGTATATGCATTCAAAAGGTAAACTGTGGTTTCGGGGTAGTAACTGTGATCCAGGCTGACTATGGCACCTTGCCGAGTATTTCGTTATCGACTATATTAGATGAAAACCAAACACTTACGCATATAAGACAGCCTCCACCCTGTTTATATTCTCTATTGCCGCGATATAGCATGTAGTCTTGAATGGCTAATTCTGAGTCATTTACTAAGGAGGAACATGGTGTTTCGGTGATAAATATTAGAGAAGCCTCAGCTAATAAGGGTATAGTTCTTAGGGTTGATATTTTATTAAGAAGTTCAGAAATATGGTATGGATTGTGAAGAATCGAATAAGATCTTTACTTAAGTCGTCCGTGTTCAATATAACTAGATGTTAGTTTGAAAGGGCTGTCTGACTGTTTGAGTTAATATCTAGGGCGAACTGTATTACTAGGGGGAAAAGTGACTGCCTGATCCCAAAGAAATTATTATGTTAGTCAGAGGCATCAAGATGTTTAAGTTAGGCGACGTGTCACTTCGTTGACAATGTTCAAAAGATGGAAAATGCCCTAGTACCCTATTAGTAGTGTAATTATAAAAGTAAGGAGAGAGACTGAAACCTCTTACAGAACCTGAGTAGGTCGGGTATGATGTAGGATTATCAGGGTTTAGAGCTTCTGGTGTGTATTTGGTGCCTAGGATTTCTAACAAAGTTATTCGTGTCGGGGTAGTAAAAGTGTTATGTACATGTTAGCCACATGGTTTACGTTGGTAGTAAAATGAGTTATGCTTTGATTGGTTACGTACAGCCTGTTAGTGCTTATGACCTTAATCGCCACCAAGTCGACCACATTGAAAAGATGAGACCTTAAAACCGGCCTTGCAATATAATAATGTGGTAGGCACAGTGATATTATGTCCTTCCTTTTGTAAATGAGGTCACAAAACTTTGCTTAGGGTTTGATTTTAGTTCAGTTGGTTTCCTTGTCTCGATTTCTACCTTACTTAACTTGTTTAGGGGGCTGACCATATTCGTTACCTGCACTTATGGAATTCGCCTTTTTTCACCTGATTTTAGGCAGGAGGCTGTGTGGCCTAAATCTTCGTTATATAAGGCATGGCTGTCGGAAGTTTGCCTTGTAACTTGTATGCCTTGTGATACTACGCCTGTTTGCGGAATAATACTACCATCGCAGTACTGCATGGTGTAGTTAGGTACTTCACATCCGTATTGTTTTGTTCAGCATTACTTGAGTCTTCAGTGATAAAGATAGGTCTGGTGACCTATATTATTAATCCTTGCAGTGGTTTTTTTAGTGTAGACCCAGCCTCTCCTTGAAAGGGTTCACTGATAGAGCTGACACCATTTGCTCACGTAGTGCGTTCCAGCGACTGACCACTCAATGCAAGAAACGGATTCCCCCTCTAAGTTTAATCGATTTCGATTTTCAAACCTCAAGGTAACATCTGAGAAGACTGGTTCTATAGATAACAAAAAGGTAAGAAAAATGAACACCTAAGTCATCATTTAAGATACGGAATACCAATATAAGATTATCTCGTGTTCTACCATACGATAAGGGGAAATGATTCAGGTGTTTATGACGCTTATCGTAAGGGAGGTTTGACGAACCTGTAACTAGCTTAGTACTTATCTGTTGAACCAGCTGGTGTCCTGACATCCTTAATAAGATAGGGACTATCTGCTTGTATACAGTACTTAAGATGAAATATCATATAGATGAAATATAAAATCCAGAACATACCCTCATGAAAACATTTGAATGTTCTGCAAAGTGACTATGAAACTCGAAACCCTTTAGCTGCTACGTTACAGTATGCAGTAGTTTCCAAGTCCTGACTTATAATTACTTCTTAATCCTTAAATTCTTCTACTTGTAAAAATGGTGCATCATTCAAGGTGCACTGGCAGCCATTATCGCGGCCAGTGTACATTAGTGCGCTCTTACCGCAATTAATTTCTAACTCACAACTTTCAGACCATCGAACCAATTAGTTTAAGTCAGACTGAAGATCAAGTAGGTCAGTATCGCTGCATACTGTTTACCGAATCTTTACATCATCAGCAAATAATGGTGTCGATGATTTCAGCTGACGTGGTAATGCATTAACCTAAAACAAGAATAATAGAAGGCCCAAGATGGTAACTTGGGAGGCTCTACTTAATACGGACTTTCATTCAGACAGTGATTCGTTAACTCAAACTTTCTGCATATTCTCGCATAGAAAATTCTTTATGCAACTCTGAGTTGGCCCTATTATCCTGAAGTTTGGTAGTTTCCGTATAAAGCCGACAAGATCTTGTTCGCCATATCATTCCATCATTAATCCATGAAACGAAGTGAGATCTGTGTTGTATTCGATTGTTCAGCGGTATGTCACTGAGTGACTTGCTTCTAAGTGGTTCAAATTGTGTTTCCTCATTAATAGGAGTCCTACATCGTTTTCGTCAGTCAACAATCTCGCTCGCTGCAGATATAAAAATATTCCTGCATGCCAACCAAAGCGAACCAATTGTGTTAATTACTAGCTTTTTTAAGGAATACGTAACGAGTTGCCACAAAACTCGAGCGTACCACTCAAGGTTTTATCTTAAATCAGGGCTTTTACACCAAACGTCATTATTACCTGTCGTAGTGCATAATTAGCACAAAATAATGAAGAGCTGGTACAGAATAGATAAACTTTCATTCTTTATTTCGAAACACTATCAAATCGGTTTTCCACCAGAGAAACCTCAGGCAGTCACGATTTATTTTAGGCACTTTAACTCATAGGAATATCTCTATATCTTCAGCGAATGAGATCGTTAACTGACTAAAACGATGTAGAACCCCTATTAATGAAGAAAAACAAACGGGTGAGGCGTATGTCAGAGAACGTTGTCACCAGGTAATATTGTTACTTATCTTTAAGTTGGACTTAGTGTATCATTAGAAACATTTACTACCACGTCGCCAGTAACCAACTCAACTGCAAACGATAATCTTTCACACACCCATTTCTGTGAAGGGTTTGATGAATCGATCAGATATCTATCCTTGATGCTCTTAATTCTTAAGCATTTTGGCTGCCTTTGTCGATCAACGTTATATCATATCTGTCATCAGATGAGGCGTAAGCAATACGAATGTGTATGGACCATGAACCCTAATAAGTACGACACCTCCATACCGGTATCTCTGCCTAGACAATTTACTCTAACTCGGTTTTTACTGAATAAATATTTCAACGCTGGATGGCATTTATTAATTCCATCACCCAATTAGCAGCTCTTGGTTACATACCAACTCTTTGGACAGGAAAGAATAAACAAGTCATTTTCATGAAGTTTGATCTTTGGTGTAAAACCGAATTATGTTGTCCCTCAGTTCCCCTATGTTACTACGAAATGCACACTTCGTTTTCTGGGCGTCATAACTGTTAAACTTTGTTGCAAATATGTTTCCTCTGCTAACTGACCTCCGTTGTTTTAAATAGTCTGTAGCATTTTCTCAAATATATTCCCAGTCCGATTGATAATGTCCTCGACCAGCTTCAAAACATTTGCGAATTTTAGTGCAGTGTAGCCCCCCTTTATCAGAGTACTGATCTTTAACCGCTTTCACTGTAAACGTGTTGAAGGGGTATCTACCAATTACTTCCATCACAAAGATGAAATTCAGTTCATGTTTTAAATTAAGAGGGACCAATGAGTTTCTGTACATTAAAATACTGTCGAGAAAGTCCTCCTTATCTCCCGAATCGCCCCTGACTTGATAATTATAGCCTCCGATTGAGTGAAAGACTCTGTGCACTGTAATGGCCGGCTTGCTAAATGTCCGTGCAAAAATCTTTATAGCCTCCATATATCCTTCTACTGATCAAAGAGACTTACAACACTGAATATTTGGCTACCTCACCAGTACACTGATTCAACAAACCCATTAACTCCATTTCTTCAACGAATCAATTGTTAGGTTGCTACATAGCTAACTCTCGAATAAAACTAACATCATTTGAAGGGTCTCCACTGAACGTCTTAGAGGTATACACAGGAAGCATAAGCAATTATCTATTTGGCCAGATGAATCCTCCATATTACATTTGTTAAGTAAAACATTAAAAGTAATATCCTTATTGGGATTATTCCTACTCATTGTGCTATCGTTCATTGGCCCATATCCCCTGGCAAATTTCGGAATTGTGAAAATTCGAAACATTATGTGGAGTTCTACCTCTGTATTATAATATATTCTGCAAGAATTAAACAATTGAACCAAGAAAATAAAGCCCTTCATTGTCAAACCTAAGTTCACTTGAGTAAAATTTGAAACGAAATAACAGCTGAAATTTGTAAATGTCAGTCACCAACAAAGCGTTGGGCAGTAAACTAACAAGGTCGCCAAAAGACACGAGCCAACAGAAATGACTGTTTAAATAAGTTACGGTTGGATCAGAAACTTTCCTGGTCAATATACCCGTTTTAATAAATAGTGTCATTTAACGAGTGTAAGCTTAGTATAAACAGGTTACACATCGGGTACACATAATGATTCATTATCCAAGTGCATGTGAAAGACGTTTATATACGTGGAACTCAAAAGTCAACGACAATACACCGAATCTGGTATTATTAATCAAAAGAGAAAACTTGTATGTCCTGAATCTTTGATGCCATATTTATGGGACTAGCGTTCTACGCAGCATTTATGGTCCAGAAGAAAAACAATATACAAACACCGTGCATTAGGAACCCTGGGGATGATCTGACTGAATATTCCTCTCGAATAGACATCATGCAAAGCACCTACACTTGCAGCTTGTTTTTAATTGTCGCAATTCATGCAGACACATGGTGAGAGCCCACTTTGAGATTCTTTAGCCCATAGGAACATCATCCAAACGTGTTTGTAGGGATGTAAACCATGAACGTACAGGAATTATGTTCAATGTTGATCGATGTTTTTAGATGAACCAACATCTGAACTTGCATTAACACTGAGTGATAGTAAAGTTAACTGTGTCATTGCTTACAGCGATTTAAAATACTATGGAAAAAGGTTGACCGAAATTATGGGGGTCATTGGTTGTTTGTGTAGTAAGTTAACTCAACTTTATCAACAGATGGTCCCTGATATCTAGTTATGCTATTTGAGATGTATTAATGTAAGTTAACAAGCCATCCCTGTCAGGTCTGCTGTTTCCTGTCACGACTGAGAAATTTCTAGAGGCTTCATAAGGCTACTGCTATCCTTCTACATCCCAGCAAAGGCCTCTACTTAATCGAATATTTACAGTGACTATTATTTATAAAGCCCAAACTGGAATAACACGTCATCACAAAATGATTATTTGCATCAAAAATGTCGGTAAGAATACACAAAGCTTGAAACAGTACATTAAATATACACAAGCTATAAGGCTTTCCGCACTCCTCAAATTAAAGTGGAACTGGAAACCTACTTTCAAACCACATTGCTGAACTTTGTCCATTTTGGTGGGTTATGTTATGTGGAAATTTTCTCAAACGTACTTGCCATTAGCTCTAGATTTCAAAAATAGAATTTTTTCAAAATACCTCACATTAAATTGTGGAGTTACTCAGAGGTCTTTCGGCAGAGTTAAAGAAAACATAACTATCCGTTAGCTTAACAATGCGTTGGTATGCGTAATTGATGGGAAACCAAACACAGTATGAAAAGCGGTGGATTGTTTAGTTACCGATCGCTTGTGGATTCTAATCAGTTTAAAATACATCCTTATCTACATCCTCGTTATTGACTTCTGATCATACACGTATTGTCTATTGCATATAAGCATGGAGTCAGAGGATATACGAGAAAGGATGTATAAAAAACGAACTGAACATAGAATAGACGCTACACTAATGAACAGTAACAAACTCTGATCCTATTACACATAATAAACAATGAAAGCATTATTAGCAACTCAAGATGGATGGATACACTGTTCAGAGTCTGAGAGCCACACCTCTTCAAACAACGAATCTAAAGTCACAATTACAACACATGTTGTCAAAGAGGTATCCAGTAATATTGCGTTCCTTTGGATATTCGTATACTGAGGTAATTTTGGAAAGTATCTCAAAGAGAAGCTGTGTTTCTCTAGGGCTATTTAACTGTTCAATAGCTGTGATGACTTTAGTACCTTCCGACATGCGTAAGATTTGCATGGCCCATTTGAGCACCAATCAGATTTTCGCACGTGAATCGCCCCACACCTCACTGGGCTTTTACTGAAAGTTGCTTCGGTTCGTTTCCCATTTAGTAGACTATTCATTACTGGCTTCACGATCGCTTCCTTCATTAGCTTACCGATCAAACCTACTTTCTTACAAGCCCATTTGAAGTAAAATCTACGTTTGAGTATACTTCTTATTGGCATCTTTACCTTAAATCTCATCTCACATAACACATGATCAAAACTATAATATGAGATGCAAACCCATAAAATTAACTAGAAAAATAGTTGGAATCGACAGGTTTACAACTTATATTTAAGCCGTTCGTAACTGTAGCCTGAAAGGGTGTCCGAGATCATTGTACTTAGGTAAGAGGCACTTCCTATTCCATTATTTGCATTCCAGACACTACTTATCAAGGAAAAAAACATGTCATCTGAAAATACCTCTTCATTAGATTTAACTGCGTATCCTCACACATCTCTAGACACCAGGTGAAGAGTATAGCAATCTCTCATCATCTAATTGATAGAGTTCATACTATCGACATTCTTCAATCCTTTACAGTAATCAATAGACAAAGGAATCTAAATCTACAGCGGTTCACTGGAACAGTAGCAATCGAAGAACTAAAATCAAATCTATGTATTCGAAACAGACAGTTTCAATTTATCAGTACCACGGTAAATTTGATTCATTCCTATTATTTTTATCATGATTATTATTGTTAAATAAATTATTAATGTTACTCACTCTTGTTGTCTGGTTGTTTTGATTGCCTTATGCAGTATACGCTCATTATGTTTTATCCACTTCGTAATCATCTATGATTTTAGCTAACCCAATTCTTAAGAATCTGTGACCTTCCGTTAAATCTACTATGGATATTATGCACTTCATCTTGTCGATTCTTGAATTTTAATTATTTACACTCTCACCACCGTTCCACCTCCTAAATGATCTTGCACACACATTTGCGCCCATATATATATACATATTGAACAGGTATCCCATGTTACTTCCATTCTATTTCCAATGCTTATGATTGCCTATAATGATATCATAATTTTATAAGAAATTACAACTTGTAATGCAGCTGATAGGAACCAGTGAAACAAAAATGAGCTCATATTGTCCTACGCCAATTTTTGTTCGTGTTTTATTTGATTAAAAGTTGCTATAGGAGAAGTAGAAGTGAACTAGTGAAGCGTAGTAGCATCCATTGGCGACCAAATGGTACTGTACTGTAGAAGATAAGGTAATTTGTCTAAAAACAGAGAAAGTGGAATATTATCTCGCTTGATCTTCTTTTCTCAGTGTTAATGTATAAACAAAACTCCAGGTGTTAAAAAGCGGCTTAAAAACACAATCCGCAAGAGAAGACGAACTGCAAGAAACTTAGTATCTAAGTGAGTACTATCAACAACACTTCAGTGTAGACTGCCAAAAATGAGACGGTAGATGTCGTTAAAAATCCCCAGACTTTATAGCCATGTTAAAAGAAACTACAGTAAGAGAAAGTTAGGTGTTCAACTCACTGTTATTGTAATCCTAAGCACAGAACAGCCCATTTCGTAACAATATTAGGCAATAGTTTAGTATGGTGCATAAAATTTGGTATTTATTAGCCCCAACATACTTTATTGCAACTAGTGATTTCAGTTCAGTAACTGACTAAATTGATGAATAATTTGTTGGGAAAATTTACAGTTAGCATTGGGAATAATACAGTACATGATGTGTGTAACACTGAAGTCAGTAAGTACTACATGGAATGAAAAGCCCACAAACATCAACAGACAGAGAGATACAACGCAGAACTTCGTACTTACGTACATCAGTTCAGGTTGCCATACCACATCAGCACAGAGACGCAACAGTCAGTTCAAATCCAAGAGTGATAAGCGATAATAGAAGTATTAGCAGTAATGCAGAAAATTAGGGAGCGAAGATATGATTCGAAAAGTATAATTCAGTGAGATAAATTTGAAAGGAGAAAGATAGATAATTCAGAAGGCTAGATTTTGAGAGAACACAAAAAGTGGATGCGCCTGCGCCATTGCAAACGATTTTGAGCCATGTCGTTCAAGGTCTCTAACCATTGGTGACTTTCGTCTCGCGGACCCCAACCACGCAGCCTACATCTACCAACATGACTTAGTCCACTTGTCAGTGACTTCATCGATTTCTGCCATGTTTTGGTTTGGCCTCCCATAGCTTTCTTCCAACCTATTCCTACGCCGCAAAACATAGCTCGTCGAGGCAGTCGGTAGTTAGACATGCGTAACACATGTCCCAACCACCTTAACTGATGAAGTCTCAGTACCTCATCTATTGGTTTGCCATCCTTTCCTAGAACCCGTTTCCTAACGACAGCATTGCTCACTCGGTTGTCCCATGATACACGAGCAATGCTTCGGAGACACCTATGATCGAAGACCAGTAACCTACGAATGTCCTCTACTCTTAACGGCCATGTTTCGCTCCTGTATAGTAGGACAGAGCAAACTGCTGCATGGTACACTCGCCCTTTGGTAAGCAAGCGGATATCTCGCCTGCGCCATAAGTGACGCAACTTGGCAAAAGCCAATCGAGCTTTCTGTATCCGTGCTGAGATTTCGTCAGTCACCAGGCCATCAGCACTGATGAGACTCCCCAGATACGTGAAGCGGTCTACACGCTCGACTACTTCACTCCCTATCACTAGTTCAGGTGCCGATGCAACCCAATCCTGAAGCAACATTTTGCATTTCGAGGGGGAAAACCGCATCCCGAACATGCTTGCATTGTTGCTCAGGGTAGTCAGAAGACTGAATCAACATCAACAATAAGAGATTGCGCATATCTCACCTTATTGCGACAGGAACCCAAGCTAAGGTGAACGTGACCTCATCCATACCCTAGATATAAATCCGAAAACTTTATTTCTTATGATAAACTTATGGATGACAGTTATATATGAAGCGATAAAGTAAACAACAACAAAATAATAACTTTTTTCGATTATTTGGCTTCTTCTTTTTTGCGTAAATAATCAGTAGCTTTATTTATAAGTTGAGATATATTGACAACACGTTTCATAACTTTGTTTTTTACAGCTTCTGATTTAAAACGTGTTCCAAAACGTCCAGAAAATTTATCTGGATGCCAGTCAATTTGTAACTGACGCAATGACTGGGTCGAATATTGAACAAATTTCAAGATATTTTCAATATGTGATGATTCTAATGAATTTGTTTGATCACGTGCACAAAATGGAGGCCATAAAACATCCCTATAATTTAGAACTATATTTTCATCTGAGTCTAAGAATCGTTTCCACTTCACTTGATAAGTTTCATAAGAGTTTTCGTCAAGGTGATCATTAAAATCATGTTTAACTAATCTTCCAGTTAATAAACCTTCATCTGCCCCAAAAATTTCTGGGAATCCAGCATGTTTACTTCTTTTTTCGCTTTCTGGTTGTTGGAGTTTTGGTGGTTTATGTGGTAGATTAGTAGTTCGATTACGATGTTCAAACTCCTCTCCTATACTATCGAGATGGGACTTGAATGGTTTATCAGGAAAACCTAAAATAAAATTTTTAGTTAGTACGATGACAGGTTTAGTGAGAAAGGCAAACTCATTATACAGTGACAAAGTAAAAGCACACGAGTTTTAACTAGTGATCAAAAAAGTTAATAATGAAATTCCTGAATAGGAAATCTAAGCTAAGAATTTTTTCTAATGTAACTAAAGACTGAAAATACTATATGTACTACAGACTTTTCACAGCTTATTATAGTGTTTTACAATAAACACTAAATTCTAATATAAGTGAGTAGAGCAGTGACTTAGTGTACTGAGTTGTACTTTCATTCACTAAGTTGAATATTCGAACCTCATTCAATCTACTTTGATTACAGAAACTAGGTAGTATTGTTAGCCCCTACGCTTACAGTACACGAACCTGTGCCTGGTGAGTTAAGAGAAATGAGAGCTTAGCGAATACTGAGTTTTAGGGATCACATAACAGAAAAAAAATCTGTAAAAGAAATGAGAGCATCTATCGTTTGATAATGTTAATAAAATGACTTATAATAAATATCTTTGCTTTACAAAGTTCAATATACATAAACCCGACTTCCTTTTTAACAATAAGTTAGAAGAGGGACACCTTTACTTGAATTTACTACAACAATCATACTAATATCAGGAATGATCTGCAATACATGTTATACATGAAATGTATTTGTATCTTCTTAATGCTGTTGAAATGTAAAACTGATCAGTCTTTTTTGCCACATATACGTCAATACAACATTAATTCATAAGTATGATTAAAGATAACTCTGTTTGGAATCCCCATAGAGTTACTGTTGGTCCCAAGCCCGGACAAAGGAGGAGGGTTGGGCACAGGGTCAGCAACCCCATCCCGTAAAAAACAACACTGCTAAAAATACAGTAACCGGGAAAAAACGTCTACACCATTTAAACTCTTCCCTGGGAGTTGGAATGTCCATATTTCGAAGAGTTATGACACCTCATGGTAAAAGCTAAGCTTCGTAGGAAGTCACAAGGCCGATGTCCCTTCTGACAACCAGAACAACAATTAAGATAGGTACATGGAATGTTCGCGCGGTATGGGAGACAAGTAGAAGTATCCAAATAGCTAAATAAATGAAAAGATGCAACCTGAAGATATTTGGAATCAGCGAAACCCGTTGTACTGTTGTACTCCGGTCACGAAGAAGAAAATACCCCCCCCCTCCCACATACAAGGAGTAGCACTAATTCCGTTCCAAGAAGCACGCAAGGCGCTTATAAGATGGGAACCTCATGGATCTAGGATCATCAAAGCATCCATCACGACCGAGAAGGGGGGGATTACAATGAATGTCAATCAGTGATGTGCACCCAACAACAACAGTCACGAAGACGACAAAGACCAGTTCTATGCGAGGCTGCAATCAACCGTCGATAAATGCTCAGCCAACGACTCGACCATTCTGATGGGAGACTTCAACGTCAAGGTTGGAATGGACAACACCGGATATGAAGACATCATGAGACGACACGGACTAAAAGAAAGCAACGAAAACGGTGGGAGGTTTGCAAACTTATGTGCCTTTAACAAAACGATTAGAGGTGGCACCATATTCTCTTACAACCATGTACATGAAGCTACATAGGTCGCACCGAACCACAATACCGTGAACCAAACGGACCGCATCTGCATCAATAAGAAGTTTAGAAGGACCATGGAAGACGTAAGAGTAAAAAGAGGAGCCGACATAATTTCAGATCACCACCTGGTAGTGGTTAAAATGAAACTAAGCTGAAGTACTGGACAACTGGGGTAGCATAATTACAAAAGTTTAACACAGCCCTTCTCCGGGATACTAACAAACTCGACGAAATCAAGATAACTCCCAACAATAAGTTCCAGGCATTTTACAATCTACTAGAAGTTGGGACTACTATGGAGGACAACTGGGAAGAGATTAAGGAAACAATAACTTCAACATGTCAGGAGATTGCGGGTCGCAAGAAGCACCACCATAAAGAATGGATTTCTGTTGGTACTCTGGATAAGATCAAAGAAACGAGGAGCAGGAAGATAGCAATTAATAACAGCCAGACAAGAACGGAAAAAGCCAAGGCACAGGTCGAATACACAGAAGCCAACAAGCAAGTGAAGAGGAGCATTGGACCGAAGAACCTAGCAATGACAGCGGAGAAAGCCGAAAGAGACGGAAACATGAGGCAGTAATTCGATACAACGAAGAAGGTAGGTAAAAAATACAGAAAGCCAGAACGGCCGATCATGAACAAGGATGGCAAATCAATCATTGAGACCCAAGAACAACGAAGTAGATGAGTAGAACACTTTGAAGAACTATTGAATAGACCAGCTTCACTGAACCCACTAGTCATCAAAGCAGTATTTACGGTCTCCAAAGAAATATCAACTCACTAGCAATCGAAATCAAAATGGCCATCCAATAAATCAAGAGTGGCAAGTCAGCAGGACCAGAAAACATACCATCGGAGGCACTGAAGTCAGATATTGAAATAACTGCAAAGATACTCCACGTTCTCTTCAGAAAAATTTGAGAGGAAGAACAAGTACCAACAGACTGGAAAGAAGGGTACCTAGTCAGAATATCAAACTAAGATATTATCAAGTGCAAAAACTACAGAGGCATCACTCTACTTCTAAAACCAGGAAAAGTCTTCAACAGAGTGTCATTAAACCGAATGAAAGATCGATTCGACGCACAAATTCGAGATTAAAAGACCAGACCACACTGCAAAATCGTGAATGAAGGGCAGCTCACAGACGGGTTCACTCAAAGTGAAGAGACACGGAATATAGTAGACAACAAGGGAGCGAATAGGCGATTCAAATTTTTTTGGAGATAACCTAGCTCTTCTATCCAATACGCAACAACAAATGCAGGTAAAGATGAATAGCGTAGTAGCAGCCTCAGAAGCAGTAGGCCTTAATATACACCAACGGAAAAGTAAGATACTTCGATACAAAACAACGAACACTAACCCAATTACACTTGATGGAGAACCTCTGGAAGATGTAGGAACCTTTACATACTTGGGTAGCATCATCGATGCACAAGGAGGGTCTGATGCAGATGTGAAGACGCAGATCGGCAAGGCAAGAGCAGCATTTCTACAACTGAAAAACATCTAAAACTCAAACTGTCAGCCAACATTAAAGTCAAGATTTCATTACAAATGTGAAGACGGTTTTATTGTATGGAGAACTATAAAAAGCATCCTCTTCAAAAGATACAAGTATTTATAAACAACTATCTGCGTAAGATACTTCGGATTTGTTGACCAGATACCATCAGCAACAATCTTCTGTGGCAGAGAACAAACTAAAAAATACCCAGCTGAAGAAGAAATTAGGCAAAGATGCTGGAGGTGGATAGGACACATAATGAGGGAATCATTAAACTGCGTTACAAGACAAGCACTAACTTGAAATCATGAAGGCCAAAGGGAACGAGGAAGACCCAAAGACACATTGTGTTGAGAATCGGAGACAGAAATAAAAAGAATGAAGAGCATTTAAAAAGAAGTGGAAATGAAAGCCCAGGACAGGGTTGGTTGAGGAAAGCTGATCGATGGCCTATACTCCACGTGGAATAACAGACATTAATTGATTGATTGTTGATTAAAAATGGATTGTGCCTGACAAGTGCATATACCAACATCCTAATGACGTGAGACAAATATTACAAAGAGTAACATAATGTGGTGGTCTCCAATAATGAGTTCATGTAAGCACGGACAAATAAACATCCACACATGAAATATGTATGAATAAATAGTATAGTATATTTATAAAAACACCAAGACTTAAAGTACACACAAGTCCTATGGTTGTATGGGTTTACATGAGTATACTATTGGAGATTACCACATATTTGATACTGAAAATTCCCATCAAGTAAACTGGAATAACAAACAAGTGAACAATATTGTTTTTGTTTATATCTCCATCAGACTTTAATACACGATAATATGTATGTACACACATGAAGAATGTTGATGCAATCAAGGCAATTCACGAGACAATGGTAACAAAGACACAAACGGATTGCGTAACTAATAATAAGAAGTGAAAAATTCAAATTGACAGTAAGATGATAAGTGTAGCAGTAGTGATCGAAATAATAAAAACAACTTGAATGAACATTTCAATACAGGAAGTGGATGCAAACTCGAAAAAATGAACTTCTTAAATTAAGAATCGTTAAAATTGTCTAATAGGAAGTGTGTGAATAACTATTTCAAATCATATAGATAGCAAAGATAATAAATGAAAAGAGGGGAGAAAAACAAAATCAAAAGATGCGCCTAATTTATGAAACCATTAATTTAGTTTTACTTAACTAAGGAAAAGATAAGGATGCTATAAATTTCTTCTGAATATACAAACTATGGTTGTTGGTTCAAATCTCTACAAGTTCTGTCGTGTAATAAACGAATTCGGAACCCATTAGGAAACTCTGATGGTATACGGTGTGTTCCACTAAACAACTTGATTTTCTATACAATATGGTCGATATCTACCAAACGAAATAAAACCGAGCTCCATATGCTCAATTGCTTGACCTTAACTAAATCACATTGGGAGATGTTTATTTATTCGTTGGCTAAGTTATTTGTTTGTACTTTCTATGCATATATCCTCTAACTATCAATTATCATGTGATTAGTTGTATAATGCATCTATCTCTATTACCATTGTCTAATAAATTGCCTTGGTCGCTTTAACATTCTTCATTGTGTATATACATATTATGGCAAATTAGAGTAAAGTCTGATGAAGACAATTTAAAATAGTAATGTCCTAACGAATGGTGATCGCACAATATCATGAATTGGCTAGTATTATAAATGTACACCATTGGATGTCAATTCAGTGGTCCTACAGTTAAGTCCCCACCACAACACCCAGAAGTTCTGCGATTCAAACTCTGTTGGAGTCGTGGATGAGTAGTGCTAAGTTCTATACTACAACAAAACAGCTCTACAATGTTCCCTGGTTTTCAATAATTGTTTAACTAAGGTCAGTCTGTGATGCAAAACTATAGAATTCAATAATCTTCATAATTTCCTACACTAGAGGTAAATAATAGTTGAGTATATTTATTACCTGTAAAATAATCTTCCCAATGATTATTTGTATCATCTGAATCCGATAAAAATGAATACATTTCATCATCATCATTGTCACCTGTTGCCTTGATTAAGTGTGATGTTGATGATGACGATGATACTGGATGATAGGTGACTATGTATATTCGAAGCATTATTGGTTTTGTGGTTGTTGTTACTGTCAGATAAAATACATTCCAAAATCTGATGAAAAGAAATAAATGAATAGGATTTAGCAAAATTTACATCGATTGATCACCAAGTAGTGACTTTATCTAGTCCTCAGTGCTGATTAAATTCGATGAATCAAGTTGAAATGCAGTTACTAGTCTAAATGACTCAAAATCGTGCGCACTATGCTTTGGTATTAGGTAGCTTGACGTAATTGAATTTCGAATTGCTTAGAGCAATAATGACTCACGTAACCAAAACAGTGAATGACTTTGAATTATATTGATGTTAATACTTCCAAGTATGCAAAAGTAGTGTGTTATACGTAATCTACTTCAGTTTCTCCCATGATAGTCACTTCAGGATTAACCCCAATTGATCACTGAGTAGTAAACAATGTTGCATTTACCGAATCTTAAGTGATGATCTAATTCCGTTGATCGAGTTTTAATATGGCGACCATTCTACGTGACTCGCCTTCATGTACACTATGTTAAGTGGGTAAAGGTAAGGTAAGACAAGAAATCACATATTTAGATTTCGTACTAATCAGTGTTCTTTAGGCAGAGGTATCAAAAATAATGGGACAAATGATATTATTGTAGAATTCCCCGACCGTAGCTGCTACCTTGTCGTGGTGGTCGGGCTTGCCTATCGTGATGACCCAACCGAGCTATACTGGCTGGAACATATGTTCCTGTAGGTTCTACCATGCCAGGCAGGTCGATTGGAGAACGATGAGACTAAAAGCAGCTACTCAAGGTCTGAGGGCGAAGTCGTACTGCTGACTGCAGAGGGGTGTGACAGCAGTAAGGTGTTTCCCTCGGACAACCAGCATCTGCAGCGATGCTACCTTCTCACAAGGAAGGAGGGGTTAGAAAAGGTCGGCCCTAAAAATGTCACACCTCACCCTACCTCACGGATTTCCGTCTCCAGCGGTAAGGGTGCCCACTAAGGGCTTTTAAGTGCGGAGCTAATACTCAAAAAACTTTTCATAAAAAGGCCGTGCGTGACAGGCCTCAAGCAGTTGTCCCTTGGGCTCTGCGGTCACGCTCTCAGGTCTCTGAGACCGACACTAATCTACCTTCTTTTTCAGGTTCCTCAAGAAACACCCTTCCACGGTGTGGGCAGCCGGGAAGTGACAGCCGCCCTCATACCCGCAAAAGCACGAGAGTCCAAATTGGTCAAAATCAAATCCTTTCTACACCCCATAATATCTCTCTTATCTCTACGACTAACTCTACTCACATTCCTTCATCTCACTGCACCGCTAATGCAAACGATGCGAGCTCACGAAAAATCATCCCTGGTCTCTTGAAACCCCGTTCTAGACTATATGTTGGAGCTTTTAATGTACGGACATTAAGTCAAATAGGGCAACAGGCTTCCTTAGCTAAGACTTTAGAATCTCACCGATCTCGCCGATGGTAAAGGCAGCGGCGATAGGCAACAGTAGGCAACTTTTTCGACTTATCAAGGAAATTGGTATCAGGGATCCGAATGTAAGTGAGACTATCTCGGGAAGGGATGGGATTATGATTCATTCTCAGTCCAGGAGATTGGACCGATGGGCGGAACATTTTAGGGATCAGTTCAACTGGCCTTCAGCCACACTTCGGTTGCCCACGATCCCCAGTCATCCTGAATGGCGAATCGACTTAACTCCTCCTAGTCTTTATGAAATTGAGAAGGCTATAGGAAATCTGAAGCGAGGTAGAGCAGCAGGTCCTGATAGGCTTACCCCTGAAATTTTTAAGGATGGTGGTCCAGTTTTAGTAGCTAGATTGACTGAAATCTTAGGTAGAATCTGGGAACTGGGCGTAATACCATCTGACTGGTCTCAATCCCTGATTGTCCCAATTTATAAGAAAGGACAAAAGTCTTGCTGTGACAATCACAGGGGAATCAGTCTGACTAATGTAGTTTCTAAGCTGTTAGCATCGATTATACTTAGACGCTTAACTAGAGCTCGTGAAGAGCAGACTAGAGAAAACCAGGCTGGATTCAGGCCTGGACGTGGCTGTATAGACCACATCTTCACACTGCGACAGGTCCTGCAACACAGACACACATTTAGGCGTCCTACAATAATTGTCTTCCTGGACCTAAAGGCGGCATTCGACTCTGTTGATCGTGAGGTTCTGTGGCAGTGTCTGTCATTGAAAGGTGTACCAAAGAAGTACATTAACCTTATACAAGCTCTCTACTCTAAAACTACAGGTCGAGTGAGAGCTTATGGCGAACTGTCATCGGAATTCCTCACTTCAAGTGGTGTCCGTCAGGGATGTCCACTTTCACCATTCTTGTTTAATTTTGTCATAGACATGCTCTTAGATATAACCTTATCTTCGTCTGACTTTTCAGGAGTTGACTTACTACCAGGAGCCTCGCTTACTGACTTAGAGTATGCTGATGACATAGTCCTATTTGGTGAAGACGCTGACAAAATGCAGAGTCTTCTGACTACCCTGAGCAACAATGCAAGCATGTTCGGGATGCGGTTTTCCCCCTCGAAATGCAAAATGTTGCTTCAGGATTGGGTTGCATCGGCACCTGAACTAGTGATAGGGAGTGAAGTAGTCGAGCGTGTAGACCGCTTCACGTATCTGGGGAGTCTCATCAGTGCTGATGGCCTGGTGACTGACGAAATCTCAGCACGGATACAGAAAGCTCGATTGGCTTTTGCCAAGTTGCGTCACTTATGGCGCAGGCGAGATATCTGCTTGCTAACCAAAGGACGAGTGTACCATGCAGCAGTTTGCTCTGTCCTACTATACAGGAGCGAAACATGGCCGTTAAGAGTAGAGGACATTCGTAGGTTACTGGTCTTCGATCATAGGTGTCTCCGAAGCATTGCTCGTGTATCATGGGACAACCGAGTGAGCAATGCTGTCGTTAGGAAACGGGTTCTAGGAAAGGAGAGCAAATCAATAGATGAAGTATTGAAACTTCATCAGTTAAGGTGGTTGGGACATGTGTTACGCATGTCTAACTACCGACTGCCTCGACGAGCTATGTTTTGCGGCGTAGGAATAGGTTGGAAGAAAGCTAGGGGCGGCCAAACCAAAACATGGTAGAAATCGATGAAGTCACTGACAAGTGGACTAAGTCATGTTGGTAGATGTAGGCTGCGTGGTTGGGTCCACGAGACGAATTCCCAGGCTAGAGACCTTGCGCATGCTCAAATCGTTTGCAGGGCGGTCACCACTTTTGTTCTCTAAAATAGCCTTCTGATATCTATCTTCTCTTCAAATTTCTCCTAATAACTTTCGAATCAATCTCGCTCCCTAATTTCGCATTACTGCAATACTTTTTTCGTTATCACTCTGATTTGATGACGTGCGCTGTGTGATTGGTATGGCGACTGAATCTGTACGTACGACGAGTTTGTGTTTATTGTCTGTCGTTATTGTAGAATTCAGATCCAAATCGATAGGTAGAATTTGATCAGCAGCGAAAGCCGCATAAATACAATATTAGTTAACACTCACTTGTCACTCAGTGCTGATAATCAAACTTACAAGATGCCAGTCACATCTCAAATACCCAAGTAGTAATATCTGTAGCTGTGATACAAGATGATACGTGTTCAAATCCCTTTGGATGAGCCTTATTGACAAGTACTAATTAACACCAAGCTTCGATACAGAGCTCCCCTTTGATTGTCTCAAACTACCTACTATGCGAATACAGTTTACGTTGCAACACTAGTGTACAAATATTCATTTCCATATTTATGGTGGTAATGCTCCGGTGACATGGAAATGTTTATCAAAATAAAAGAAATAGGCGTAATAAATATAACTTACACGATCACCGATTACTCGCTCATTTTTTGACGAATAGTTCCATAATTCCTGTAATAAATCAGTCACTTTTTGTCCTTGTATGTTTGGTATTGTAAGAAGTCTTGAATGTTTATGCAAAATAACCTTTAATGATTCACAACCTGTATTAAAAATAAAACCATTAACATAGTAATTAGAAAGCATTACTATTATTAGTTGACTAATGTATAATGAAGATATGAAGTTGATTTGGAAAACCTGATGTCCTGTGCAGTACAGATGTGTTCGACCCTAAGCGTAGAGTAAACAAACAGTTATGTTTATATTATATCGGGAGATTCAAAAAGTGTAACTAACTTTCTTAACTGTTTTTCAGAAGACCATTTCATTTATTTTGAGTATATGTAAATAGGTTATTTTATTTATATTACTGTCATGTTTCCAACACCCCAACCCCCTATTAGACTCATGAAATGTTGTCACATCATTTGTTATCCAGGAACTACGATCAATTAATCATGTACCTGTACCCTCAATTCTTAGTCATTATTGTCAGACAGACAGACAGATACAACGTAGGACTAGGCACATAAGTGCATCGGTCCAAGTTGCCACACCTCAACAGCATAGCAAGATGATCACCGAATTCATAGAATCAGTTACTTTAATGGTAGTAATATATAAAAGGAAGATTGCATATAAGGATATATAGAGAGAGAGAGAAAAAAAATCAGTTTGTAGAAAGAAAGGTAGAGTAATTTTAGTCTCAAGGTGTACGTGAAGACAAAGAATGTATACACCTACGCCATTGTGATCGATTCTGAGCCATGTCACCAAGAGTCTCCAACCACTGGGTACGGCAGTCACGCGGACCCCAACCAGGTAGTCGACATCTACCAATAATAGTCATTATTGTTCCTGTTTTGTATAGACGTTATTCTCCTTATTAGTGTGTTGTGTAGTCAGGTTTTGTGTATATGTAAAGGGATGTTTGAAATACAGTACGATTCTGTCTAGTTGATTCATTCAACTTGAGGACTGATAATCGCGGTGCAGATGCGTACGAGCACTGATTGGTAATTATCAAAGTCACACTATATTTGCCTTGCGATTGTAATTGCACCGAACCTGTGTATATTAAAAAGTTTATGTGCAGAATTCTCTTCATCATTGATTCTGATTGGGATTTACCACTTGTATTTGAATTTACTTGTGAGTAGTGAATGCCTATTACTAAGAAATCCCATTCTGGGACGAAACATTTGTCTAATGACGTCTTATATTCCATAATACCCAACCGCGATCAATATTTGGTGAATAGAAACAGCAAAATTACACTAATTCCTACAAAGTCACTTCCGTTTAGTGTATTATCTTTTATTAGATAGGTCAACCGATTATTCGTTCGCTAGTAAAGCACGAAAAGCACAATAATAAGTATCCATGGTGGAAATAACCTGATGTAGTATACTGTGTTCTGGTTCAGTAATTTGTAGATAGTGAGTTATAGGTATATATTTATACTTTAGATGTTTAATCTACCAATAAATTTCCTGCTTCAATCTTTTCACTTCACGTAGTGAGAGGTTGCTTCATTAGACAACGTTATCGGCTTCAAATTCGAAATCTGACATGCAGACAATACTATTATTGGTACCAATTCCGAGTTTTAGTAAGATTTAAGGTGTGTATCACGTAATCAACAGTCTCACCTGATATCATGGCCAAATCTTATTAATACGTCTCTTTATTTTTGATAGCGAATTGTTCGTATTATACTATATACGGATATGCTAACAAATTGTGCTTTCTTGTGAACGATCTTATAACATATTTGTAACTTTGGATATCGCTAATGTTGTCAGTTAATTTAAGAATAACTGAAATTCACTTGAACTAGAATTCAAAAACGCTTCGACTTAGTAAATTCTGACACATCAGCAACACTTTGAATATCCAATGCCCATATTTATTTTTCAAGGCATTCGGCAGAAAAATAAATAGAGGTGGACTAAATAAATATTAGGAGTGGAGTTAAGAAAAGAATAATATATTTTAACACCGTCTGGTAACAAAAGTAGATTAATTGATACTACATAGGTTCAGTGAGAAAACAATTTATATATGTGAACAAGTAAAGGTTTCAACTTCTTAATGGCTGGGGTCACTATAGAATCAGTAGTGAACTCTTAACTCACTTATTGTAAAACAGCTAACAGTAAGTCATATTATGAAGTCTAGCCTCTAGTTAGAAAGTGAGTTAAACCACGCAGGCTTTAACACTGCATAAGCAACACTATCCACTGTTTCAAAGGTGTTCTAGATATGCTAGAATTGGACTATGGTGCTTTTAGAGCTCTATAAGTAAGGTACTTCAAAAATCAAACAAAAAAGAAAACAATAGGTACTGAAAAGAGTAGCATATGATTGAATAGTGACAGAGACATGAATGTGAAACTACTAAACTGACTGAACAAATGAGAGGCATCTGGCATGAGCTATGCCGGGATATGGTTACGTTGTTTGAATGAGGGACTTGTCTTTAGTTAGTAGCATCCGGTAAAACTAAAGTGGTCAAAATCAATCTCAGAAATGTCTACAAGGCTATCTATTTCAGGGATTTATTTATTACTGCATGTTCATCATTACACATATGTGACAAAATACACAGGAAGGAGTTTTCGTCTTGTGCAATAGAGGGACGTGCAATTCGAACCAAAATGACTTCAAATCCAGTTAGGATCTCTATAGATAAATGATACATAATTGGAACGGGTCAAAGGAATAGTCATCAAACAGTACTTAAATGTCAGTGTAAAAAACGACGAACGGACAATATAAGGATTATAGAGTCCGTATTCACTATCAGAGAATGTAAATGTTGAAGAACAATTCATTCTCACCTTGAATCTTTCCGGATTATCATAAATCCATTTCGATACCAAGTTTAGTCTAAAAATTTTCTATTTTGTTTAAATCACACAATTCCCTTCCTGTTTTGATACAACCTAAAATGCATACAGTGAATCATTAAAAGATCACAATAGTTTATTAACGTCATCCTATTCTTAATGCTATTGGTTTTGCATGGCTCATTAGCTACCTGATGACCTCTGTTTTCAGGGTCGGTTAAATATTACGCAATATATCATAATTATTTTATCCTATGCTGATCGCAAGTTTAAATGATTGTATTGACAGTTCAGATGGATATCTTGAAGTCTGACCTTATTTTCGACTCAGTTTACATTTGAAACTTTATTTTATAAGTATGAATGTTAAAGACTGATCTACGTAAAAATCATTACTTATGTAACAAAAAGGGATTTTTATTTAAAGATTGAACAACTAAAACTAAAGTCTTACAGATTAGTGAGATCATTAAAAGAAGAACCAGTAAGAAAACTTAGGTTAGATGCATACATCATTACCAAGGTTAACTTTGATAATTTCAAATAAATTGAGCATTGGATAGGTTGTTTATAAAATGAGTTATATATATTTGTAAAATTCCAATGAGTAGAAATTAAAATTTCTGACGTTTCGCGGCTTACTGTAAGTCGCTTCTTCAGAGAAATGAATAACCGAATTGAATTAGCACAAGATTTCTCTGAAGAAGCGACTTACACTAAGCCGCGAAACGTCAGAAATTTTAATTTCTACTCATTGGAATTTTACAAATATATATAACTCATTTTAGGTTAGATGCGTTTTTGATGTTCAGTAAATATATGGTATCTAACATTTCGGTCAATTTTACGTCCACTTAGTGAAGCAGAGCCACATAGTTGGATGGAGTTTTCATGGGATTTTAGTCTCAAATCATAATTTTCAGTAGATTTATGATTTTCATAGTGGGATATAGGCCACACTACCACTCGGTAAATAATAAGAAAACAGTTACGGATAACTCCAGACACTTGAAACTGCTAATGAAAATGATAATTTCAATATTCGGCGCTCATCTACTAAATGGTCGACAATGCTGGATACAACGCAGTGAATATTGAAAACGTTATCGATAACTTCAACCTGACGTAATAAAAAGAAATAACCTTTGACTTACAGTCAATGTAATTTTTTACATTACATCTGGAACGACCCCTTTTTCGCTTCATTTTATGTTTTGATTTAATTGATCTAAGTGCATAGATTAATAAAATATGTGCAGGGTTATTTCCAGACCGATCAACGCTAGTAACTGGTAAGCCTAAGCAGTGAACGAGATAACTAAATAGTTAAAAAAGACAAAATAAATGTGGAAAGGGTTGTATATAAATTGGAAGGTAGTAAGACTTACGGAGATAATACAGTATTTTAATGGTGGCTAGTAGCGAAATACCATAAGAAAAGTAACCTGGTTACAATTAGAATTTGTTTAGACAACACACAAATGTAGTCTTCACTTCAAAGAATGTCTAATTAGAATGGTTCATTGCAAACGTCACACTAATTAATTTAATTATTACGCTAACACGGTTTTCTGTATAATTATCATGGTAGTTTTCACTTTATTCAGTGTTTAATCTTCTCTATATATTTAAAAAAAATTTTGGGTTAGAACAAGTTTAATAATATCTTGTGAGGAATTCATTTGAATTTCGTTGAAGTAGCACTTTGTTTAATTAGTAAATGATACAAACTATTAAACAGTCACCTAACTCTCCAGAAGTTGACTTTCTTCCTTGAAGCTTACTCGTCGATGTGGAGTATGCATACAATATGGTTTGGTTTGTTAAAATTCCTAGTAAAATAGGTCTTCTAAACGTCTTCAAAACAGCTCGCATATCACGGGACAACAAAGTAAGTAACATGGATAGTAAGACTTCTTCAGACATATATCTTATTTTATCACTTTGTTTTAAGTCATAATCTCACGCTTTAATCATGTACACTACCATCAGTACTGTAATTTTCTTAAGTTCATCTAGCTGTGATGATGTGGTACAGTAATTGAAGTTTGACACATAATTCTGATAAGCTATACGTTGATTATGGACTAGTACATCTATTATTTATTTCTGTCTGCTATTCCGAACCAATTAGAAACCGCAATGTATTTTTTGAATTAATAACAGAAAATTAACAAATATGTTGATTAAAATTCATTAAAATAACAATTGCATAGATAAATTAGACAAAGGTGAACACTTCTAATTTGTCTATATTAATTGTTGAACAATAAATAATTTAAAGAGTCCATGGTAAACTATTTCATCTATTAAAATCATTTGGAGAACTAGAAATCAAGTAGCAATGAGATGTATACTACTAGTATGTAACTTCTCAACAGTGCATATTTACGACTCCATTACGAATAGAAAAAAAATAAATTTCCGATCTTTCAAATAGCCTCATACAACTAAACGATTGATTCAGAATTTAGTAATTTGTACAATACAAATTTAGTCAGTTAGTAATATATCACGACCTTCATTCAATGTTATTGGTTTTTTTTTCTCCTTTTCTCTTATTACAGACTTAAGTGAGTTCATAGATCAGAGATTTCAATTTGTAAGAATCCAATCTCAGCAGTATTTCTTGATGGATGCAATGAAACACAATTTAAAAAGGAAGATAAAATGAAAACGTAAACGAAACCTACTCAATTGTCTCTTTATGACCATATTTACAAGCAATATGCACTAAATTACGTTGCTTATAATCTTTAATCTCTGCAAGTTTACTTAAATCCCAATCATTTATACTAGGATCAGTTGTATTGGCTAATTGAAATAATAACTTCAAATTACAAATATCACCAGAGCGAACCAACTTAATAATAATAGATTTTAATTCTTCCTTATTTTGAAATAAATTTTTAACATCTGAAGAATCATGCATAATTATGTGATCTATAAAACAGAAAAAAAACCAAGAAGATTAATTCCTAAAAATCTCAATAAAAAACAAATTCACTGGCGAATAACATCAAGAACTAATTCTCGGAGTTATATATATATATATGTGACCAATGGAGCTTGACCATGTCCACAGTGAGAAAATTTATCCGATGGAGATGGGAATGGTCAGTGATATCTCGGATCAGTGTCGATCAAGTAGGCCTAAGAGTTAGTCGCTTCCTACAACATCTGAAGGCTCTAAATTCCAATCTCTTATGAGTTCGTAGATGCTCATTTTCGAGTAGTCGCCTACTTGGTTCAATCAGCCATCAAATGCTTCCGATTATCAACTGTTGTCGAACGAAAGTTAATACATGGTGCAAAACGACAAACTCGAACGCAAATTATTTATGTGAATTATGAATAATCTTATGTAACAGAATTATTGACAAAACACATTTCACATCAAACAAACTAATAGTCATATGATATGCAGGTTAATATTCAGTATAACAGTAGCTTGATTTCGTCTATATATAAGCATATCAAACGAATTAGTGAGTGATTCTGTTTTCTACAATTTATTTACTTGATATTTGTTGATAAATTTCATGAGTAAAATTATCAGTTCTATTGTGCCAATCATATTCAGTATTTTATCAAATTAGTTATCAATTATCATGGATATTATCATGGCTGAAGAATAATAACCTCTGTTGCAGTAAGCTATAGGATGATGGCTCAGTGTTTAAGGCTACTATCACTAGCTTATACTCTTAGACAGTAGATCATGAATCCGTTTCTGGTGAATGAGTAAATATGATTATTGACATTGACTAAACAAAAATATAGAATCGAAAGTGTACCACTCCACTTGTGAATATTACAAAGCAATACAAATTGGTAAGATAGTATAACTATCATGGAAATAGGTGTTATTACGAACCAGCTTATACAACTAATAATTCAATGTAAACTTTGACGAAAATTACTTAAATTTTGATTATTATTATTATTATATTATTAATGACATTTCCATACTTATCAGTAACAGGACAAAATATTTAATCAACGTTTTCGGCTAATTAAGGCAACATATTATCGTAACCGATCGTCCTATTACGGATTGAAGAAAATCAATGTAACACACGAGAGTACTATTATTATCGCATTACATACAGAAACTGAAGACAACTGGATATCTATTGGAGCCTCAGATTAAGTGATTTCAACATAAAATACGTGTAATTTCGAGTCAAGTAAGAGGAGTAAAATCACAGTGATAAATATGTGCTTGGAAATGGATAAAAATCTATCATCGAAATAATTTAATGTGCTCAAAGTTCTGAGTATTTTTGATAATATCAAAATAGTATCCACTAACCTTGACTGCTAAATACTTACTCGAGTTAAGTACGATAAACGAAAGCGGGCAGAAACTAAAATAATCAGCTCATTTGTGACTAACTCCAAGATGCTCTTAAAGTTCTAGTAGGAAGTTGTGACTGATAGAGTTCAGACACGTCGGGAGTGAGACAGTTATCCCCAGTGGGATTGACTGGTCGTCGCTTCATATCATAAATTAATTAAAGTGGGAATTCTACCACTGGACAGCGGTGCCGATGGTGACCGATGTTAGACGTAAGATTCTGCGTCCGATCCTTTGGTGGAACCTAGAGTGGACACTGCTAAGTCACATACTAGGACGAAACAGCTGTCTGTTTCTCCCTAATTTTTAATAGTACACAACCGAGACTAGTCTATGACGAATACAAGCAACAAAATCAAGTGCTAATCTCTACAAAACTACCTCCATTCAACCATAATGTCTTTATGGGTGGTGATGAAAAAGAACCTCATTCACACAATCAGACTGTTAAATGAATCTACTCTAAATTTATCTATCAAACTAAAAACATTCAGTAGTAAGTTGTACATACATACAAACTCTTTTAGTAAGAGTTATAGACTAAGCATTATTAGTCCTCTCTCTTAATAATTGTATTTTGAAATGACAAGATTCCATACGCAGTTACATGAGACTTTCGAGCGTTCCATTTGAAAATTGCGTGAATTTTCTCAACTAATTTTAAATAAAAAACAGCGATCACGACCATTAGATTCCTGTTATGAAAAAGGATAGGATGACTAGTAGTAAACAATATCACTGATTATGATCCTTTTTCATGTAGTATATCTTACTGTAAGCCGTTGATCCATTGGATTAGTAATGCACTTTTGTTAGGGCTAAACAGAAAGGACTAATTATATCGTTTGTATATCGTATATATTCTAAAGAGCAAGTGGAATGAGTTGGACATAGATAAAATCAGAATTTATTCATCATTATGTAGGGTAAATAAAGGAAACATAGTTACAACTTTAAACTCATTTAAAAATGCTTTCATTTTAACAGTAGGTCATATCACTTACACTTGGTTAACAGACTAAAAGTGACTAGTATATATTACTATATCGACTGAAAAGATTGCATATAAGTATTTCTAATTCCATTCAATTAAGGATTCCACAAAAAATTACCAACTCAGTCCATTCAAGTCAATAGTTTCGAAAATCTTATCAAGTGACTATTGTGCAAAAACACATTTATTTACACAAACAAACACATGCATACGAACTATTATGTATACAAGGAAATTTGACATTTTCTGAGTAAATTACTTGAAATCAACAAAAGCAAAGAAATTATTCACAAAATTGATTTTATTTATTCTCTCATTATTTTGTTTCAATTAGTTCTATCGTGATAATAATAACAATAATAATAATAATAGTAGCGGTAACCATAAAAAGAAGTAATGAGTAGAGTCATTGAAAAATACTGGCAGAGATTAAGCAGAACAGAAATGAGGTACCCTTAACAAAAGAGAGAACAGATAAGAAGATATAGGGAAAAAATTATAATATAAAAGGCAGAATGAAGAGTAGACTTAGATGGTGCGTTTATCTTAACAAGAGCAAGATAATAGAAAAAATTATTAAAGGTCATACATATCAGAATAAAAGATGAATTTCTCTTTGAACAATAAATAAATAGGTGATAAATTAGAAGAGCTGCCTGACCTGAATAGGGACAGTTAAGAAGTGATAGAGATAAAATAGGCGTGGTCCCCCTAATCAATCACATTTTCCTTGCTTGATAAACGATTGAAATAGAAATAATTTAAAGGGAAAAGGCAAGAATAACTGAACCACAAAAACAATCCAACAGCGGGTTAAGTGAATTCGTAAAAAAAGGAAAGAACAATAGAATTACTTCTTAGTAGTAGAATTAATTTGTGTGTTGATTTTAATTGAGTTAAACAAAAAAATAGTTGGATTACTTCAATGTATTATTATTACTAAACTATTTTCAATGATGTTTAACGCAACAATTCGGATTATTATACAGTTGTAGGAGGGGGTGGGGGAGAAGTGTTCCAAGATAGGGCGAATGATGAATGAGAAAAAAAGGAACAATTGAGCAAAAAGAAATATTAAGAAAATTGCAATTTACTTTCCTCGTATTATGATTACTACTAAAAACCTATTAAACACAATATAACAATAAAATTTTGAGAGGTAGACTTGATGATTACTCCTGAATGTAAACACCAGTGAAGATGTACAAATACACAAATATCTATCTAAATATACATTTATATACAAAAGTATGCTTGTAAACCTCTATCTCAAAAAGAAAAAATGCACCCAACATATACGCATATTACCAATAAGAGAAAAATAATTTGTACACAGAAAACTACACAATATTTACAGTGTAGAAAGTGGATTAACAACAAAAGAGTAGCTATTATCAAAAAAATTTTTAATTCTGACAAAAAACACTGTGACAGAGAAAAGTACCTGGCATTATAATTAAGTAAAATGATATATGTTTGAGCAATGGTATACAGAAATAAACTGAAGAGGATTGGCTAGCCGGAGAATGTGAGCATTTCTTGTTAGAAAGTAATATTTCATACAAAGTGCTACAAAAAGTAGAGTATAATTAAAAAATATCTACACTAGTCCCATCAAATTAGAATGTAGAAATCTTCGAGGTAGGTTAACGAAGAGATGAATGACATGATAAGAGGATAGAGGTCAGTGAGGAGATTAAGGCAACGCAAAATGCACAGACAATTATTGTGTAGACTTATATAGCTAGCAATAATTTAACTTGATAACAATATTATGAATTGGTTGGTGAACAGATCAAGCAAAAATAAAAGATGAGATACCTTTGTACAGATTCCAAACAGTAGTATGATTGGTAATAAAACTTATTTTCTCTGAAAGAATACTGCTATTCATTATCTGTTTAGCTGACATACTATTTAATCTACATTGATAGATGACAATATCTTGTTGACAGTTGGTGATTGTCTTATATGGTAATAATGAGAAATAACAAAGAAAAAACAATTGTAAACGACAGAGATGAAAAACTAAAGAAGTGGCCTCTTTGGTTCTTCATCTCTGTCGTTTACCATTGTTTTTTCTTTGTTATTTCTCATTATTAGTAAATCGATGATCGTAAACTGTATTTGCAGCATATAATGGAGAATTAGCGTAAGTATTAGGAAATGATGAACAAGATGATTGTGGACCAAATTTTAACATGAGTATATCATTATTATCACGAGTGTTGTTGTTGTTGTTCAACTGAGAAATGGATGAATGACGAGGAAGTGATGTTGAAGAAAAAGGAATCGAATTAAATGTAGATAAATTTCCAGTAGAATTTAACATCATTGTAACATGATTCTGATCATTTACACACATTGAAGAAACGTCATTACTATGTTTCATTTCATTAGTTGAGGGTCGACGATCAGTATCCGTAGACGACGGTGATGGTAGTGTATGAAAAACTTTTGAGCCAACATTACTACATACAAACTGACGTGTTGGTGTTACATGAGAGGTTGTCATTATTGGTGATGATTTCATGGATGTCATTAGATTACAATAAGACGGTTGTGCAACAACAGGAGGTATTCGGCTACGTTTTGTCAACAACATTTCACTTAGTAAACTTTCATTAGGTATTTTACCTAATCTATATCGTATCAGTAAAAAGCTTTCTAATTGAAAGGCAAGAAGTTTAATTTCCGATAATTCTAACAAAATTTCACTATATCTATCTGGTAGGAGTACAGTATTCAATTCATTTGATGATGGATCATTACACTTCTGCGATTCATTTGATACATTTATTGAACGTAAAAATTGTCGTGAACGTCTTAATAGGAAACGACAAAATTTTCCTTGAGTTTTCAGTGTGTAGCTTAAATTTGATGTTAAAACAGTATCTGAAAAAAATAAGAAAAACAAAGATACAAATGGTTTTAATGAGGTAAAATAAAAAGATGTCCTTAACAGGTAATATCATGGATATAAAAGCGATCTAAATACTACTGGCCAATTACGTTAGTACTAAAATGGCCAATGAACTCAGAATTTCATGTTTCAAAAGCTTCGCTGAAATAAAGATAGGATAACTCCCTACAATGATAGATAAAAAAGCTAGACTAGAGTCGGAAATTTAAAACATTGGATAGCAACTTAGTGATCTGAAAATAAAGCCCTCGCTGCGTGTTTAAGATACGCTGAATGGTCAAATTAATTAGTGCTGGTTGTATGTGCAACTAGCTAGCTAATTTTTAAACTCGATCTTGTATTACATTTCTAAATAGGAACAATAATCCAAACGAACAATCAAGAACCAGATTAGTCATAAACAAAGCATTTGTACAATAATAACCAATAATACATAAAATAGAAATGTACAAGATTTAGTAGTATTTCTTCAGATACATCTGTTCTACAATCATCGACCAATCATATGTCTTCCTCTAGAAATGTCAGTACCATAAATTCAAACCTTGGAGGGCCCTTAAACCGCACTGTTAAAGTTTTATACTAGGTGGAAACAGGCTGCCTAAGGTTTCGTATTTTCCAAGGGTTATCTAATTAAACTTAGTATTAGATATGAAAATTTGAAGTTTCCTCTGTTATACGATGTCGAATAAATATAAGGTATAAACTGATCAATCTCTACAAACGAAATGGTTGTTTATAATAATAACAATAATTATTATTATCTCATATCTTAAGAAACAATTTATTTATTTTATACGCTAATTTTCACAGAAAAAGACATTGATATTTAGAGGGAGGGTGTCTGAATTGTGAAGAAAGAAAACTATATTCTAATTATTTGGAAGAAATCATAATCAGATTGTACTGTAATTTAATTTTCGAAAAATAAAACAGAAACAATATTACTTTAGCCGTATTCCTTAACCTTTTAAGGTCACATTACAAAACTGTCGGCAAAATACTTTTAAGGTCATTTTATACAACAGTGCATTCATTATCGCGTGAATTTTCAAGAAGCGTTAGTTAAAATAAAAGTAATTTTGAATTAAATTAGATATTATATTTATTATATATGTATGAACTGTGGTTATATGCAACGTTTTCGCTGAGTATGTAATGTCTAACATGTTCGATCATTGTTTTGTTTATTCAATGAGTGAGTACCGCACACAGAAGCGTCGTTTTCATTAAACATGTTATTACAAGCCTAATTGTTTATCACATATGTGTCACTCACTTGATGTCAGGCTGCGCTACCAGTAGACAGATAGTTATAAACAACTTCAAACGTTTGAGATGAGTTCTTTAATGACAATTTGGCAGTTGTCAATCATTAGATTAATAGAATAATAACCGAAAATGATGGGTATAACATAGTGAATTTCGAAAATGTTGCGCGTAAGCTCAGTTACATTGTGATTAAAGTTGAATTATCACTGGAAAATTTAATCTAAGATGAAAGTCACGTTTTGTTTAGGGCCTGGATCTATTTGATGATCACATAGGGATTCAGTGCATTCATTTCAAACGCCATAATGTTATCCACTGAGTTCGAACAGCCACAGTTGTGCAACAGGTATGTATATATGAGTTGGAAGTACCTGTATCTTCTATTTGGTTGATAGGTTGATATGTTCCTGCTACTATATGTGAATCCTAAGAAGAGTGACTCGATACAGTATTAATTAATAAATGTAAGTGAAATTGGACTATGGTTGGCAAGTGGAATTCACGGAGTGCATTTCCCCGTACTTAAGATTCATCAGTTGAATATGCCTGCACGTTTGACAAGAAGTGGATGAGTTTAAGTCCCGATATGAACGAAAACAGTGGAATGTAGGTATACTCAGCTGATGCGTCTTGAATAGTATGAAATGCGGGTACTGGATTCCACCTGTCAGTCATAATCCAACTCTAATAATGAGTGAGTGCTGTATAGCGTTAATCCTTGTGTGATAAGTACATAGAAGTAGAGGCTGAGCAATTCTAGTCCTTCACAACGTTAACGGGAAGAAGAAATCACTTTTAAATCAGTTATAATGTGCTTATCGTACATTTATAACAAGATATTGCACCTCTTTAATGATGGAGAATCATGTTTCACTATTTACACTGATACTGGCTAGTTGGTTTGGTGTATACATGTCGTAGGTTCAAAACTACTAATGATTCGCTACAAAATACTAGATAGCAAGCTTTGAACATAACGTAAAGGGGTCACCTGTACCAATGTTTCAAACTAATAAAGGATGGATTCCATCATTATTGGGAGAGGGAGAAAAATAATAAAAGGATAAGGTTTAAAAAAGAAAGAATAACATAATCATAACAATGCACTTACCATGTTTTAAAGGATTGAATAAAACAACAAATTTTAAACAAGCAAATTCTTTACTATCCAGTTGAAGTTTTTGAAATACTGTCAGTAGATCATTTAATTTATGTCCTTAATTCCGATTGAGCCCCTAAAAGATTATTTAATAAGCTTTCAATAAGATCACATATTTCGATAGACATAGAAGAATTGGACAATGATGATTGTGAAGTTGGTGTAGTTGTAGGAGTAGGAGTTAATGGATTATTTTCATTAGAATTATTCATACGATTTGCGTTCATCAAAAATAAAGATGAATAAATGTTCAATGGATCAACAAAATTTGTACAACGTCGTTTAGAATTAGTTAATATCTGTAGATCAGATTTGTAGAAAAAAAAGAAATCAACATTGAATTAAAACAATTTTGGTGAGTTTGGCAATATTTGCAGTTTACATTAATTACGGATTAGTCTATTAAAAAACAGAGAGCACTGGTTACATGTTTGACTTCGGTAAGGGACTTCTCATGACTTCACCAGGTACAGAGTCTAGGATCTTCAGGTCTCAAAGCAAACTCTAAATCACTTAAACTACTGAATCGGCTCTCAAGAGTACAATGTTGACGTCAGTAAATTTGTGATGTAATATGTTGATTATCCAATACAGTCAGCGACGAGTACTTCCCACTCGACACATTTGAATCCTACCAGTCAAGACTTTTCATTAGGCTTTCGGGATCATCTTCAAGTAAGTCACTAGTAAGTTGACTGTTATAGTTTAGTTCGGGAATTTTTGTGTCGACAAGTTTAATTTGTATGTTACATTAAAAAATCATTGGAAGACAACTCATTATTTTGAGGACTAAGAGTTCGTAGTGAGGCTTGAAGGTCATGCGTTCGATTGTTAGTGTTGTGTGCGCACACAACTGAAGAATTATATACAACTGTCTAGTACCTCCTTGTTTTCAGTGGCATCCTAAGTAAGATCAATCTGTGAGGAACACAACCCACAAATATTAGTACACGAAGGAAAAAGTATTTGTAAAAGCAATTACTTACTATTGTAGAGGCATTATAACAAGAAAAAGTAGATAGTCAACATTTAAAATACATTCGAAAATTAAGCAGATAAATCGAAAAATGCTGTATATTTACATACATGACAGGAGATAGAAACAAAAGCAGAGCAGTCGCCATTATTAAGTTTATCTATTCTTATACTTGTGGTCATTAATCTAAATGACTAGAAAGCGCGTACACTATGTTAAGTACAATTAGTTGAAGGATTAGCATACTCGATTTGGCTAGTTTGTATTGTTAAAATGGAACCACACTCAAGTCAGTATTATTATCCCTTTGTCATAACGCGAAATGAGATTCAAATCAACGATTTAAGGACTGAAAATTGAATGCTCTAAACACTAAGCCGCCACTTCACTAAATACTACCGTTAGAGGATAAAGTAGAAATGAAACACAAATCTTAGTATCATGTTTCTACATAGATATCTATCGTGAAAGGAGAAAGGATTATCCGCACAAATGTAAATGAGTTACTAATGACCTAGAAATGCAAACATATGCTAAATTAGAGATGAAAGTATATAAACCGAATCAGTTAATTTATGGTTCTGATAATTCAATTTAATTGCAGAATCGTTAAATCTGAGAAGCATATACAAAGACAAACAGAATGGATTCACTTACCGTGTTTGCTATTTTAACATTATTCAAATGTGTTAGATAGAAATGAATAAATTCCAGTATAATAATTTCACTCCAACTGCTATTCAACAGTTGCATTTTATCTTCAACCTAAACGAACATGCAAAAAACAACGATATCTTGAATAGTTAATACAAAAGTGATGCCTCTTATTTCGTGTTTTTAATTCAGAGTCACACGTTTATTTAAATGGATTAAAGAAACTTACGAGCTACCCGAATCGAATGTAGCGAGGTGGGATTAGAACCTGAAATTTATTGATCTTATAATTCAAGTAATTTGATCATCAACCACAAACCTAACAGTTAAATGACAGTAGTTAAAATAAATTGTACTCATTGCAACACTTAGAATCGGTGAAATTCAAACCCTTGCTGAGGAATGTGGAGCGAAATGATGCTCCATATTTTTAAATGGCTCAAAAATGTTGAAGTCAATTTGAAATGATAATGGACTTTAGAAAAAATACTTCTTACAGATGATAGATATAGTGTAACGAGACAGAGAGGATGGTACTAAAATTCAACTCATTATTAAGTTGAAGTTTGGTTAAGTAAACAATGAGCTATTTCACATCAGAGCTAAAAGTACTGTTGAGCATATGCTTCTGTTCTATGACTATGATATACGACTTGTGCAAATGAAAGTATGTGAAGAAACCTATAAGTTATTCAACATTTATACTTTAAAATTTCTATTTACTCCAAGAGAAACTTTAGGCTGCTAAAAATCGAGACTCAAATAGGCGAATTTAAGATTTTAATTTGAAAGGAAATCCATGCTTTGTTAGTGACTTACGTCATATTCCACAATATTTATAAATTTACATGTATAAGGTGAATGTATATGTGTAATAGAGAGGATCTTGTAGTAATAAGCAATTAAGGGTATAAAAGTATGCGTTTAAATAATTGCAAAAACATATAAGTCACTACAATGTAGAACCTGGTATATATGTGCATCGGTTCAAGTTACTATATGAGTAGTAGTGAATAAGACGGAACACAGAGCATACGATTCCAAAACAGAATGATGAGTGGAAAATCATTTTATGTGGAGATATGAAATTTCAGAATTCAAGGAGATACACTGAATGTATGCACTTCCCTAACTGAGACTGATTCTAAACAAAGTCACTCAGATTCTGGAAACACCGGTTACCCAACCAAGGGATCTGCACCTACAAACGTGGCGAAGATAAACAGTCAACACTCTTATGGACTGATGTGAAGTTTTTTCTATTCCTATCCTACTCATCATTACGTGTAGAAGTGGTAGTTGTGAGTATGTAATAGATGTCTCAAACACTTGAGCTGATGAAGATTCACAGACGCATCAACTGATCATCCATCACTTCCTAAAACCCTGAGAATGAAATTATCATTACTTATTCGGTGGCGAGTGATGTTTCAAAGATATCTATGATTAAACACTAGCAACCGATGAATGCAGTCTACTTTTAGAAGAAAAGGTTTCACATCAATGTGGTAAGACAAAGAGGACTGTTACGCAGTATACCCGTTCTTTGACTGGCAGTAGGACGTCTCATCTACACCATAGGTGACGAAGGTCGGCAAACGCCAAACAAGCTTCCTGAATTCGTGACGAGATTTTATCAAATACAAAACAAAAAAATCCTAACAATCTCGAAAAATACAGATACACAAACATTTTTGTTACCAAATAATTCATGGAATTTATCAGAATAATCCCCTTGTTATGTTGTATAGAATATTACATCAGTTTACAAGTTTATAATGTATTTTTAATCCATGCAAAAATAGTTCAACTCTTAATGGACTACACAGTAACTAATTTCTCATGACAATGAGTTATAACAAAGTGATTTTCCAGCAAACAGAAAATATACTAATTAAATAATAGGTTGGGGCAGAGAAACAATCTGACGCTTCAGTGCATCTGCATTGATTCATTTAAAATAGTGGAATATTACACACTTAGCATTAACAATATATTAATTTAACCTGTTGTTATACGACATTAGTGATTAACAAAGTAGATGATTAAAAATCAGTTAAACTCTGAAGGTAGTTAAGACAGACTTTAAAGTGCCGTTTAATATAATTTGTTTCTTTGATGAATTTCCGCAGGAACAGAAACAACATTACGATTGCAAAATATTTTACTTATTTATACGATGCTGTACGTATATAAAAGAATTATAACACAGGAAATATAAAGTGGCACTTGTGAACTCCAAGCGACAAGTTCGATTCTCATCAGTCTGTTCTGATGTTAGTTAGAATGATAAGTGAAGTCTTTACAATCACCTCACTTAATAAGAATAACTAAACGTAATATAGTTAGTCATTCTTTTTGTCGGATTATTAAACAACAACAAAAAGTGACGTTGAATAACTCTTATTGTTTATCTTAATTCCCAATCTTAAAGCAGGAAATTGTACAAAACAATGTAAAGTAATTAATAAGGATCTGCAATCTCCCGTTGATAATCAGGAGTATAATTGATCAGCCTCTGTTGTAATATTTTCATCCTAGGTAGATTACGTTGATTATAGCTTTCAGTCGAAAATTATGATACATTTGTAAGCGGCTGGTAGTGGAATCCAAGACGTAGACAATAGAATAAAGACTGATCGACCCCAAACTTGAATATTAACAAAGGGGAAATGATAAACCATTATGAACACCTTCACATCCACTAAATAAGTTGGCGGCCAAATGTACTTAGTAGCTTAGTGAACAACGTGTTAGTATTTGAAGAAATAGGTACTGGGTTCGAGTCAGTGTGAACATCAACACATTACGATCCAAGCACACCCAGCTGATGAGTTCCTGACAAGAGGAGATGCGTGTCCTGAGCTCAATTACTAGTCGTATATCAAAATGCTATTGCAAGACAAAGTTTGATTTCATTATAGTAAGAAAATATGTGTAACAATAAACTAGGACAATAACCAAGTTTAAAGACAATTTAGAGGCATGTTTCATCCTGAGTGAAATAATCCCATCTCAATGCATGCATCGAACAAATAGACAATTTATTACCCATTCGTTTGAAAAACGCTAAGTAGTATATGCCTGCAAACTTGGTGAAACTTAATAAAGTTATGAAGGCAACTTTCAATCACAAAAGAAATCAAACAATGTTTACGGCTGTTAATTCATTTAGCGAGTACCGGTACTATAGTTGGCTCTGAGATACTGCGTATGAGAGAGTGATGGTACTACATTCTATAAGCTAGATGATTTGGCTACCAAGATTTTCACTATTGCTCTTCTTCCACTAGAAGTAGGCGCTATTGCCGATGATACTGTCCACAATGATAATGAAAGTAAATCATATTCAGTTCAGAGAATGTATTCAGTAACTTGTAGAATAGTAGTTACTCAATATATTTTGTTTCTGTATATTTCATTCAGCTTTACATTAGTTTCTTTGAGTTGGATGGTTTAAATGTGAGGCATTTACTGTCGTTTTGGATAGCATCAATAGCCGTTTTTCAAGTAAAAGTAAACTCTTTTATTATCCCTCAAGTATTAAGCCAATTTATTTTGATGATACTAGCCCTGGTTGATAGCTCTCGTGAGTCTATCCCATCCTCGAAATGTAGGCGCTTTGTTCCTGTTGGGTGATTTGTTCATTTGACACGTGACCACTCTATTCTCTAATATATATATATATATATATATATATATATATATATATGGGGGGAAATTACTTAGAATAAGGGATTCAATGAGGATAATAATGTCATGATTGGTTGACAGCAACAGCACATTATTGCTTGTGATAGATTAGATATATAATTGTTATCAAATAAATGATATACAAACAAACAGCACATTACATGATAAAACCTATAACATACGATTTGTTGTTACTAATGATGTTATTTATGAATTCATTCGTAAAAAATGACAAGAAACAAATAAGCGAAGGGAGAGGGGCAACCCTTTTATTTCTGAAATAAGAAACAGAATAGTAGCCGTGAGAATGGTAATAACAGAGGGAATATTTATATTATCAGTAAAGTAGTTGTGAGTGGGGTAATAAAGGGAAACTAATTTGTAATGTATGAGATAACAAGATAAGAGAGAGAATTACCTAAGAAAGATAGTTAGTAAAGAAATTCAAAAAAATGAAGTTCACAGTAAAAAGTATAGAGACAATAATAAAAAAAATGATGAATAGACATATTTCTTAATAAAAATTAAAAAGGGAATAGTAGAAATCAATATATGCACACATCTGCACAGTGACAGTTGAGGTAATCTGATGATTTTTCAAAGTTGCTTTCTAATGATTGACAGTATGCTTAGATTTAAAAACCCAGATAACAATTACACCTTGAGTTTCACATCACAGGGTGGTTTGAATAGATGACCATTGGAAACCATAAAGCAATGAATAGTAACTTCGTTTTAATATAGAATGACTTCAGAAGTGTGAATTCAGTATTCCATGAGGGATAGAACTAACCACCCAATACTCAGCAACAACAATCATCGTGTGATTACTAGTAAATAAATTCCAGAGATAATTCTCGGAGTTTTAATGAGGAGACATGAGAAGTACGGTTCATATATGTTGGACGTAAGATAAATATCACTAATGGGTATTTATCATCGTAGCACAATATAGCAAGCTCACTAAAGTTACAATTATGAATTATTAGATACCTAGTCAGTGATTCAAAGCAATAGCGTACGCTGTTTGATTCAGGGTCAGAACCAAGGTCAGTTTGTTGACAGGCATTTCTAAGGAGCCCTATTACATGGTGAAAAACACAAATAACTTATGATGATTGGTTAAGCGAGGTAAGTTCATAATGCGAAACTTTACATTCAACAATCTTCACAACACCACATAACACTATACTTGCAATTTATAATTCGCTCCGGTGTACATTTCTGTTAAAGTGTAAACACCAAGAAAGAGGTATGAAATAGACTAGTGAATGAATGCAGAAAATATAATGTTGAGTAAAACTGTTATAAATTATTCTCCAAAGGTACAGATTATTATTTGATACAAAATTATTAGTGGAACAACCAAGTAGAAATGTAACAGTTGGGTGTAAGTGTATTAGATATATGCCAAATTGAAAGGTAAATTAATGAATAATGACAATCATCAGAAGTCAACTCTTACCAATCATCCAGTGACAAAAAATTTACAATAGTAAATGTATATACTTAACAAATAGGTCCCGAACACACATCTCCATGGGGAATTTTACTAAGTTGAAAAGGAAACAGACTTGGTGTCAATAGCTCTTTTTATCTATCGAAACCAAAACATAATACAATAATGAAGCAAAAATGAACAAATGCGATCTACATATGTGTTCACAAATTTGCTACATTGTATTCTGACAATTAAGTTTCAATATAAAGCTATACATAATTAAAATAATAGGTAAGAGGAGCTGGCGTTATCTGTAACATTTAAAATATTTACTGAGTGTTATATCCAGCGCCTTCGGTTATTTCTCTGTTAATTTATTGGCTTAAGTTTTCATTCGACGTATTGATTTGTGCTACATTGAACATGTTTACATCAAACGGTTTTGAATTGCTAGAGTTACGTAAATTGAAAACTTTTATTACAATTATACTCTAATATACAGTACTAATTTACTTAATGAACGTAAAAATGACTGAAAATACTGAACATAACATATTTAGTGAGTATGAAAACAATGCAGAAAACCTCATCAAACAACGCATAGGAAAATAAATTACACCAAAGCAACTCACCGGTAGTACCTTAAACGATTCAATTTGAGCCATCCAATCGACTAAATAAAATAAACATGTTTCTAATAGTGAGCATAGAGAAGACAACAAATCGTCTAAATATAGGTTTAAAACAGTAGTATCATTTTCATTCATTTGAGCAGTAGCAGAAGTACCAAGTGTTGATATGTAATTAACTGTATTATTTCTAAATAATGGCACATTCGATTCAATTGAGTCTAAATGACTACTAGCTGATTTCCCCTGAAAGTCGATATCATTATTATGAGGCTGTGATTCATGTACTACAAATGATGGCAACGGCAAAACGGAGTTTGAAGAATTTCCCACAGGAGATGATTCTTTAAACATTAACATTGTTTCGTTATTGATACATTCACTGATAATTTCATTACGTGATGATGATGACGATAGTGTTGTTATTGCACTATTCGTCAAACTAGTTGATGATTCAAAACTTTTAGACTTCAAAAATGAGTATAATTCAATAAGACAGAGTTTTAATTTCTAGAAAATCAGAAACAGAGAATAAGAGATATTATAAATACTTTATTTATTACAATACACTTTATAATCGTTTATTACATTTATGAAATATGCTTGATTCATCTTTGAAACAACTGGGATAAAAGATAATGAGCAATGGAATACAAGAAGAGAAATTCGTCTTACTTTGATCATCATCATCAACGTATAACCGGAAAAATACGCCCATAGGTTCAAGTTGCCATACCACAGTAGCGCTACGAGATTACAGAGGTACCATAATAACAGAATACAAGAGAGGAGTGAAGTGAAATTGTGCAGAAACTAATAATAGGATTCAAGATTTAAATGAAATTAAAGAGTGAATACACTTGCGCCACTGTGACCGATTCTGAGCCATGTCACCAAGTGTCTCCAGCCATTTATTGTGACTATCACGCGGACCCAAACCAGGTAATCTGCATCTACCAACATGGTTTAGACCAACAGTCAAAGACTTCATGGACTGAGGCCAACTTTTGGCTTGGTCGCCCCTACAGTTTCATTTTGAACTTGTCAAAGATAGACATACACTAGCATTCTAGTGATAGTGTGCAATCTTGTATGCATAATGAGCTGTTAGGTGTGTAATCTATGTAGAATAAGTGAGCTTTTTCAAGAAACTAATCCAGTAAATATACTACAAAATTGTATTGATCAGGAATTAACATTTATAAGATTGGATACGTAAAGAACTATTCAACAAAATTAATTAGTTTATTCATTCTAATGTTACATACGTTTTGCAGCTATCCAGATTAAACGTTTCACATTTGGCAGCTGGAAAATACACATTCACAAAGTTATGAAAGCTTTGTGATAAGCACTATTGATTCTGTAATTAAGTGTTATGGACATTGCTGGATTTGATATCACGAATCGGCATGAGTTAGATGACCTTTAAAAACCAGGAATCACTAGACAGCTGTGTTGTTTTAGTATAGCACTCCTCGAGAATGTGCATCCACGACCCCACCATGAAGTAGAACCAAAGACCTTCAGATTTCGTGGTGAATTCTCAGATGTTAGACCACTAAGACAAGATCAATGGTTGGTATTTTTGATTTTAGTCAATTCGTGATATAAATGCGTTATATCATCGATTGCCATCGGTGGGTAACTGCTACACACCCAATATGGTTGAAATCCACCAGTCACATCTCACTAGAACCCCAAGAAATGCCTCTTTAATTTAGTAACTAGTGAACTAATACTGATGGTCATTGGATATTGCAGAGACTGTTGGATTTGGTATCACGAAGCCTGAAGATCCTGGGCTCGATTCCCAGGTGGGGTCGTATTTAAGCATATTCAAACATAACACATTAAGAGAGTTATGTAAGTTATTCTTTCTATACCAAAGAATATTAATCATCTGCTAAGATAATTATACTCAAACAAGCAACATTCAATGGGGTTGAACAGATATAGTGTCGCAAAAATATAAAAAGTTCCTCTTACTATATGAATGACGACAAGGGTTCGAATCTCAGATCGTAAGTAACAGTTCCTTTAAAAATGCTAATACACCTTTCTGTAAACCGCTAACTACCACGAAACATAAGTTTACATTTTTATGTCGATTTATTTCAATTACCTAACATCAATATTAATTAAATGCATGTATTCTATAAAATATTATTGTTTTTAATGACTTACAGGAATAAATTTTTGAACCAATTCTACAATTTTATAGTCATGTTCTATTGCTGCTGTAAATATCTGACCAAAACTAAAACCGTTCAAATGTGTAGTACAATTATTCGGTCGTATCTCATTATCATTGCTGTTTGTATCGTTATTGCTTTTGTTCGGATTATTAGTAGTAATAGCACTGGTAGAGGTCGTAATAGTATTAGCATGGAGCGTAGTACCAGTAATGTGATTTGATTCATTTTCATATTCTGATTTATGATAGGATGATGTAGAACAGGTAAAACTAGAGTGACCAGTTCCTTCAGACATATCAAGGATATCTCTCCCACCTCCTAAAACAGTAACACCCCCAGCACTGAGTGCATCATCCTCTCCAGCATATTCTCTGTCAACGTCATCAATATCATTCTGTGAGTCATCATCATCGTCGTCTTCGTCATCATCATACTCATCCATCTCATCATAATCACCATCATCTTCATCATCATCAGCAAGAATACTATCTATGCAATCGTCCACATCGCTATCATCTGTTAAATAATCATCATCTACGATCTCATTTATGTTACAGTCATACTTCTTATTTTTTAATAATTCATTATTCATTAATGGAAAGCTTCCATTATTCACAGTATTATTGCGATTGCTAGTATTAATACTTAAGAGATGATCAGCAGTTCTTCTAACAGAATTATAATCAACGGAAATTTCAGATTCGCTTGAACCCCCACTGTCTTCTGAACCACTTCGATTAGTTTTAATTGATTCAGGATCAATAAGATCTGTAGGATTTGGTTGACTTATAGAAACAGTAGAACCAGCTTTCACAGAGGTGGAATTCATCATTATTCGCGTATGCGTTTCAGTGGTATTTATCAACAGGTCATTGCTATAGTGAGGGTAAAGACAACCAGAAACAGTAGTAAGCATAAAAGGAGGAGGAGGAGGTAGAAGAGGAGTTTTAATTTGTTGCCGTATACTTGGGCGATAATGGCTGTCATTTATCGAAGAGTTTAACGAATATGAATGATTGTTAATACTACTGTTGTCGTTGAAAAAGCAAGAATTGTTGTTTTTATCGAAGCTGAATGGTATGCATGAATTACTAGGATTACTTATAGGTGTATTTGTGGCAGTATTGAGCAGATTTTCGGACAAATCTAGGCTAGGAACTGGACTACAAAAGTTGGATTGAGGTTGATCATAAATTAATTGTAATCCAGTATTTTGTTGAGATTGATGAGGGATGGATGAAATAGCAGACAGACTAGGATTATCGGTATACATAGATAATCGCGAAGTAATATCGTCACCACCACTTGGATTGTTGTTGCTGATATTGCTAATAACAGCAGTAGTATTCACATTAGGAATAGACGTGTTGTTACTACAAATATAATGACTATGATTGACACATTGTGGTAGGATATTCGGCTGATGCATACTTGATGATAATGAAGTAGGCTTAGAATTTAAATAAAGTGACGTTGATTGAGGACTATCTTTTACTACTGGATGGTAATTTGTATCCATAATTTGAAAATAGCTAGAACACTGATTCATTACAGAGGAATCATGTGATTCCGATAATGAAGGGCGAAAAGATGGTTCAGATGAATTGAATGTTCCAAGACTTGATGGATACCATATACCTGTAGATAATGCAGATGATACTCCTGGTGGTATCGGTGTCGATGAAGACGTTTCAATATGTGAATGGATTCGACTACTATTATCTCTAATAATGTTATTATTAAGTTGATATTGTGATAGTGGTTCATAGGAATGATTTGACAGATGAGATGAAAATTGTTGATAATCAGTTAAGCAATCATTAATTTGTCTTGTATCATTACATTCACTAATACCAATATGTGTAATCGTAGTAGAAGCAGTAGCACTATTTACATCTGTAAAATACAGGCGTAAACGCTTCGGATCTGAATTTGACAAATCAATGAAATCACCATTGGAAGAACACATCCCAGTAGCATATGATAATAATGATGTGGATGCTGAAGACGGTGATGATACGGATGAAGAAGATATATTTGTAGGTTTCAGTGTTGCTGTAGTTGTTATTGTTGTACTAGGAAGCTGGTGAAGAGATAAAGATTCAAAATAGATAAATTCATCTGATTACAATTATGATACTATGTAATCCATCGGAAACATACTCCAATAATGATGAATTATAATACAAAGAATAATAATGATGTGGAACGAGTGAAATAAGTAGATAATGACGTTTATAAATATCCAATGCGTATATATAAATACGGACTCAAAAAACCATAGGTTATCAGAATCATAATGATCATAATAATGGAACCATTAGTGATAAATATCAATACCAATAATGCTATAACAATCAGTAATATGAATATTACAAACACATAAGTATGGAGATACGAACAAACACAAACAACAACAACGAAAACCAATGATCATCATCAATGATGCTGAGTACAGTTATTAATGGCACGAGACCAATAAAAAAGCAAAATATACAAAACCATATACAGAGACAGAATGAACTTAAAATATTAATTTCTACATGCATACACGATTAAAGGTGCACTTGGTGTCTATACTACCTTGATTAGTATCATTAGTTCCTTTGGCAAAAAATCTGATAAACTTCTGATATCCGCTATTCAGTAAATAGCACGGGGTCATTATTATTTTCATCATGGAAGAGATATTTGGGTTTCTCAACTAATTACGAAATAGCTTCTAAGAATTAAATACATATACAAATACGTGCTTAACTTTAAAAGTCTGAAATGTGAGGCAGTGCGCAAAATGTTATACTGGAATCCTATACAATCTTTGCTAAAGAATGATTATGGCTAGCAAATATAATTCAGGAATCACGGTTTGTCATGAAGTCGTCAGTTAGATGTACTTACATCCCAGTGCTTACATTCCCACTAGGGACATTACAACATCGATGAGAAGATGCGAACATTTTCAAATTATATACATTCAATCAATTAGTCAAAATCAACATGAAATCTAGAATACATATGCACGCGTCAGTTCGTGTTGTGACAGCTCATTAGTACAGCGGCATAATATTGTCGAGATGAGTACTGAAGTAGTAGAAATGGCGGTAAATAATAATAGACATATAGGATTCAATCAAACAAGTAGTAAACACGCATTTTATTGTTATTATAATTAAATTTATCACAAGTCACATCGGCATTTTTATAATCCATAACTTAATAATAATGTCAACCTTAAAACAAGCTAGAAATATTAAGTAACAGGTTGGTCATACGGCAATTTCAAATGTTCGATTTAGTGTTAGGTTTACAACCTGAAACCCTAGAAGAGAGGAGACAACAAATAATCCAAAATGAAGAAATTCAACATTATGTTAGTTTGATATCATGAAAATCTAATCCAACAGTTAGAAACCGAATGCTCTAACGGTTAAGAAGTCAGTCAAGATGGTAAGTAGATATTACGCAACTTACTATGGAGTAATATGAATACAAAATGTGGATAATAACATCATAACTAATTACATCTGTGCTATTTATAAACTTGGTTGGAACATAACTGGTTATGTCCAGTAAGTAATCCCATTAATTCAAATAGACAATCGGGAATGTAGAAACGATAGCGAAAAAACAAGATAAAAACAATAGAAATAGTGACCGCATAGAACAGTTAAGTTTCGCAAAAATCCAATGGTTCTTATGAATGCTGATTCCCTCAATTTTAAGACCATAAAACCACCCTTTCCACTTCGTAATATAATGCTTCTAATCTCAAACAAGATCAGCAATATGCATTATTTTGAAATTTAAGTATGAAGATGAAATGATTTTCTGTATTAAATGAACTATAATGTTTTGATGGATTTTCATCATATATTACAAACAATCTATAATATTACAAAATCAGAATTATACATGGAAATTAACATACTTTAATGAGTAAATCTATTTGGTAAGAAAAACGCATAACAGTAGTGGAACGAATATTCAAATAAATTACTAAGATTGAAAATGTGTTGCACATAAATAAAAATGGGTAAGTGAAGTTATAGAACACAAAATCAGTAAAAAAGAATTATACAGCTACATAGTTTATTGATTACGTAGTGGAATAGCTGAATAAATTACTAGTAATTGAGAACAGTATGAGTTGAGGTCAGTCAAGTAAGAATAAATTTATGAAAATCGTAAAATTAGGATGGTGTAATCAAAAGGAAATATAGAAAAAAGTGTAACATTACAATGGAAATGAGAGATTAAACACTGTTGACTTTTGAATTTAGTTTAAAATGTTTGACTTCATTTTCTCCAGTAAATTGAAGAAAACTTGAATTTGACTAACTATCAATCACCCCGAAAGATCCTACGTTATCTACAAAGAGATGTGTCACTGAGATGTTTTCCTACATCAATTATAAGGGTCATTATTTTGTTCTGTGAAACTTTCTGGGACATGATTTTAGAATCGAATGTATGTCCTTTCTCATGTCCTACCAGTGTGACGACTATAGCAGATACATGTACTTTACATACACAGTTAGTGATACCATGAGAGGGATATCTATCGATCTCTGATTGCATTAAATAACCAGTTCGATGGATATGGTGACATGTTTGGCGGGATATGTTCATGTTCTTAGTCTTCCATTGAATTTCCCAGTAATGAGTAAATAAACAGGAGTTAAATTTTTTAATTCATAGGATAACACCATTCCACTAATTTTATAATTTTATCCTTAACTGACTGATCTCAACTGATATTGTCCACAATTACCAGGAATACCAGAAATTGTGTTCAGCTATTTCAATAAGTAATCATTTAGTTTTCATCTTTACGATTCACTGTTACCAATTTGATTTTCTAAGGTCTTCACATTATGTTTATGCTCTGGATATCCGGCATGTTGCCAAGTAATTTAAATATATATAAATGGGATTTGCTCACATTAGGACTCAGGTATTCTTGACTCAGCACACTTTAATAGCTTAACAACATGCCAGATAACCGATGCCTTATAATTATATGCAAAGCGTTTTCAATCTTATTAACTTTACTCCACCATGATTTTACTTATTGATCTCAAACCAGCTGCACTCATAAACGTATGTTAATTTCAACGTATAATTCTGATTTTAAGATGTTTGAGGCAGTATGCAGCTGATAATACAATGTAGTAAAATGCATTCATCTTATTCTGCTCAACTCATGGTTTTTGTTCTTCTGCAATTAATAAATGGAAGCATATGAATGCATTTATCTTATGTATTTTTTTATAACAGTATTCTCATGTAATAATTAAATTTTACATTTATTATTATTTCCAGTAACCGTTTAGGATCTTCAGTTCAATCAATAGTTATTAGATACAATATCCATATGAAAAGTTAATTATATCGTATTATTAATATACAGATAGAAGTTTACAAACAATCGAAGACTAGACCTATGTAGTCTTACCATTCCTTCTAATTATTATTCATAGTAAGTACTGTTGCCAAATTATAATATATGAAGTAAAGACGGTACTGTGTAAGTATTATTTTTAAATCTCAATAAGAGTAAAATATTCTTGTTTCTAAAAGCGAAAGTTTCATCAAGGAATAAGATTGTGAATCTAACACCTAAGATTACAGAATACACTATGAAGTAAAACAAAACAAACAATATTATTGATAGTAAAGTGTTAAGTATTATTACATGTACACATCCCGAAGTTTTGTACGCAGATGTAATTGTATGAAGATGTGAATGGATGAGTTTGCGAACATAAACCTTAAAGTATAATGGAACACTTGAAAAAGTTCAGTGTACACATTCTTAAACATGAACTGAATGTGTACTGAACAGAACTAAACTGATCTAATCGAATATTACGCAAAATATGGATCAATCAGGCAGAAAAAATGATACATGTATACAAGACGAGAGCTATGTAGAGGAAAAACAATGAACTAAAATATATAAATATATGTATATATTTATAGTGTCCTCATAAGGTCATACAAACTACACACGTAAATGCATATTTATTGATACAACAATGGTAATGCATAAACGCCGATAAATAAATACATAGTGAATATAATGCAATGCAGTACAGTTTGGTATATGCTATATTACATGAAAATGTATGATTATTGACAACCGAGAGTAAAGTTGAACATGTCTAAATAAATCCTTCATTATAGTAAAACTAGGAATGATATATTTCCTGGAAATACAGCTACAAAGATCTAGTGAACAGAAATCTTGATGCGGATATTTTTACCCTACGTACAATCTGACTTCTCTGACGTGAATGTATTCGATGACTTTCAATGTATGTTTATCATTGACTTCGCAGGATTACCTGTTACTAATGGCGATATTGTGTCAAAGGTAGAAGGTAACGAAGTACGACTAGAGGCGAAATTTTGGCTGATTCCATGATAAGTACACATTTATTAGTATGAACAAAGTAGGAAAGAATAATGATGGGAAGAAGTGATAAAAATGAAAACCCTCACTAGTAGGAATGAATTATTAAAGTAATTTCTTCATCAGCTATTCAGATTACTATAATTACAAGATTATTTTATACAACAGTTGCTTTTGTAAGTAGAGTGAGGTAAGTGTTTATATAGTTGACTAATATAAATAAATTAACAAAGGAAAGAGAGAAGATAACTAAATTGTCATTAATAGTAAATTAGGAATTCTGTTGCAATTTTTTTGAAATTCACCTGTCAACATTCTTGATCCATCTCTTACTTGAAGTTATTAATACCATTCACCTCTGTATCTCACAAATGAACAGTCATATATATGATTAAAATACTTTCTTACCATTTCATAATAATAATACATTTCTAATGAATAATAAATAGGTTAGGTGAGAGAAAAATAGATATAAGCAGACAGGAAGAAAAAGACCTACTCTACAATCACACTTATTTGATTTGGAATTATACGCTAAGAAGCATCCAATTCGTGTTAGAAATAATGAAATTTCTTTCATGAACTAGAAACAAATTATTCTCTATAAAACGCTTTCATTCACGGTTTATATAGTTAAAATTACCCATAACATTTCCAATATCTACTGTGTTGGATCCAGTATTTTCAGTCTCGACCGTAGCTGCTACCTTGCCGTGGTGGTCGGGCTTGCCTATCGTGATGACCCAATCGAGCTATACTGGCTGGAACATATGTTCCTGTAGGTTCTACCATGCCAGGCAGGTCGATTGGAGAACGATGAGACTAAAAGCAGCTACTCAAGGTCTGAGGGCGAGGTCGTACTGCTGAGTGCAGAGGGGTGTGACAGCAGTAAGGTGTTTCCCTCGGACAACCAGCATCTGCAGCGATGCTGCCTTCTCACAAGGAAGGAGGGGTTAGAAAAGGTCGGCCCTAAAAATGTCACACCTCACCCTACCTCACGGATTTCCGTCTCCGGCGGTAAGGGTGCCCACTAAGGGCTTTTAAGTGCGGAGCTAATACTCGAAAAACTTTTCATAAAAAGGCCGTGCGTGACAGGCCTCAAGCAGTTGTCCCTTGTGCTCTGTGATCACGCTCTCAGGTCTCTAAGACCAACATTAATCTATCTTCTTTTTCAGGTTCCTCAAGAAACACCCTTCCATGGTGTGGGCAGCCAGGAAGTGAAAACCGCCCTCATACCTCTTACAGCACACGAGATCATCTTGTTCGAAGCCAAATCCCACCTTCAACTCTTAATAACTCTCTTATCACCATGCCTAATCCTTCTAACATAATTTTATCACCTCGCGTCTCTAATGCTATTGATTTGAGTTCACGAAACGTTATCCCTGGTCTCCTAAAACCGCGCACTAAGTTGTATATTGGAGCTTTCAACGTTCGAACGTTATGTCAAATAGGACAACAGGCATCCTTAGCCATGACTCTAGAATCCCGCTCCATCGATATCTGCTGCATCTCTGAAACGCGTATACAGGATCCAAGCACAGTCATTCGCTTGACTTCACCTTGTGAAAATAAGGAACCGGCTCAGTTCACTCTTCGTGTTTCCGGGGACCCCACCGCTACCTCTCGAGGCCTTGCTGGTGTAAGTATAGCACTAAGTTTAAAAGCTGAACAGGCTCTCCTCGACTGGATTCCAATAGATAGTCGATTGTGCGCTGTCCGTCTAAATGGAACGGTAAGGACTCGTAAAGATAGGGACACACGCCGTTGTCTCTTTGTTGTCTCTGCCTATGCTCCCACTGATTGCAGCTCAGATGAAATGAAAGATGAATTTTACAGGAAGCTTTATGACCTTCTATGTAAAGCTAAGCGCACTGATGTAGTAATAGTGGCAGGTGATTTTAATGCCCAAGTAGGTAGACTAGAGGAAACCGAAAGGCACCTAGGTGGATCGTATGGTGTTGAGGCTCAACGAACAGACAATGGCGACCGGTTACTACAACTTTGTTCAGACAAGCGTTTATTTCTCGCAAGCACCAACTTTAAGCATAAGGAAAGACATCGGTTGACATGGCGGCCTCCGAAATCAACCCAACGCTGGACTCAAATAGACCACATTGCTATTAGCCATCGTTGGAGAGGCTCGATAGAAGACTGCCGCTCGTTTTGGAGCACATGTTTAGACTCAGATCATGCCTTAGTGCGAGCGCGTATTAGTCTGCGACTCACTGGACGTAAAAGATCCACTACAAGGATCCCCCACAGAGTTCAATTTAATGATGAAAAAGTCAAGAATACATTCCAGGAACAACTAAAAAACCAATTAGTAAACGGCGTAAACTGTTCTCAACCTGAGCTAGCCTGGAATGATATCCAAAAAGCTGTCGAAAGAGCAGTAATATCTACTAATAAACTAGACCTAAAGGTTAGGAAAACTCAGTGGATTTCAGCTGCATCTACTGAACTGATAGATGCTCGGCAACACATCCCGTCTGGTTCCGAACATGATGAGCAACGTAGGCAACTTAGACACAAACTAATCAAAAGCTTACGCAATGATCGTGAGCAGTGGTGGGTGGCGAAAGCTAAAGAGATGGAAAAGGCAGCGGCAATAGGTAACAGTAGGCAACTGTTCAGACTTATCAAGGAAACGGGTATCAGGAACCCAACTGTAAGTGAAACTATCTCCGAAAAAGATGGCTCCATTATTCACTGTCAATCCAGAAGATTAGACCGATGGGCAGAACACTTTAGGGAACAGTTCAACTGGCCCACGGCGTCATCCCTGCTGCCCACCATCCCCAAACAATCTGAATGGCAAATTAACATTGGTCCCCCAAGTCTCAGTGAAGTTGTGAAGGCTATTGGAAACTTAAAGCGAGGGAGAGCGGCAGGACCAGATGGATTGACCCCTGAGATATTTAAGGAAGGTGGTCCAGTCTTAGCGGCCAGATTAACTGAGATCTTGGCTAGAATTTGGGAACTAGACGTAATCCCATCTGACTGGTCTCGAACACTAACCATTCCGGTCTTTAAGAAAGGACAGAAGTCCTCGTGTGACAATTACCGAGGAATCAGTTTAACGAATATAGTGTCTAAAATACTAGCTTCAATAATACTTCGACGTTTAACTAAAGCTCGTGAAGAGCAAACTCGAGAAAACCAAGGTGGCTTCAGATCCGGACGTGGTTGTATAGACCAAATATTCACACTTAGACAGGTTCTGGAACATAGGCACACTTTCAGACGCCCAACAATAGCTGCATTCCTTGACCTTAAGGCGGCGTTTGACTCTATTGATCGTGAGGTTATGTGGCAATGTCTGTCATTGAAAGGTGTACCGGAGAAGTACATTAACCTTATACAAGCTCTCTACTCGAACACCACATGTCGTGTTAGAGCTTATGGCAGATTGTCTTCGGAATTGACCACTTCTAGTGGTGTTCGTCAGGGTTGTCCGCTATCTCCATTTTTATTTAATTTTATCATTGACATACTTTTAGAGTTAACATTGTCATCGTCTGATTTCCCTGGGGTTGACCTCTTTCCAGGAGATAAACTTACTGACTTAGAATATGCCGATGATATAGTTCTACTGAGTGAAGATGCTGATAAAAAACAGGATTTTTTGACCACCTTAAACATGAATGTAAGCATGTTTGGGATGCGATTCTCCCCATCCAAATGTAAAATGTTACTTCAGGACTGGCTTAATTCGGCACCAAAGTTAGTGATAGGGAGTGAAACTATTGAATGTGTTAACCGTTTTACTTATCTAGGGAGCCTCATCAGTCCTAACGGTCGGGTGTCCGATGAAATCTCGGCCCGTATACATAAGGCCCGATCGGCTTTTACCAACCTGCGTCACTTGTGGCGTAGGCGAGACATTCGTTTAATGACAAAATGACGCGTTTATTGTGCAGCAGTCAGATCCGTTTTAATTTATGGATGTGAAACATGGCCTTTAATGATAGAGGATATTCGTAGGATCCTAGTATTCGGTCATAGATGTCTCCGAAACATTGCTCGTGTTTGCTGGGACAACCGAGTAAGCAATGCATGGGTTAGGAATAGAGTACTAGGGAAATACGGTAAGTCTATTGATGAAGTAGTGAATCTTCACCGGCTGAGGTGGTTAGGACATGTGTTGCGTATGCCTGACCACCGTCTACCTCGACGAGCAATGTTGTCTGGTGTAGGAGTAGGCTGGAAGAAAGCTAGGGGTGGCCAAACGAAAACATGGCACCAATCCATGAAGTCATTGACAATTGGGCTGAGCCATGTTAATAGATGTAGACTACCTGGTTGGGGCCCACACGATGATCGTAACAAATGGTTAGAGACTTTAGGTGATATGGCTCAAAATCGATTGCAATGGCGCAGGTGCATCCACTCCTTGTCTTCCTCCAAATTCTAATTTTTGAGCTTATTATAATTTTCTCTTTACTGAATCACTTTTTATCTCAAATCTTATCTCTGATCTCTATGCCTTCCCGTTAGTACTTACTCTTTTACTACCTTTCCTTACTTTGGGTTTTGGTCCGACAATTTAATCTTTATCTGCTAATTGAGGCATGGCAACTTGAACTGATGTACGCATGTACAAAGTTCTATGTTGTAACTGACTGACTGAGTATTTTCAGTCACCATTCGTTTACTTAGTGAACGAATGAAGCATACTAGAACGTTGTTTTCATAAGTTCAAACCTTCCATTAGTTTCACACATTTTCGTTCGACATGCAGATCTGAGCTACATTGGACGAGTTCATGGAACAGTGTTTAGCGAATAAATCCGGACGACTGAAAATGAAATCTCTAAGGAAAATCATAATCTAAAGTGTAGCGCTTACTTGTTAAACAACAAAATGATTGAAAATACTGGACATAACACACACGTAGTGAACACCGAAAACGTCACGGATAACTTGGGTTGTTTTATATTTTCGACAGAAACATGAGATTTTACTTTAAGGAATAACATTATGCTGTGCATTACTCCCCTCCTAAAATACCCTTTTACAGCCCAAAGTGAGGATAATCCGCTCCCCACCTCCAGCTTTCTGAATGCACTGATATGGCCACGTGATTACAGTCTCTACCAGATAAGTCTATCACGTGGCCGAGGTGTTGTTTGCTAGGATAGGAGGACGACAGTGAAAGTCTGGAGCTGAAACCAAGTTAGTGAAAGAAGAAGCCCCACCTAAAGAAATTGGAAAACCCTGTTTCCAGAACAGTCCTGTACATGAGCTCCATGATCTTGATGGGACAAACAGCATATAAACATATATTTGTCACTGGCTATTATAGGGCTTCACCACTTGACGATGTGGATTAGACCTTTAGATCAAATGCTAAAGGATTAGCCGATTAAAAAAACCGTCTGTTTCTGTTTGGGCGTTTCGATAGTATTTTAGCCCACATAAATCTACGATGATAATTACGAAGAAAATGGTCTGCTACCTAATCCTTTGCTCAAACAATGTTTACTGTCGAATTACTACAAAACTACTTATGTGATATTCATGTCTTTCTAATCCATCTTGTTTCCTTCTCGTACTTTCATCTCTTATTCAGTCTACTCAGTAAATAGTATATGGTAAAAGTTCTCTCTCGTCTCTTCGATCTCAGGCTGCAGAATGCTCGAAGTTTTAAATGAAGCTACCAACGTCGAGAAATGCTACAGTCTTTCTGAAGTCATGTGCACCATTTAGACTGATCTCCTTCTGTATTAATACATGTTGGACAACAAATAGCTCTAGTTGAGTCTTCAAAGGGTAAATGAATATGCTATTATAGAAACCAAAATCCAAGACATTCATGAAGTATGGTAAATCCGTTACTCATGTGTCCGTTCGAACAATATGGGCACATCCTGGGACCACGTAATATTGGCGTCGCAATACACGCTAGAGCTACGGCAACACTAATAGATTCGATGCCAATTAACATTCGTTCATGTGCCGTTAGATTAGAAGGTTGCAATAAAGTGAAAAAACTGGCGTGGAAAACGGGGATGTGTTCTACCATCAGTTGAATAATCTTCTTAATAAAGTGCGTCCAATGTATATTATATCACTAGCTGGAGGTTTGAAAACGACTCGATAGTCCCATAACAAATGACAGTAACTATTATCTACAGCATTATTCAGACTATAACCTGTTTCTGATCAGCGCAAACTTCCTGTACAGCCATAGTCGATGTTCTACCTAGTATCCACCCTGTGCAGCTCAAGCCTGTACATAGATTGTACACATCACGATCAGTAACCGTTAGTATGGTTGTTTACAAGGCTGCCGTCTCTTATTGAACATTTATTTACGCTCTGTACACAGTTTAGTTTTACACCACGCCTACATCTTGCATTTCAGTGGCCGGAAAACGTTTTAATATAAACGGATTGATACTAGCAAATTAGCTGCAGTTTGGGTTGTAACCAAATATCAATGAGAGTTAGTTTCAAGGTCAGATAGTAGTTCGTCAAACAGCATACACTAAAATTAACTACATCTTCATGATGCTATGAAAATGGGAGGAGTCACGTAGTTTTGAGAAACATTCCGAGTATATGTAACCTTACAACTCCTTGAGACACTAATTATTCGTGAATTTTATGAGACACAGATTATTACGTCACACAGTTGTAGAAAGCATGTGCATGGATAGAAAATATAGTAGTCGGAGTGAACTAGAATTAGGAACATATACGTCTGGCACCTATTTGTAACAAGCCTCATGTTTAAATAAATAATTGATGCGTTCGCTTAGTTTTAAATATATTTAATTACTTTATAGGAAATCTGTAAGGGAGAAACAGTATCTTTCTTTTGTCTAAAGCACTATTCACGGTAATCATAAATCAGCCTTTACCTTCAGATATTCGGCAGTTAAGTGAACTGTATTATTTATAAGGTCACCTTGATCGGCTAGCAATAGTGCAAGATGCTATTTTCCGACAATTCCACGGTGCAGCCAGGAACTGTGCATTAAGAGTCAATATAATCTATCGCTTTACAACAGAAAAATCAGCTGAATCACTCTTACCCCCAAATATTATTTCTAAATAATCAAAATATTAAACAATCACTGAAACTTGGGTGTAGAGATGAAGAATTGAGGCATAGTGGTGAGTCGTAGTTATGCTCGATTCCTCTATCGTTTCATCAGAGAGAAACAGTTAACAAATAAAAAGGATAAATACAGAAAGAAGTATTAAATATGTTCATAGGTGCTTACCCTTTGGGCCGAATCAGTGAAATTTAAAGAATGCATAGTAGTATATGTAGAGGAATGAGGCAAATGACTTTGACAAACCAAAGAATAGTTGGCAGCTAGATTAGTAACACTTGTATATGGATCTGTAGATAATCCAGTAGATGAAGGAGCGACACTTATGACATGAGCAGCAATAGCAGTATCAGAAGAAGACTCAATTGAAGTTAAATTTGAAGAACTGCTGGAAGTTGTTGTTGCAGTACAAGCGACAGTAGAACAACTATTATCGGACATACTAATATCTAATTGATCTGTGGACTTCAGTGAATTTTGATGATGGTTATATATTGGACTTGAAGAAGAACAAGAGTGAACAGATGAAATACAGCATGAATTAGTTCTAGAATCATTTTGATGACAATTTGGATTCTTTAATAGTGATTGTAAATGATCATCTTTATTGTTCATCATTTCTTTAAGTGGTGATGGTGGTGATGACTCAGGTTTTATAATAAACATGCTTTGAGAACTGCGATGGTAAATTTTTAAAAAAAAATTATAGAAATACACGTTAATACTAAACCACATTTAACAGATGTAATATGCAGTATTTACCACTAAAAAAATAGTATGAAAACCAAGGAGTGATAGTTTCAGGCTATCTCCATCTCCTATTGATTTAACACGAAACGAAGAATAATAAAATGAAAGCGATGAACAAATAGTGAATATATATATATATATATATATATATATATATATATACCTCATCTTTATAAATATTAATATAATGGTCAACAAAAGTAGATTACCTATGTTGAACCATATGTTTTAATCTCAATGGTAGCCTAATAAAAATGTGAATATTCACACTGACATCCAGTCAAATTAAGTTAATATGGAGGAATCAAGATCAAAACACACTTCTCCTAAGCTTGATGGATACGAACTTTTGAAAATTTAGCTATCTTCATTCTTTTGCACAGTAAACTTTGTAAAACATTAAAGAGAAACATGTTAATAATAACGTTCCTAGATGTTGTCATTGATTTGATAACGATAAACGTTGTACTCAAAGCTACGTTATCGAATGCCATCGATTACAAGTAATCCGATAGAACACAAAGATGATAGAATCGGAGTGTGTTTGTTTCATGCATTGATGCTCATTAGGATTGAAGATGATCAGTTTCCGTTGCTATATGTACATGTTAAGTGGACTGTCTAGCTACAGCGTTAATTCTCAAGTATTATTAATGGTAATGTGCCTGACAAGTGGGATTCAAGATGTGGATTTTTTCCTATTCAGTACTCATCACTTGGATGTACCTGAATTCCGATGTTGATGTTCACATTGAGACACGAGCTCAAACCAATCCTGTACACAGTAGCTCAGGTATATCGAGCGAAGGAGTACCAAATAGGATGGAGAAAACGTCCTGGATTACATTTTGCAGATATAACTAAACTTGATGGATGAAAGATAGCGATAAGTTTCTGTTGTTATGACTATAGTGACCATATCAAGCAAATTAATATTGTATTTCTTCCTACATACAATTACGTGATGTAAAAAAATTACCTTCAGTATTTCAGAATTATAACTCCCGTTGCTTACAAAAAAAACTAAGTGTAAAGTAAATTACAACTGTCACTTCCGAACACTATACAATGTACACTGAACGAACGACTCATCTTCTGATTTTCAGAATATTAGTACTTTATTAAAATTTTCAGCTAACGAAACTTAAAAAGTTGCATGTAACTGAGGATAGATTACCATGAAATACAGTGAATCTTTTCTCCAACAACATTACACAGTGGTGTAGTCAAGGAAAAAATATGCTGCAGATACTTCAGTGAATCCACAAGACGATATTATATTCTACCTTAAGTGCTAGCAATTTAATCTTTCAGTGATCGCAATAAAAGCGTATAGAATTGTAAATAAACCTGCTTATATATATATATATATATATATATATATATATATATATATATATATATAACACATGTTTGTTTGTATTGTTCAAATGAAGTCAAGCATCAATACGTACATGTAAACAAAAGAACCACAAGTAACCCATCGTCCTCCATTGTTTAGTATACTCATATTAACAAACACACTGACATGATAAACAAAGAGCCATTGACGTATAACATATTATAATAAAAAGGAGACAATTCATAAGATGAAATGTTTTTATGTAAAAAATGAAATAAACTCACTAAACAAAATGAATTATGATTAAAAATATGAGGATACAAAAAAGCATAAATATTTAATTCAATATAGATAAAAGATGTGCTGTATTTAGTAAATGATCAAAGTAATGAAACACACAAGAAGTATACGTTGTGATTTATTCCAACTTTCAGTAGATTGTTTTGTATGTTGATTGGAATAAGTGTCAGGAGCATGTTGTATAATATCATATTATATGAAAAGTGGCTAAGTTTATAAAAGAATGTCTACAAGTTGGGAGAGAAAAAATAAAAACAATGGGGACAATACTGATCGGAAAGGTGATACAATGTAATATGATATTTACGTCACTTCACACTAAGCTAATAACAAATTGATTAAGATCGCAGATAAAGACAATTCGATTTTAAACTCTAAGGCGAAATGAGAAGAGATGCAGTGCTAATATTGACTCCTAGGTTTGATCGTTGATGGAGTTATGAGTAATTGTTAATTAACTTAATAACTTGGTACGGATTTGTGAATTTAGCTTCAAGCCACACTTTAAATACGACGCCCAATAATACTACGTTACTTTTCAAATCAAAGTGAAGCTAATCTCAAACTTGGTTGTAAATCGAACGTCTAAATCACTGTCACCGCATCACACAGACACAATACTAAAGATAATCAAATAACTGTCTATTAATTTGTGATTTTTAACAATTCACTATTGTATACTAGCACATTATACAAATCGCCTAAAATTGATTATCGTTTAGCATTTTTGATTAAGACTATATTCTTAAAATGATATGTGTATATGGATATAATTGAGGTCGAATGACTACGATGACTTCAGATTCGCTAATAACTGAAATTTATCACCAGAATTATTTTAGATGTTGTGAAGTTACCCTATTTTTTTATTTGTTGCTGATTTCTTTAGTGTTTATAAAAAGACATGAATTAAATCACAACAGTCATCTAGTTTTCAGGTAGAAACAGTTGGTTAATGTGATAACACATGCAACTAAACGTGTGTTCACAGTCTGTAAATAATTTGTATGTCGAAATAATTCATATATATAAATCACAAACACTTGTGACTACTTGTCACTAATTCCTTTCATTTCAGATCGAAGGACTAAAGAAAAATCGATGAAGCATTGTGTGTGAGTTTAAATTCAAAGAAGTTGAGAATCTCTATCTAATAAAGTCCCTTCAGAATCAGCTAATATTGAATAAACTAAATGTTTGACACTCATCTAGACAAAACAAAAGGTACATATAAATTGGCCATTGAAAAATAATCAGTATCAAGCTGGTCTAATCGTCAGTGTTGACCAAACCTCATCTATTAAGTTAGAATGTAGCCACTGTTGTGTCGCAGCATCGCGTCTATTGTGACTAAAACTTCGTGTAGACTGCCTCCACCCCATCCGCAGTGGTGGCTAAATTTGTTTACTGTGATAAACTGATCGGCACTAGCTTAAAACCCTAAAATCTAATATCATAGATCAGTGCGGTGTCTTCGAAATTCGTATACAGGATCTCAGAGTGGTCATTCACTTGTCCTCATTTAGCTAATATGGAGAGCCAAAGCGATATATTGGTGATCCGAAGACAACTTCTCCTGTCCTGACTGGTAAAGATATAGCATTAAGTTGAGGGGCAGGAAAATAATTTCCGAATGGATTTCTGTAGATGGTCGCTTATGTGCTATCCGATTAAATGGTTCCATTAGAACTCGAAAGGATAGAAACATATGTAATTATCTTTCGTTACTCTCTGAGTTCCCATTGATTGGAGTCCGGATAAATTTAAAGATGAATTTTACATATAGCTTTCTGAAACCTCTAATAAAGATAATTACACAAACGTAGTACTCGTTGCACATGATTTTAATGCAAAATAGATACCTTACACCAAGCTAAAAGGCACTTAGGCAGGCCTATTCGGTGTTCCAGCTCAACGAACACACACTAGCTAATGCTCACTACGATAATGATCAGGAAATCGTTTATTTCTGGCAAGTGCCAAATTTAAGTATAGGGAAATACACCGACTTTGAAAAATTGCCCCAATGTGAGCAAGCATTTATCTGAATCTAAATAGATCTATTGGAAGCAAGTTAAGAGACGAGGAAACCATAAGTAAATCCAGGGAAGAATAGTAAACACACTTAGATAATGAGGAAAACGAGGTTCATCCAGATGTAGCTTGTATAATGAGCAATGACATCTATTAATGACTTGGAACAAAAAGTCAATAAAAATCAGTGAACTTGATCAGCCTTTGTTGAATTGATGGACTGTCAGTCAAGCTTCGAAGACACATTGGATCTGTACTGACGAAGAGACTTTTTCATCTGATTGGTATTAATCGCTGATTATCTCGATCAACAAAGGATCAAAATCGTCTTGTGACGATCCCAGGGGAATCCGTTCGTAAAATACAGTATCCAAAGTATTAGGTTAAACAACAGGACATCTCGTTAGGATTCATAAACTACAAACCAGGTCGGTTTCAAACCTGATCAGTTGCTGTGTCAATCAAACTTTCCTTATTCACTAAGTTTTAGGATATAAACACAAATATGCACTCCCGACAACAGTAGTTTTTCTTGACTCGAAAGAAGTATTTGATTTCGTAGACTGATGCTTCATAATAGTGTCTGTCATTGAAAAGCGGACCTCAGAAGTACACCAACCTTGTCTCCTGATCCGAACACCATTAGTTGAGTTAATGCTTATTGAGAACTATTATCTGAACATGCAACCTAAAGTGGTATCCATCACGACTGTCTACTATCGTCATTCATTTTGAATTTTATCCTAGACTTACTACTAGAAATAACGAAACTTCAGGAGTCAATTTCCTACCATGAATTCTAATTAGTGATTAAGAATACACTGAAGAAATGCAATCTTTCGACAGCAGTGAGCAACAATGTTCGGAATGCGCTTCCCTCCCTTAAAATGTAAATTGTAGCTCTATGACTGGTCTGCATCAATGCTTAGACTAAAGACACGGAGTGAAGCGACTGACCGCTTCGCTTATTTTAAAAGTTTGATCAGGCCATGTGAGTTAGTGTAAAGTGAAATCTCGCTATAGATTTAGAAAGTTTGCTTGGCTTTCGTCAACTCACATCTTTTATACCGTAAGCAAAATATCCATCAACCAATCACAGGTTGCATATTCTGAGTAGCGATTCGTTTTTTTTAGTGTATGGATGTAAAACACGACCATTAAGAGTAGATGACATTCGTAAGTTACTAGCGTTTGACCAAAAATGTCTTCAAAACACCGCTCGCATCTGTTGGGACCACTAGGGTTGACTGAAGTGTTTGGGATGCATTGTGTACACCCAACAGCCTCTTAAATCGACGAGCAATGTTGAGTGGTATAGGAATAGGATGAAAACTAGAGGAGGCCAAACCGAAACATGGAATCAGTAAGTTAGGCTCTTAACTGTTGGTATGAGCCATGTTGGTAGACGCAGATTACTTGGTTCTGGTCCACGTGATTTTCGTAACGAATGGCTGGAGACTCTAGGTGACATGGTTGAGCATCAACCATAGTAGAGCAAGAGCGTTCACTGTTTGTGTTCTCTTAAATACAGAGCTTACAACTATTACATATTGACTTTTTGTCGTCGCATCATAATCTTTATGTTCACTTAATTTTACTACCAACGATGTTACTACTACTTTAGTGTTCATATTACTGTGCTAATGGAGCGTAGCAGCTTGGATAGACGCATATATTTGCCAGATTCTACTTAAAAAATAACTGATTAGTTGACTATGCTTCAATTGCAGTTTATTAAGTGTCAAAAGTACGTAATGTACACCTTGACTTCCGCTGAGGTGACTGCATGTAGGCATTACGTTAAACTCCTTAGAATTATGCTACGATTTAGAACACCATTAGATGAATATCTTTATACACTAACTAATTTTCTGTCTATAGGATTAAGCAATATATTTACCTTAAGATTTTTACCATGTCTTCACATGAATTTCGAGCTTTCATCATTTTGGGGTCAGTAATCACATTACTCTTTTCATTATGCAACTTAAAATTTCATTTCTTAGGATGAATACATCAGCTGCTGAAATAGCCTTACAAATATAGATGATCAACAAATAATTATTGAGGATTGTACAAATAACCCTGGTATACCTCGTGAATGTTTCGGATTAAGTGTAAGTAGTCACATTCACCATATTAAATCTATTTCACCATTAATAATGTAACTACTGCTTCTTCTAATTTGATAATCTTCTTGCTGTGTTAGAGGGCTGTAGTAACTTGGATCACTGTGCTAGATTCTACGTTGTAGATGACTGATTAACCATTACCACCTAATAAAGCAAACAGATAGAGCGTAGACAGTTAAATAACCTTAATTGTGCATGTATTTATTCTCAATTTGGATAAGTGGATAAACAAATTAAACACTAGGGTTAAACATCACTTACATAAGAATTATCACAAAACCGTAGAGCATTGCGTAAAACTATTCTTAGTCAATATGTTATGCAGCATGCCGTATTTATAATCAGTATACAAAATAGGATAACAAACCTTTCATCAATTGGGAATTATTCAGTTGGCAGTTAATATCCATATACCTTACGGATAGTAAGAGAGACTAAACAAACTTCAATGCATCATTCACTGAGGTTACTGTACAAAGCAAGTCTACACCAAATATATATATATATATATATATATATATATATATATATATATATATGAGGTATCTATCCTTGCTTTTCCACTGGATCAGTCCTATTGGATTATAGTTATCAAATGATAATGATAATATATTGCTTATTGTGAAATTGATTGAAATAAACAATTATTTGACATTTTGTTTATTTGTTATGGAAAACAACAAATCCATTGAGAAAGACAAAAAAATAAAAGGGATACAATAAAGGACAAATAAACATACAAGGTCATATAAGTAAATAACATAAATAATAACGTCTGAAAGTATTGAATTATTATCATTATGAACGCTGAATCATCATTTATATTTACCGTATACTTTTGAATAGGAAAAACAATAAATTTGTCAATAGACAAATATAAGAGTCTTGTTGCATAAATGTATGTTTATGGTAAATTGTATACTACAATGTTTCGTATGAAAATGTGTAAAGATTTATGCAATCAATTATTAAGGATCAAGGGATTATAGATTGGATTTCGATAGAGATTATAAATACATATCCATGAAGAGACGTGTAAGTTAGTGTTATACGGGAAAAGGCTTGATCGTTTTAACCATGGAATTGACAAGCTGACGCCTTAATCGTTTACTAAACTTAATTCCTATGCATAATAAGTGGAGTGGTGCAACTACTTAACTGACACAACCTTCCATGTAGGTTACACCATCATGAGACTCTTCTGGCCTGACCCACCCTAACCATAGCGGCCAGGAGTTTTTACCAACACAAAACTGGTTAGTGGTTAAACCATTTTTAAGACATTAAGAATAGAAAAGGTTATAAACGCAACAACACACGCCTAATTGCGACGAGTCCTATGACGCAGAATAATTATTCCGTCAATACTAGCATAGCCCTCTAACCGCCGTTTTCAAACGACGTGACATTCACTGAGTATTCAATATCGACAACAACAGGTGTAATAGGGTTCCGTATTCCATCAAAGCTAAAGTTCTACGTACTCAGTAATTAGCGGTCGAAAAACAAGAATTCTGTGTGAATAATTATGGTATATACTGAAATTTATGCCACAAGGTTTCCATGAATGGTTCTATTCTTACGGTAAATTAACAGTACAACACTCCCTAAAAAATGCTGTTTAAAAAATCAATTTTCAATAGTTAAACCACTAATCTGAATCGATCTCATCTATTTTGACCAAAACAACCTGGTAGGATATATATTAAGCGCTACTGAAAGTTTAGATAGTAAAAAGTAGGTCAAGGTTATAAGATGGTAACTATTCATTTATAATCCTCCATAATAGTGTACCAAATACAAATTTCGGATACACCTTAGTTAAGTGAAGAGTAGTGATTGTTATTGTACGATTACCAAAACTGAAGTGAAAAAGGGTTCGAGTCTAAGGCCTGCCAGTTGAAAGGGTTTTAACCAACAAACCACCACTCCATAATTACTTAGAACAAAATAATATTTGTAAAACTGTAAAGGCTGAAAGTATGTGCCAAAATAAAGTCAATGACTATGTACTTAATTATTTATTACACAACGGAGAGAGTGAAATGTTAGAACATAGTTACAACAAAGCATCTCCCAAACACTATATTACAATCTTTACAAATAAATGACATGTAAAGTTGTGGTTTTGTATTTTATACACAATGCCCTAATTTTTTACTAGAACCTTTACAAAGGAAGGTTGTTTGTCTAACAAAAACTATAATGGTGATACAATTTACGGTGGTATTATGCATACCCAAATAAAGAATTTTAAACAAACAAATTAAGGAAGTGGGAATATTAATGCCAACAATTGGGTTGAAAAACAAATGAGAAAAAAATAGAGAGAAGCATCATCAACTACAGTAGTACAATACACAGCAGGTCAGACAGGATTTAATGAGGTAAATAAACTACCCTACAACACCATAGTAAATAGACATCTTTCTTGTAGACATACGCTATCAGATACACTGATTAGTGAAAGGGTGGTTTATTCAATTATTTACAATATGCATAATTATATTTTTTAAATCAGTGTAATAATAAGCAAACTGAAATAAACTTCGATTTATAAAGTTATTATTACCCTGACCATAAAATTAACTAAGACAAAAGTAAAGGGAAACAACTATTAAGTAAATAGTCATATGCACATATAAGCAAATTTAACGGAAACCAACAAAACTTATCCATAATGGTTCATAATCCACCGTTGTTGAAATCCTCAACTTCCACACCAAATCGCTCACCAGCACTTCAAGTAGTTAATAAATCTGAGTCCTAATCTGAACATCACTTGGGTGTAGGTATATTCAGTTGATAGGATACAAATAAGGCAAATTGTGTATCTTGAATTTCATGGCTAGCCACAAAATAGATCTGCGAAACTAACAAAACTTAGCTCATACACATGAAACTTGGTGGGTGCATAAGATTCCAAGTGTTACCAATGAAGAAAGTAGGATGACAAAATTTTACAGATTATTCATACTACACAACATTCATATCATCTTATAAAATTATAATTTCTGCTTGACCTGAAACTTGACTATGTTATATGGAAGACAGTAAGAAAATTTTATTGGAGGGTCATTACACAGGGCAATACATAAATTGTTACAGCATTTGAATTTTAAACACAAATTTATAGATTCGTATCATGTTATAACGCGGTTTAGATACTACATCACTAGCGTTTGCACTAAAATCTAATCCATTACTTAAAAAAGAGATTTTGTAAGCTATTGCTTTTCAACCTAATAAATTACTAAAAGAAAAGGAAACAGTGTATTTTTACGAAGTACTATGTAAACATATGTCAACAATGAAAACTCATTAGAAGGCATACAAACTATAATTACCAGATTTCTGTTTATATAGTGGTGAAAATGCATTCCCAGATTCCCTAACAAGACAATTGTTCTTATTTAGTACTCCGGGGCAGCGAAAAAATGTCAGTTGGGGTTTTTATCCTCGATAAAAAGGTAACCTCAATCAATAACCCAATGTAACAGAATCTATTTTCCATAAAAGGTTGTAAAAATTAACATTTAACTGAATAACAGTTGACTTACAGACGGAAAATGAATAGCTGCGAGCTAACCACAGAATATTAGAATACAATCCGAGCAAGAAATAATGGTGACTATACTTGCAGTAAATTATGAATAGTGAAATGTGGATTTCATAAAATTTCTAAAACACAACTCAAGCAATGTTACGTTCAACATGTATATCAATGCACAAGAAAATACGAAGTAACGTGTATTCGTAAGCATTAATAACTCGATGAGTTACGTTTTCGTGACTTGAACGTAATACAGATATTAACAGAAAACGTTCCATAAATGGCTTAAAACACCTAATTAGTCAGATGTACAAATTCATGTGCTTGGCTTCGAGACGCATTGCAAGTGTCACGCCGAGTAGGACAACGCAGCTACCAAACCATAATGGGTACGGCTGGGTTTGTATACACAACTTAGAAGCTGAAAGTCGAATGCTTTCACTGTCACTCCATTTTTCATCTATATAGATGAATAGTGACGTCATCCATAATAAATATGTGAATTTTGTCGATCAATAAATTTGAGTGACTATGACTATTTACCTATAACTGATATTTCAATTCATACACAACTAAATTTAATATAAATGATTTATTTTTACACATAATAAATAGTAGATATGTATCTAACATGAATAGTTAGTGAAGTGCATCATCTAACGAATTACAATGTAGGTATCATAAATGTACTATACAGGAATAACAACTAGTGTACAACTAGTGATACCTTCAAAATTGGATACATTGTGAACTTTTTACTTCATTATATTGACAAATTAAATGTAAACTAGAATGCAGGATAAAAAAATAAATGAACAACAATGATGGCAACAACAACTATTTCATCAAAAACTTTGCATAACAACTACCTTTAAAAGAAAAATTAAAATAGGGTGTAACTAAATATTGAGTAGAAAGAAGACAGCATGTGAGAATAGTTTACCGATCTATCAAATGAATTCATAGAGAATTATCAAATGTAACAAATTAATGAAAACGGTCACCTACACACAGACACATATTTACTTACATCACTTAAGAAAAACTGGAATACTAAACATTGTCTATTAGTTTCTATATAAAATAAAATTAACATCTCACTAAAATTTACTTGTTTAACATGATTTTCTTTGTTTTGATTTCATTTCAAAGAAAACATAAAATTATAATTAGCATGACTCTATACAACACTTGTTTTGCAAATTATCCGATGACAATAATAATAAGTTACCATTATAAAATCGAGGGCTGAGTTTATCCGCAAAGCTATTGTACTTACTAAGTGTTGTGCACCTAGTACTCACGGCTATTTTTCTGTTCATTTAGTGAGTGAGCGCTGAATATTAGTTACTATTTCAATAAATATTTTATTCTAAACCCTAACTTTTCTATTATTTGTGTTTGTCATAAGGCATAACAAGTTACAGTACATTTGACAACTTGAAGTGAAATCTTTTATGAAGATTACATCCAAATATGTAGCACTTATTCACTAAGTGAGCAGGAAAACTACCGACATATTTAGCGAATATCGGAAATTGGGATGGTTATTTTTGTGGATATTGGTATTTTTACTTGATTGAATAAATCACAGATTTATGTTGGCAGGGTATATATATAATAAATTAATGGAAGTGGGAATTCTACCATTGGATGCCGACCCAGTAGTGCAGAGGGTTAGGCACCGGCCGTCAACCTGAAGCCCTTGGTGCAGAATCTGGAATGCATATTTCTGAGGAGTTTCACAGTAGAACGAAATAGCTGACCGGTGTTCCCTGGTTTTCAATGGTACCCTGCCAACAACAATCTGTGACATATTCAATCAAGTAAAACTATTGAAAAGTTGAGGAAGACCTGAACCAGGAACCTGAGGACTAAATTAAAACAACGGTTACTTTACTTGCCACTGATTATATATTCCGAATGGTTATTTTTAGAAAGGAGGTGGAAGCATGATTTCCTTTCGCGTTAATAAACAATTAATGATAGAAGAATATCTTATACTTTACTACACTAATGCAGTTGTAATCAACAAGAAAGCTATTTTCATGAAAACTGGAGAGTATCTGAAAAACCCCCCAAAAATATCGTAGTTTAACTAACGCCGCCACAGGGGAATTTTTAATCATTTCGCTGGGGAAGGTGATATGGTGTTGAAATAAGTAAATTTGAAAAAAAAAACGTCTTAATTTTATTAGTAATCGAGTAATCAGCAATGGTTGTACTGCCCAATTATAAAGTTCAATGACGTTATTATTGAGCTAATATTATGTATATAAGCACGTTATTTCACCAAATAAAAAATCTGTTCTTCTAGTTAGTGATCTCATTATGGTTGTTTGCAATTCATTCAGATCTGAATCAATAGTTGTGCCTAGCAAGCAGTTATCCACTTAACCATATCGTATCATCGGATTATTATCTATCAGCTAAGTTTTTTATTCTTAATTTTACTACCCATAGCCGCGTAATCATCAGTTCGTAATTCGCAACGTTATAGAGGATGAGTTTATAAGACTTAAGAAACAAGATACATTCTAGTGAACAATTATTTTCAATAATATCAACATCAGGCTCATATAGTTATAAATCCATGATTATTGTGTTACTATGATCAGAATAAGCGATACAGAAATAAGTTCTCTATAAGTTAGATAATGATATGCATGAGAATAATGAACTATATTTATTACTGTTTAAATGCATCTAAAATTTGTCAACTGAAATATAGGGTAGGAAAATTAATTAGAAGGTGATGATGTAGTGGTACGACGTAGCCGACTGATAAGCTCTCATGGGAACCCAAATAAGTTGGCTAAATTCATTTGCTAATATTGTTTACAAATAAAATTCATTCAAATGTCATACAGATACTTGATGCCAACATTATGTTAATACATTCATTTAAATATGGACGGAAACTTCTACAAAATACTGAGCTGTTTAGGGAAATATTACATTTCACGATTAAAACATGTATATCATGATGATGGTTATTTATTTTCAATCCCTGATAAATGGAACTAACATTTGCGATAAAGCTTGTCATTTGCACAAAATCTAAATTTTTTAGACGTATCCCATTTCTAACAACTTAACACATTCCACATCTACCTCCAGAATTGAATATTATACAGTGAATTCTATATTTTTAAAAATACGTACACGAATTCGATTGAGCTTGTGAATATGAGTTAGGTAAACAACGAAACTCAACAATCTTAAACAGTTGCTCATATTCCATGTTTAAAAAAAGTGTGATAATGAAACATTACAAACTTATACTACTTACAAGTAATTCAGTAAAAGTATGGGAGTTGTTCATTAAAACTTTGTAAATGAAATCTGTCAACAGTGGACTTAACAGGTAGAAATCGACTATTATCAGTGAAGAATATTAAGGTTATAAGCAGCTGGAGCGTGTTTATATTTTTGTGTTGATGCATATTCAGGTGGTGAGTTATTAGAAAGACTAAAGGTATCTCCTGTATTCCACTTAACAGACACAGTTCAACTTTAGCCAATAAAGTTATGAATAATTTTTGTATCATTCAGTTTTGAAACTACGACTTTCAGAGTATTAAATCAGTGTTACACTAACAGAAAAACTTGAGGTCTAAATTCAAAGGAAGATACAAGTGATAACAATTAAATAATCAGTTCAATACAAATAAAACCATGGTGTAAGAATGGAATTCGAACGTAAGACATTAAGATAATAAACAAAAATATATACATTTATTGACTGAGCTCAGAGAATGCTGTTAAGTTAAAATACATAATACAATCGTTATTGATTGAATAATTGTTCCCAGCTAATTGTGTGAAAAGTGAAAACAAAACCTAAAGCCAGTTTGTAACGTATGATAATCTAAAATGGGTTAACTTTTATGCATAATATGTAGAAATTAATGGTTTGATGATGGTTGGAAGGAAAATGTACTTCTATTGTTACAACCTTATAGAGCTAGGGTTAAATAGACTGGTCTGAAAATCCATAACAACAAATTTTAAAGTCATTACAAAATTTTATTGGTTTATTTTGTAATACGACGACTAAATAGGGACTTTCGTCAACACTTTTAATATCGCCTTGACTTCAGCACTCAGAATAAATGACTAATAATCTGAAATTTATGACAGTGATGCAGATAGACTAGGAAGAAGATAGTTAAGATCGCAGGGAGTGTATCATTACAGCTACTAACTTAATAACTAACGGTCAGTTAATCATAACTACAAATGTGCGCGAGATTGAAATGAGGTACTATGAGATGAAATATTACAAAAGTGGGTGATGAAGCGACCGACATTAAGTAGTAGCAATAATATTTAGATTAAATATTAAGAATACATTTCTGGAGTACATAAAAGAATAATGAAAGAATATTGCAACCCAAGATAAGACTTTTATTTGTTATTTTAAACACAAAACCTGGTATAAAGTGGCACCAAAAGTACGTGAACTACACAATTAGAAACAATCTTGTGAAGAAACAAAAACAAAATGCGAGAGCAGAAATAGAAAGTGAAGTGCAATAATGCAAGGAAATTATAAAGTATGAGATACAGTCCTGACAGAAACACAGTCAAGAGGACTTCATTCACTTGAATAAAATCACCGCACTTTTATAGAGATTTTAATGGGAAACTGCAGCACGATTGTCACTGAACTCTATTCCAAGACGTATTTAATAGTCTTATGCCACTGAATCGTACCATCTCTAAGACTCCAACCATAAATTCGGGATGGACTAACAGAGGCCAGTAGTACACAGCTTTTTTTCATTCTGTGGTCCCATGTTTAAGACTGACCACTTCTCCCCATCTTCTAACCATTCGCGATAACCGCCAAATAATGCACGATACATAAGCCGATGTGATGACTTTTGTAAAAACATGACCAAGCCATCAAAGCCAGTGTTTTAAGATGCTGATATCAAAGAAGTCATCACTATACCCGGACAAAGATTGCTGAAACTCAACATTACTACCATTAGGTGTTATTAATTCTTCGGAGACAATGATGATCAAACACGGAGAGACGATGAACATCCTTAGCTTCGATAGACTAGGCTTTGTAAACATACAGCAGGATTGTTCTCACTAAAGTATCGTAAACACAACCTTTGATAACCAAATCCACATCACAAAGGCATCAAAGATGCCCCAGTTCGGTATAAGCCGACCTGACTTTCATTATGTAGAGATTGGTCTCACTTAACACATCACCACTAGTACTCACACAAATACCAGATACACAAACCTTTCGACAACTTCTAACAGTTCCCTACAAAGAGTGAGGGCAAGTACAGACCCATGCAGGTTCTGAAAAATCACTACTGTATTTCGAAGGTGTGAAATACATGACATTCTTAAAAATACTAATTCCCAACAAATTAAATGTGATTTGAATAGCTTGTATGTTGTGAATAGTAAGACGATATCATCCACATGCTTCAGGTCGAAAAGTCTTTCTTTAGGTAGCATAACCACACCACCAACATGCACTTCCCCCAGAGTTGTTCACGGAATGTCATTGACAGTGAAGTTGGGGAGGAATAGTGAGATTAAGCAATCCTGCCTTACCCCTTACTGTTGTATTGGAGAAGTGGAGGGGGTCGGTTGCGTATCTGAAATGTTTGTTTACAGCGCCTTTAAGATGATAGTAAACTTTTCAGACACACCTTTCTCGAACAGACAAATTCAGAGCACAGTCCTCTCCAAAGAAACGAAGAAAGGCATGATGTCAAAGGAAAAAACGGTTGTTAGCCTGCAATACGTGTATTTCAACATTTGGCCTTTCACGCATTTTGGACAATCTGCAAAGTATGACAGAAGTCAATAATTCGGAAGCAATCGTCAGTAAACATATACCCCTCCACCCACCCGATAATTGACACGACAGTTACTGTTGTGGGCAGATAGGATGGCAAAATAACTTGATGCTGATTACAAAAGCGACCAATTAGCTAACGACTAGGCTTAACCATGCTTGGCCTTACACTAGACTTAGACACAATAATCTGGTTGGCTAATCAAGAACCAGATGAGTCAGATGCAACACATATTTAGCATACAAGTAACAACATCAAGTGGAAAATCACATACGAATGAAAAGGTAAATATATAGGCTATAATGATCTCTTTCATATATATATATATATATATATATATATATATATATATATATATATATATATATATATATATATATATATATATATACACGAATATGTTAATGTCAGCCTATTTTAACTCTCGACAAACAGATCCCAATCCCTGAGGCAGGCATATTACTTTACACAGCAAAAAGTTTTGAAAAAGATCCCTTCTAGACTAAATTAATTATTTGTGATCACCGTCATATTTTGATCAATGTCGTTTTGCAACGCCTGAACTTGTAGTCCAAATAATGCAGTTTAAGCTGGAATGACTCACTAACTTCTCCTAAATTTATTGCATATACACATCCCCGCCCCTGCGAGACGGTATCAGATCTTTATATAGAAGTATCTTAAAAGCAATATGAGATTATTGATTTCGCTTGCTCCCTCCCCATTTATCGCGCATTAAACACATCTAGGCTTCGAACCATGTTCACGAACATGAGATTCGAGGCGTTCGAGGGATATATAATCTCAATGAGTATACAGAATCTTAAACATTTTCCTTTCTTCGTCTTTATTGCGAAGAAATGCCAGATATTTTGTTCGTTTATAAGATATCTACATTTTGCTTTGGAATAGACAAAATGTTTGACTTGTATGAAGTTCTCATATATGAACGTGTTGACGAACATAAGAATATGCTCAAATATCACTGGAATAACACGAACATGGGACTACACATGAAATCTCTGTATGTGAATCAAATAACCTTACTGATCGATTGAGTATAAAACATTTGATACAACATTTACTTTATCCTAACATCCTCTGTTAGGACAATTAGACTCTGATATCATCAGAAATTTGCGCGAAATTAAACTCGTCGATAACACATTTACCACAGTTAATGTGGAATCTACTCATATGAGAATAGTTAGCATCACTAGTATTTAAATCATTAAAAAAATATTTCTCGCACAATAAAAAGTCAGTTGGATACACAGACACAATCAGAACAACCAAAATGCTGATTCTTCAGAATTCAAAACGGATTTGTGCGCATTGAAAAATATCATCTCAAGAAAATTAATGATTCTTAACTGTGCCTGAGTGTATCTGTAAAACTTATCAATTATCCATTTCATCTGATAAAAGGTCGCAACGACGTAGGTTCTTCCTTTATAAATCACAGTCAGCACTGATTAGAATATGTGAATTCTTTTTTTGCAGATCACTGTCGCCGCTATTATATATGAATGGGATAGTCAGATTATTTAATGTTGATTATGTAAGCGACTAAATAGCTAACGACTAAGTCCAATCGTGCCTTACACTTTACTTAGACACTGCGATCCGGCGGGTCGATCAATAACTAGATAAGTTAGGTGCAACACAGCATACAATTAAAATAGAGTGGGAAATCACATACAAGGTGAAAAGGCAAACATATGCCATAATAATTTGTGCACAATAGTGTGATAGTGACTGTTTATCTACACTCTCAATACACCGATCATCACTTCAGAAGTCGGTTTATCAATTAAGTGGGCCTTTTTTAAAGGAGGGGACGACAAACGCTTGATTCCAAGATGATAAGCACTGCTTCGCAAGCATTTCTAAACTATGCAATCTTTTACGCTATTCGATACATAATAGTTTCTAATATAGTTTCTGATATATTAAAATATAATTAATTGGTTAGAGATTGCAATCATTAAATCATGAGTTCTCGGTTTATCTTTTGTTGACTCGGTCTTAAAATATAATTGACTATCATTTAGCAGATGTAAAGTGAAGTCCTATACAGCAGCTAGAGAAATTCCTAACTCCCATCAATGTATTACTAGCGTACAAAAAAATGTCACGTAATACAATACATACACCTAATATCTTAATTAACGGAACATTAGTTCGAAAGTCAATGACTATAATGCATGCGCATACATAAAGCTATTGTAACAAACTTGAAACATGCATATGAAAATCATACATGAAAAAAACGACCTACACCTATATGTAGAGATGAGTTTCGCATTAAGTATGCCTACACGCTCAAACATGCATTCATGAATGCATACTAAAATATCACCTCTAAGGTCATATATACAAAACTACCACCTATCGATTAACATCACGGGTCGACATAAACAAAGAGAAACTACTATTATCTCTAATATCATGTGATTCAACAAGATACAATTATTCCAAAGTTCTGTTCTTGTATAATATCAACAAAAAATTTTCTCCCTGAAACAAGAAATATTCCCCACATAAACCAACATATATTACCTAATTTGTAAACTGAAGTAAGTTGTGGCAAGCAACGTTAAAAGCCAATCCAGAACGACATTAAAGGATGTAGCGCTATCATTACTTTTTGTGCATTAAATTGTTATTAGATAGTTAGACATACGCTATTGTAATCTTACTGAAGGGCATCGGTTTAGTGGTCAAACACTTGGATTTCACTCAGTAGGTCATAGGCTTGAACCCCATTTCACCAGCTTAAGTTTGAGTAATTGAGTAGTATCGTCAGCCCTAACACAGGTAATATATAGCTTAATGCTGAGTATATAAATTTTACGTACTATACATGAGTGGATCACATAAATGACTAGAAAATCATAACACATATCTATGCACTTTGGTTGGTTATGCTTCATTTTTGCAGAGCTACAATCAGAATAATGTTGGTGCACCCACTGTTTGAAAAGTCTATGGAAATTTGTATCTACGGATAAAACGGTTAGTTATGAGTAGGTTATCACTGAATAATCGGTTAATTACATGCTTATAACTGTATAAGCTAAAACATTTTTACAATTTTGATAAATTATTAGGTTAGTAAACAATGTAATAGTACTGGTTTTATAAAAGTAAAGCTAATCTGTCACTAAATAAACGTTAGATTTTCACTGAAAGAAAATAGTTCAAAGAGTGACAGTTGTATTAGTAAGCGAGATCGACTGTTGCTGATTGGTGATACCCCACTTAGTAAGGGACCAGTATTCCTAATGTGTTTGGTCAGATTATTGGATTAATAAACATATACTTGAAGCATTTAAAGTAATTAACATGGTATATTGTACTATAGTTTTTTACCGCCTATCTTAGTCAGCTTGAAATTGTGAAAAATCGTGTTGCGTTCTTAACTATTCAGTTAATCAACTGTTCATTATAACAGCATGATTACCTAAGTTATATCGGTAATGTATCAACAATGAGTTATCAAAACGAAGCACATTTAACCAATTAACGAATATTGGTAAGTGTAAAGCGTAAACGTATGTGATTTACTAATGAACAGTATTATAGATATAACCAAGATATAAAGATCTGTGATATCATCTGAAAGTCTGATTGTGGATACTGAAGGCCGAAAACGTTATTCACAATTAGCTTTCAGGTTACTCATTGGGTGGCTAAGTCCGCGACTTCAAGCATAAAGAAATAAAAAATGTATCCTGATATAAACTATATGGTATCTTACGAAAGATCAAACGTTTGAATATAGTCATCATTCTGGATGACTTTAATATCTAAAGTTGTGCAAGAGACTAGGGAAAATGTCATCCGAGTGATTGCCAGACATTTTAAACACACTAAATAGATGAAAGTGGTCGTTGGCAATAGCTACTTCTAGCAATAGCCAGCATTAGAACTAATAGAATAGGTAATCGCCCGATGATCAATAAACCGTGTTAAGTGTTGGGTAAAGATATTAGTATTTAATCAGAAAATTTGGTTTAATCAACTGCGATGGGTATACCTCTGAATAAACACATCACAAGTAAATCATATTTTGAAGCTTAGACGATGAGTGTCAGAGAACCATAAATTGAAGTTATGATTGATGTGGTGAAAATGAAATAAAGACTGGCAAAAAGCTTAAATAAGAATTATGAGCAATAGTGCATGATGTATGGAAGCGGTAATAAGTAGCGAAACAGATTGACTTATAATAATGTTTTCACTATATACGAATATTTATGACTAAATACTACTGGTGTTGCAAACTTTCTAGTTTAGATTCAAGCTATAACTACCACCAATAAATGTAGGTTTTAAGAGACATGGCTCAAAATAAATCGCAAAGCCATGAATGATGTAAATATTGAGTGCTTGCTTTCCTGATTTCGCTGATAACTTTGCCACTACTTACTATTATACTTTTTTACCCAGCAATGTAGAGAAAAGTAGGTGTTATAATTTCTAATTCCAACGATTTACTCATATAAAACTAAAAATCAATAATCATACAGATAATATCACTTAGCAACAATGCACATGTTTGTAAGCGAAAGAACACAAGTCACGCCTGTACCATGTAACGGGTTAAATGCTAATAAAAGACTAAAACTTTAATTGAGATTAAAGCGATTTTACTCCTCCATTCATCAGGCTGGAAGTGATTAATTTAGTAATCATTACACTATTTAGCTTAGTTAATTACGATAATAAAGCACATAAAGAGACCTCATTTGTCACAGTAAGACTGATTATATTACCACTGTTAATATCATAACAAATTGATTATTATCTGTTAAAATAATGATTTTTACCTGTTCAACTGACCAAATTTGATGATGGCGTAAGTGGTACTACCTAATAGTAAAATTTTCGGCAAATGCTATGTGCTATTTAGAGATTCGTTGATTGGATACATATTGATTATCTGAGTAACAATTAATGATTCCTGTAATTACTTATTCACACAAATTTATGCGTATGTTAAGGAATTAGAGCGCACGAAATAAAATGAACTAACTTCATCCGACAATGTTTATGATTAGAGATTCAACGACTTAGTATATTCCCATGAACTCAATAGGTAAACATTTGTGCACTTAGCTTTGGTCCATACTATAACTGTGTAGGTTCGTGACACTAGCCAGTGTCTCAAACTGAAGTAGATGAAGCGGGGTCAGGACCTGCAACTCAGTGGCTATAAGTCGAACACCCTAACTGGTAAGACACTCCTAACAAAAAGATTTCATTCAATGAGTTCAGAACAAGTGTAGTACTAGTAGCAGTGATAGCAATGATAAATAATAATACAAGGAATATTACCGGGAGTAAATATGGAATGGAACTAAAAATATAGACAATACACTCCCAAAATTAGGCAGAAAATATGATTATTAGGAAACTATATTATTATCTCACCTTGACAATTTATAAATAATGTTAAATTTAATCTTCATTTATAAATCTTATAATCTTTTATGTAGGACCGTTTAGCAAATATAGGGTGTGTATACGTGCACTGTAAATTCACGATCTTATTCCAGAGGTTAATTATTGACCAGTGATTTACGCTGATTAATATATAACAATCGGTCAATTTAGATTATACGAATCAAACGAGATTAGTGAGTGGTATAACGATATATATCTTTTGTTTAAAGTAATAAAAAAAACATTTTATTAACTATGCCGATGTGCTTTAGATTCATCCGTCTGAATCATAATATCACTAAGATTACTCCAGCTATAGTTGTTGATAATTTTTCTTCCCATATGTTGGATTAATCTTTACAATGTATTTTAGAACAGTGACAATATAGCTCGACGTAATTTTCCTTTATTTGTAAGCTTGACTGTTTACTAATTTGGATGTCAGAATGACAAATAACTTTGTGATGATTTAAAGTATTGTCAACTTTGTGTCTCAAGTTTAAGCTTTCTAAATAATGTGAGGACTGGTGTAACTACCTAGTTGCTCATAATGAAGCAGACAAAGAATGCTTTGAATCTACAACACAATGGGTGAAAGTTAAACATATCAACCAATAAGCAGTCGTTCCACAAACGAAGACATCAATGACAAACAGAGAAGTTTGTACCTACCAACATGAGTTAGATTAACAGTCAAAAAGTCTATGAACTAATTTCACGTTTAGGTTTGGCCGAACCAAAAAACGTCGTAAATCGAGAAATACTATATATATATATATATATATATATATGAATAGAGTGATATAAAATATAATACAAAATTAAGCTAGCTATAATTATCTTTTCATGCACTTTGATCAAAGTTACATTACAACTAGATCTATCTTGCATACATAATGCAACATATGATTTCATAATAACTCAACAAAAAATGTACTTTATCCAATTTACCAAGAAATTAATTTTTGTCGTATAAACTAATTAAAACTCAATAGTAAATAAATAAAAAGCGTGAATCCTTTTTTTATTTTTCAGTAATAAATTTGTGCATGTTATAGATATAAAAGTTCAAGCACAGTAAACTTATTCTATTTTTTTCTAAATGCATATTATTAGAGATAAATAGTTGGGAATACTGACCAATAATCTAGGATAGAATCTAACCACTTGAAATGAATATCACTAAGGTGGAAAATTGCAATTAATTTAAATATTAAGATTTGAATAGGATTAAAGTTTATTGACAATGGTAAAGTTTGAAAAAATATAACGACTTCGCCTTCACCAAGTTCTCAAATCAAATTTGGTGTACAATAATTCAAGTAATACAAATATAGAAAACGTACGAGCTATAGAAGTTGGGCAGTAAGCTAAACGAATACATTTACAAGAGTCCTTTCGTCAGTACCATTATTGAATGAGTTGTAATTTAGCAAAAACGGATATTTTGAAGTTTCAAATTTAGGTTTTATGAATATCGCACAAGGGCACTAACAAATGACACAGACTGGGTAACAGAGATGGTGTGGTAGGTTTATTACATGATGCTATGGTATCAAAAGTAGCTACATAGGACTAATACATATTGGTCCATCGCAACTCCATTGACGTGATCTTAGAGGTTATGGATTTTGAGACGATATCAAACATGCCTTAATATACAAGCCACTGGAGAACCTGCTGCAGATACTGATATTGAATATGTCATAATAGGTAAATTTGTTAAATAAGTGCAAAATATCTTGGTTTAATTGCCAAATGAACTATGTCTTCGACTAAATACTATTATTTAATACTGAATGAATCAAAATCACCTCTCTTCTACGTCCTCACGATAGTATTATTTTACTTTATGGCGACTTTTCGGCGCACTATTGTGACGAAAATTCTAATATTTTATGATTACATAAAAATAATAAAAGTTACTGCACATTTTCGACAAATGGACTAAATGATACATGTTTGGATTACAAAATAAATATGAATTACTCATGTGCTTGGCTTATGAGTCATAATCTAAATGAGAGGGTCAGTGATACTATGTAGTTACCTAAACGATTTGAATCTGTGACTTAGTGACTAAAAGTAAAACGCCTGAACTCACCGTTCCACTTACAGATAAATCCGGTCGACTAATACCCATAGGCATATTACATAACATGAAAAGCAATTAAGTGGTGTAGTCTTGAGTCACAAATAATAAATAATACAACAATTAAGAGATAAATTGTACAGAATATTTGTTTGAAATTATTGCATGACGGAGACTCTTCAACTAAACTGAGGTGAATATTACTAACGTAGATTGTTTACAAAGAAGCAAAGTATTATTATGACAACTGGTTTTTTGTAAATTATTATTATTACAAAAATAGAAACTTACCAATTTTGATTAAATAGACTAGATTCATATAACAAAGATGAATGGCTTGCTGACATTGTCGATGTTGTGGTACACAATGTTATAACTGGTGAAATTGAATATGTTAAGGTTGAAGAACTAATGGGTGATTCCGATCCACATATTGTTTTACTCACTGCGGATAATGATGGGATAAATACAGATGATTGTCTGTTACAATAGTCTTTATTGTATGGATTTGATGTTGTAATGACTTCATTGCTTGAAGGATGAATACTATCAACACTGATAGTAGAAGTATGAGAAAGTGGAGGAGTAATACTACTATACAATAATTCATTGTCAACAGATTTTGAATACATCACAGAAGAATTCGATGAAACTAAATGTTTCACATGATCTGACTCAGAATTGTTATTATTATTGTTGTTCGCATTTGGTGGTGTTACAACACAGTAGGATGAATGCCCACGTCTACTACGTCCACCACGCATTCTATCTTCACGAACAGCTGCAAAATGAACGTGAGAATCAGGATAAACGCGAGCATTACTGTAATTTGTAATAGCATTAGTAGTATAGGAAATAGTAGTAGTAGTAGTAGTACAGACATTTTTATCCATATTCGTATAGTGATTGTGAGTTATAAAATTAGAAGAAAGTAATGGGACTATAGAATTAGGTGACAGTGAACTTATGATGCAGTATCATGGTGATGATGTGGATAAGGAAAAATATCAATAAATACTTCATCGTCACTTTGGTTTTCATTGTAAGTTATTAAGGGTCCTCAAAATGATTACATTTCAAACAAAGATCTACAGTTACTATTATTATGCATACTGTATAACTAACTGTGTGGATTTTTTTTTACCGATTTATACTGTACTTTTTTTATTATCACTATCACTAGTAGAAGGCTATGAAGAGTAATGAAATGTATTAGGGTATAACAATATATAAGGAGGAATATATTGTGACGCGTTCATACAGAGATTGAAACTAATTACTCCATAGAATGAGATATATATGTAATGAATTTGAGGATATCATACCAATTGGTTATGATATTCAACCTTTTATACAGATATATATCTGAGGAAATTTTCAACTAATCAATAAACAATTGAGAATAATTTTCCTACTTGTACGTGTGTGATGAAGAAAAAAGTCAATATGAACAATTCAGGAGGGATGAAAATATCTACTAATTTATATAACTCGTCAATACAACAGGTTCATCAATGCATATTTTACCACCCATGTTATAACGATATTTGGAAAATATACACACTAACACTGTCTCGTTGACATAATTTTATTAAAACAAGAACTGTTAAGTTTATCATTGCACAACCGACTAATTAACTAACTAAAATTTGTTTCAATCTAGAGTATAAATGAATGAGTGTATTTAATCACATTGTACCTGATTCATTTAAAACTTCTTACTCTTCTATAATATACTTGAGCCGATTACAACAGATGTGGTTATCAGTTATCGTTTAACTGCATTTGAAAAGAACAAGTAAAAATAAGTCTTTTTCTGCTTTAAAAGATATCTGCTTACTTAGAAAGATAGGTGTAAAATTCAGATTGCAGTGTGACTTTTCCCTGATTAACATTATTTTAACTGATTACTCATGTAAGCTAACATAATGTATTCAAGAGTTCATAGTATAAGACGAAGATTACTACTGAGAAGTTCAAGGACAACCATCATGGCAGTCGGTACACTTTTTCCTCATATGCTCTTTGGAAAAATGAGACGACTGCACTGGAACTCATGTATCAAATATGTTCAGTAACAGAAAATTATGTAGTCAAACGTTTGTGAATGACGATGTATGGCAGCTAATGATTATTGAAAAACACAGATTTTTACAAATACTTTGAAGGTTAACATCTAAAATGGACATTAAATGAGATTTGGTTGCAATATTGTATATTTACGCTTTAAAGTTTTTTTTTTCACTGAAGCCAAAGAGATAGTGCTGAATAGTAAGATTATTATACTAGATTATATATATATCAAACAGAAAATTTACTGTCGAATAAGTAGCATAAAATTAAGATAAATAAGGTACAACAAAATAGAGAAGAAACGAAACTAAAAACTGGTCACCAGAGTCATAGACCTGTTGCTCACACATATACATACATTTTCTTCATACCTACGCAATGACTACGTCCTATAAAACAGGAGCATAATTATGAAACAATCTAATGTCATGTAATCAAGTTCATATACAGTTCCAAGTTGAACATTTTTTACTAGATACAAGAAACGGCTATAATGGAGTTTGAATACGTACACTTCCATTCTTGAATACTTAGTAAACAGAGGTAGTGTACACATAATACAGTAAAACATTAGTAAACTGTAGTAAAGCAGACAATTAGAAGACTATTGGATGTATGTATACAAAAATTGGTTTGAAACGAATTTCATTGTTAACACACTCAACTGCTACATTCAATTTTGACCACAAACGAATATGGCACCGGTTCATTCGCTTTGTCTTATCTTAGGCTCTGAAATTAAAAATTATTATATACCTTACTATCGAGGAATCAATTCTTTTACCTTCAATCGTGTTCTCTGTGATTAATATCTTTTACCAAAACTAGTGTTACCAGTACTTCAACTACCATAGTATTCATCTTGTTATGATGAAGCTGTGGCAACTTTGACAGACGAATATATATGCCAGGTCCTACGTTGCTTATGACTGATAAACAAACTTCATATATCTTTACATAACAAGGCTAATAACACTACCTGCTTAAGAGAAATAACTCAAGGAAAATAGTCAAAAATACGAACTGATGGCTACATAATTACTAAATCGCATTGACACTTTGTGGGCTATCAGTGAAACAGTAACAAATTTTGATGCGGTGGAAATAAATATATTTTTAGTGATACGACAAAAAAACTAAAATTAAATTACGTAAGTGACAATATGTTATAGTTATGATTTCATAAAAATCAATGAGAATGCTAACAAATACTCGACGATATTCACATTTCGTAACATAAAAGTAACTCAAAAATGAATGAATATTCTGTTCATCTTGATTAACATACTGTACATTATCAGTAATATCCCGATTCCTAATCTAGACTTTGTCATTGTTGCATAAGTTACAAAAACGTGTTATTCTGAGGATATTGCGCTTGATGTCGACATTACCAGAAAATAAATGCACAATTAATGGCTCGCAGTCTAGCTAGTCAGTTAATTACAACGTAGAACTTTGTACATGCGTACTCCAGTTTAAGTTGCTATACCCCAATTAGCAGATACAGATTAAAGTGTCGGACCAAATCCCAGAGTAGGGAAGGTAATAACATAATTAGTATTAATGGTAAGGAATAGAGATTGGAGATAAGATTTAAGAAAATATAATTCAGTAAAGAAAAAATTATAAGTTCAGAAACTTAGAATTCGGAAGAAGACAAGGACCGGACGCATCCGCGCCATTCCCAATGATTTTGAGCCATACCCCCTAGTTTCTAACCATTGGTTACGATCATCACATGGACCCTAACCAGGTAGTTTGCACCTATCAACACAGCTCAGCACAATTGTCAATGACTTCATGGATTGGTGCCATGTTTTGTTTGGCCGCCCCTAGCTTTCTTCCAGCCTACTCCCACACTAGATAGCATTGCTCGTCAAGGTAAGCGATGGTCAGGCATACGTAACATATGTCCTAACCACCTCAGCTGATGAAGATTTACTACTCCATCAATAGACTCACCGTGTTTACCTAGTACTCTATTCCTAACCTACGTATTGCTTACTCGGTGGTCCCAGCAAACATGGGCAATGCTTCGAAGACATCTATGACCGAATACTAGAAGCCTACGAATATCCTTCATCCTTAATGGCCATGTTTCACATCCATCCAAGTAAAACGGATCCGACTGCAGTGCAGTAAACGCGTCCTTTGGTCTAAAGACGGATGCCTCGCCTATGCCACAAGTGATGCAAATTGGCAAAAGCCAATCGGGCCTTATGTATACGAGCCTAAATTTCAGCAGACACTAGACCATCAGGACTGATGAGGCTCCCAAGATAAGTGAAGTGGTCAACCCATTCAACTGCTTCGCTTCCTATCACTAACTTCAGTGCGGAATCAAGCCAATCCTGAAGAAACATTTTGCATTTGGACGGGGAGTATCGCATCCCAAACATGCTTACATACACGTTTAAGGCAGTCAAAAGATTCTGCATTTTATCAACATCTCCACCCAATAAAACTATATCATCTGCATATTCAAAGTCAGTAAATTTATCTCCTGGAAGGAGATCAACCCCGGAGAAATCAGACGATGACAATGTTAACTACAAAAGTATGTCAGTGATAAAATTAAACAAAAATGGGGAAAGCGGACAACCTAGTCGAACACCACTTAAGGTAATCAATTCCGACGACAATCCGCCATGAGTTCTAACCTGACACGTGGTATTTGAGTAAAGACCCTGTATAAGGTTAATGTACTTCTCTGGTACGCCTTTCAATAATAGACATTGCCACATAACCTCACAATCGATAGAATAAAAAGCCGCTTAAAAGACCAATGAATACAGATATTGTTGGGGTCTGAAAGTGTGCCTATGTTCCAGAACCTGCCTAAGTGTGAATATTTGGTCTATACAACCACATTCAGGTCTGAAACCACCTTACTATTCTCGAGTTTGCTCTTTATGAGCTTTAATTACACGTCGAAGTATTATTGAAGCCAATATTTTAAACATTATATTGGTTAAGGTAATTCCTCGGTTATCGTCATCAAGAGGACTTCTGTCCTTTGTTATAGATTGGGATGACTAGCGTTCGAGACCAGTCAGATGGGATTACGTCCAGTTCCCAAATTCTAGCCAAAATCTCAGTTAATCTCGCTGCTAAAACTGGACCTCAATCCTTAAATATCACAAGGGTTAATCCATCAGGTCCTGCTGCTCTTCCTCACTTTAAGTTCCCTATAGCCTCAACCTCATTAAGACTTGGAAGACCAATACTAATTTACCATTCAGGTTGCTTGGGCATGGTGGGCAATAGGGATGACGCCGAGGGCCAGTTAAACTGTTCCCTAAAGTGTTCTGTCCATCAGGTCTAATCTTCTGGATTGACAGTGAATAGTGAACCCATCTTTTTCGGAAATAGTTTCACTTATAGTCGGGTGTCTGATACCCGTTTCCTTGATAAATTTGAACAGATTTCTACTGTTACCTATTGCCGCTGCCTTATCCATCTCTAGCTTTTACCACCCACCACTCCTCACGATTATTGCGTAAGCTTCTAACCAGCTTGTGTCTAAGTTGCCTTCCCTACTCGTGTTCAGAACAAGATGGGATGTGTTGCCGAGCATTCATCAGTTCAGTAGATGCAGCTGAAATCTATTGATCTCTCTTAACTTTTCGGTCTATTTATTACTGCTGCTTCAATAGCTTTTTGTATATCATTTCGTAGTTGACTAATTGGTTTTCTAGTTGTTCTTGAAATGTATTCTTGACTTTCACATCATCTAGTCGAACTCTGAGGGGGATCCTTACCGTGGATCTTTTATGTCCAGTGAGACGCAGACTAATTCACGCTTGCACTAAAGCATGGTCTGAGTCTAAATATGTGCTCCAAAACGAGCGGCAGTCTTATATTGAGCCTCTCCAACGGTGGCTGATGGCAAGGTGGTCTATTTGAGCCCAGAGTTGAGTTGATTGTGGAGGTTGCCATGTCAACAGATGTCTTTCCTTATGCTTAAAATTGGCGCTTGCGAGAAATAGACAGTTATCTGAACACAGTTGCAGTAGACAGTAGCCGTTATCTATTCGTTGAGCCTAAATACCATAGGATACACCTAGGTGTCTTTCGGTTTCGTTTAGTCTACCTATTTGGGCATTAAAATCACCAGCCACTATTACAACATCAGTGCGCTTAGATTTGCAAAGAAGGTCGGGAAAGCTTTCTGTAAAATTTATATTTTACTTCATCTGAGCTTCAATCAGCGGGAGCGTAGGTAGAGACAATAAAGGGCCAACGGCATATGTCCCTATCCTTCCGAGTTCTCACCATCCCATTTGGACGGTCAGCGCACAAGCGACTATCTATTGAAATCCAGTTGAGGAGAGCCTGTTCAGCTTTTGGACTTAGTGGCATACCGACGCCAGCAAGGTCCCGAGTGGTAGCAGTGCGGTCTTCGATAACACGAAGGGTAAACCGAGCCGGTTCCTTATTTTCACAAGGTGAGGTCAAACGAATGACTGTGCTTGGATCCTGTATACACGTTTCAGAGATGCAGCAGACATCGACGGAGCGGGATTTTAGAGTCATAGCTAAGGAAGCCTGTTGTCCTATTTGACATAAGATTCGAACGTTGAAAGCTCCGATATATAGTTTAGTGCGAGGTTTCAGGTGACCAGGAATAACGTTTCGTGAACTCGAATCATTAGCATTAAAGGCGCGATGTGACAAAATTATGTTAGAAGGATTAGGCATGGTGATAAGAGTGTTATTACAAGTTGATGGTGGAATTCGACTTCGAACAAGATGATCTTGTGTGCTGTTAGAGGTATGAGGGCGATCTTCGCTTCCTGGCTGCCCACACCATGAAAGGATATTACTTCTTGAAGTACCTGAAAAAGAAACTGGGTTAATATTGGTCATAGTGACCTGGAAGCGTGATCGCAAAGCCCAAGGGACAACTACTTGAGGCCGATCACGCACGGCCTTATTAAGGGGAGTTTTTGAAGTGTTAGCTCCGTTCTTTAGAAGGTCTTACTGCCGGAGACGGAAATCCACGGAGTAAGGTGAGGTGTGACACTTTTAGAGTCGACCTTTTCTAACCCTTTCTTTCCGTTAAGAAGGCAGCATCGTTGCGGATGCTGGTTATCCGAGGGAAACACCTTACTGTTGTCACACCCCTCTGCAGTCAGCAGTACAACTTCGCCCTCAGATCTTAAGTTGCTGTCTTTAGTTTTATCGCTCTCCAACAGACCTGCTTGGCATGGTAAGACCAGCCAATACAGCTTAGTTGGGTCATCACGATAGGTAAGCCCGACCACCACGTCAAGGTAGAAGCTACAGTCGGGTCGAAGCCGAGTATATATATGCGTATTCGGTTAGTTAGTTGAACAAACTACGGGACCTGATACTTTTACACGGTTTTTTACTTTTTAGACACTGGATCTGTATATTCTATGAAATAAAATTATCAGATCTCTGAATGCCGAAAAACGAGGTTTGAAATAACCAATAGCTTTACAGACCGATGTTACAGCATGAAGCAGAATTATTCCTTCTTTACGCTGAGACTAGGATCATTCATTGATAGTGACCTTTGTATGCAAGTTGGTATAATTAGGATACATATGATAGAGGCAAATAAGTTAAATGAATGATCACGTAAAAACTAAACATCGGGTAGACTAACCTTCCACTCGCATGCCAACGTTCAAACACTTCTGAAATCGGCAGTAAGCACATCTTTTTCTATGTAATCGATCAACAACACAGTTTCCCTGTTCATTACAACGATATTCTTTTTTGTTTTGAACAGTGCGTTTGAAAAATCCTAAATTCAACGAGGGAAAATTAGTAGGAAGTATACTATTTACCTTTGCAAGATTCACATGTCGGAAGACCATAGTGATAGCCAGATACTTTATCTCCACAAATTGGACAGTTTTCACAGTGAAAAAGAGATGATGATAATGATGGTGACAGGTCTGTATTAACTGAGGGAAATGAGGTAGTTTTACTGTTTGAATTTAGTATACAGTTGCTATCACTATTATTGCTAGTTGGACTGTTGTGATGTACGTTATATAGAAGTTCCTGAGCTCCAGGTTCAGATGAATCAATGCATAAAGGTTCATTCATAATAAGATTATTAGTGTTTTGACTAGTACTAATTTGTATTGCCTGAATGTGCTCATCAATAGATAATAATTTTACAGAAGATGGGGGTGTTGTGTCAGAATTCGTTGATGATGTGTTAAACATTATTTTTTTCAGGACGGAAGTGATTAATTTGTGGTGATAATTAGACCAAAAAATTAAACAGCACAATCAAGAAATTTCAATGAGCATATTAATTGATTGAAGAAAGGAAAGAAAAATGCAGATCAATAATCCTTCGAGGCAGTATTTAAGTCATGAATATAAGGTGTAAAAATAAAAGCAAAAATCAGATAACAAATCCCTGAGATAGAATTACTTTGTGACCAAACCTACAAAAAAGAAAATAAGAGTATTAAGCAGTTGGTAATGAAAAATAAGAGTGGCAACAAAAGAAAGTATTTACAGGAAATGAGTACTCTAATAAAGTATCCAATGTATCATGAGCGTTGGCAGACCCAGATGGTGAAATCTGAAGTTCACATTATTCCGCATCACACTTATTCAGTTTTTCTAGGTCCCGATCTTTCTATCGCTCTTCCTCTGAATTTCCTAGTTTTTAATCATCTTGATGCTTGTAAATGTGGCGGTCTGGTAAATATTCCTATATTTAGGTACTAAACAGGAGTACCTAAAATAAGACATCGCCCAAAGAATGCTAATTGTCATCATTCATAATCAAATCCCAAACCCATACTGGTTGAGAGTAATTCCACTTGATGTCCACTTGGGGATTCTGTGACAAATTTAGTGCACACAGGTGAAAATAGGCCTGTTAAACAACGCCGTGTAAACGCAAGCTTTTGCAAATAAAAATCTAAGAATAATTGCCGTTACATAATTACCAAATGCAGTAAAGTGTTCCCTGATTAATTCCCATTTATACCAAGATTAAGGATGAGAAACGAAGTGTTGAAATATGTAGACCACTAAAAGCTGCAACAACAATCTAACCAATAAACTACTGTCGTACATTCCGAGCAATAATGCATGATTTGTAATAGAGATGCATCGATATGAATGGTGAAGATAGTAAATTTATTAATTGCCCTATTATACATCCAGTGTGCTTAGTTTAAAAAAGGCTGCCAAACGATAACTAGTGTAAGGACTGTTTAAGTAATGCGTGACACCGAATGGGATCTTCAAAATACACACATGCCATAGTTTTGAGAACGCACGGTTTTCGACTGCTTTTGGACAAAATATCTATATTTTACTCCGCAATATCTTTTATCGTAAATCATTTTTCGGTAGCAAAAAATGACTTTAGGATCCAGATTACGTTGTTCACTTGATTTTAAGTTAATATCTCAGTTAGCAATTAACTAATAAATTAAAATGCCCAATGCATATACAGCAAACTGCTATGCATCCAATCGTTGAAAAGTTTTGAAAGGTGAGAGACGATGATAATGTAATACAACAAAAAGGAAAGGAATCATAATATGTGTAGATAACTAACTATTCAACTTGTCAAGGCTCCTGTTGCGGCATTTTCGGAGAATGCTCCAGTAAATCTAATGTCCAACATTCAATATCGTTTGGCAAGTTAGAATTAACCGAACCGTTTCTTGACGTTAGTTTCTTGCTGATGTTTGTTTGGCTTTAGGTATTCGGTGTCGTCCATTGGTAGCTGTTTGGATGCGCAACAAGACAGGCAGTAGTGAAGTTGGCAAAGCGAAATTGTTAAAACATTCTTTTGTATTTAGTCATTTTCTATGTAGAAGCATTTTCTCCTTTTTTCCTTTATCTAATATATCCTTCGTGCAAGATTTCGTATCTTGTATCGTTATCAGTATTTTTGTCCCTTTAAGTTGGATTTTGTATCATTATCTACTTTAAAAATTCTATTCTTATTAGTATTGTCATTATTTTTTTTACCTTCAAGGTAGTCTCTGGGTTGGCGAGTGTATTCCCTAAAAATATTCGTCCCAGTTTCAGGTAGTTAGGAAGTCGAGGTGGATATAGAATGGATAATAGAGAAGAAAAGAACGGGTAAGGAAGAATGGTGATGGGGTGGGGTGAGCAACATGGAACAACATGAGTCTGAGCGATTGCCAAGTCAGTTGCTATCCTGGGTGGGTGATAATAATCCTGAAAGGCTTGGGACACATCTGCTAAAAGTTCAGTTCACTCCGAACAGACACTAAGTGGTAAGAAATGCTACCTCGTCAATGTGGCTGGTCTTCGATGGTAGAATTTCTCAGGTTGCCCCTCAAATAAGAGGGCTGGGGAGAAGGAGGACAGACCCATTAGAGTGTCCTGGGTTACTGACAATGTTGTGGGCTATTATTAGTTTAATTCGAAGTTCCCTCTATCTTAGTAAAAAGAGGTCGGACTTTATAAGTCTATCTACGTATGGTTTATTCCCTAAACGTACTAACTAACTGGTCCTCCTTGCATTAGCTTTTCGAATGAACCATTAATTTTTTGATGGACATAAAGTGTAGTGCTGTAAATTTCTAATAGGGGCCTGATGTACATCTTGAATATAGTCAAGAAGAGTATTGATGTCAGCCTGCTTAGCTACTGAAGATATAATGAAAAATAGCTGGGGCTATTGTGACGGTTCCCAAATAGTTGGTCCTGGTGTTAAGGTTTCTAGTAAGACATAGGCCCGGGTCACGTTTAATGAAGATGCTGAGCATTGTTTGCCCGCATGATTCATAGTGCACTGGGGGGTCAAAATACAGAGTATGGCATTTTTTCGAAAATGAAATCTAGCCCATTATTTCAAGTCCGTTCTGTAGAAGTTGGAAACCATTTTTCAGATCTTGTTCACAGTCATCATATATAGTGGATCTCCGTAATTGTACTTCATAAGTATGGATAGATATTAAGCAGCCTATATTTTAAGATGAAGGTTATTTACGAGGATGTGGTACAACAATGAGCTGAGTATTGAGCCATGTGATACCCCGGATAACGATGTCCTGAATACAGTAAGGATTCCGTTCACACTACAGTGAAGCCCTCTTTCTAAATGATGGCGTTACAACCTAAGTGGTAAGGGGTTCTTTCAATCTTTTAAAAGCTACTTTTTGGAATAGAATAATAGGCTTTAGTAGTGAACGCTTTGGAGAAGCCGAAGAGATAAGCGTGCACTGGTATGTTTCTATTCTCACTTGATGTCCTACGCCAACATATTAGCGAAAGAAGACTTGCCTTCTTGGAATCTGTGTTGAGCGTTATAGAATACGTCACACTGATTGGCGAGCTTTCGAATCAGACGTAGTATAACTTTATAGGAGCTCACTGTATGCGTATTTTCCCGGCTTTATCGATGTTCCGGACTGTACCCTGTCTATCCAGTACGACATGTGAGCAAATCTCTTGGTGGCGTTTTGGCATAGGCGTATAGATCTAAGTAAAGCAGTGCAAATGGTAACAGAATTGTTTGGAATAAAGTTAACACTTGGGTAGAATGTAAAAATAATGTGAATTTCCAACCGTACTTTGGTTGCTCTTAAAGACGACTGCACATGAATTTCTAACAGCTGTTTGTCCTGAGCATATGGGTGGGCTTGACAGTTAAAAGATGCTGTTGCAATGGCTAGCTGATAGAGATCGCAAGGCCTACCATATGTTAGGGGTTCACTGCAATCATGAGTCACTATGACTGGAATAATCACAAGTGGTGATTGTTATCTAAGGTGGGGTATTTGAGAGGATTTTCGTGCTAAAACGATTGCTTTAACTTGAAGTTTTCAGATAACAGTGAGTAGCCAACGATGGCACGTCCTTATTCAGGTTACGCGCGTCATAGGTATGAATTTGTTGTCCAGTTATTAGCAATCAAATCTAGCAAATGAGTATAGGTGAGAGAAAAAAGCGAAGCAATCTTCTTATAACGCATTGAAGCTTGATGTTTCGAAAGTGTCAACATAAGATATTAATTAAAATCCAGTTTTTCTCAGGTGTTAGTACTGCATTTTCAGTCTTTAAAAGGTAGGAATGAATAAGTGATCAGTTACTAGGCCTAGGGAAATTATTTCAATATATATTAGCCGATATATCTTTTGTTTTCATCTCTGATGAATCTAAAAAAACGGATTGTTACTCTGGTATTTGTAGTTGTTGCAATATTGGAGGAACTGGATAACGAGACCTTTATCTCCTTATAAATTCATGGTTTGTTAAACAGTCCACAAGATGGCTCCACAAATAGTTCAGCATACGTGAAGAATTTTACCATAAAAGTCAAAACCTTATCTACTCCGCCTACACTTAAATAAACTGCTCATGAGTCAAATTTTCGTACAACTGTGTCCTGATATTCCTTAATATTTAACCTCATCTGAAAAGCATTTAAACGTGATATCTCGGCCTAATAACCAGCACTTGTGGGTGATTTTCGATACACTATGTTAGCCAAGATTTACTATAGAAAGGATGACATACTAATTGCGGAAAATTTATCAGTTACCCTTAGAATCAATAAGTGAATATGAGTAAACACTAGGGTACCGATGGAAATGGCCTCAAACGGATGAAATGTCTAGCAGTGATGAAAGGCTAACGGCGATTCGCGACTACTTTTTTGACATTTATTGGGGTTCCAGGATGCATCATAACGTTTCACGTAGTCTGATGAAAATACACCAAGCACGTTTTTCTGCAGTTCAAGTTTGATGTAAATAAGAAAACCTTTTAAATATTCCCAATATATTCAGTTTTTAAACCTGATTCCTTTGATTCTGCACCTATAGTTTAGTTGGTGGAGTGCTGTCCTGAAATTTCCGCCCTTCAGCGCTGCTACCTACCTAAAATTTAGAGTTGAGCCTGGGTGATAAGAGTGACCCGTCACCCAATATATCGCCTTAGAAAAGCCTCTGTTTTCTTCGAATGTTCAACAGAGACGAGTGATTCGTTGTTTTACGTTAAATATTTACGTATAAACTGAGAGTTTGAATACATTAAACATATTCACAGACTTACCTTGTGATTGATGAAGATAGTGGCAAACATATATCTTGATATCAAAGGCTCCTTGATTTCGTCATTTTTAGTCAAAGTTATGTACTAGCGAAAACAGAAACCCTGATTGACTCCCGAAGAGTTGTGGAAGTCCATGCTGTTTCAACCGATTTCCAAGTAAGTCATACCTGGATTTCAGAATATCATCCCATTTTATTTGACATTTTACGAAATATAACTAGTATACTGATGGAATCGTCGCTAAAAGCTAGTTACCACTGTTTAAGTAATAAACAAGTTTAAGATCCATGGTTTCGTAAAATATTATTTGAATTGGTCGGAAGTTTGTCGGAGATTGATAGATTTTCAAGTAGCTGTGATCGTCCAAATTCACCAGTGATAAGTCTTAGTTTACTTCACATCTCCCTAAGCTATCAATAATCTCATAGAAACAAAAATTATCGAGATCTGTATCCACTAGCTACTCAACGTGCATTTGCGTGTTTTTCTCCTTACTTAAATAAATGTAAATTTGTTCACCATTTAATGGGGCTGAATAAGAAATATATTGATGAAAAAAATATTTCATTTATTCTTGTTTGCCTATAGATACTTTTATAATAATAATAATAATAAAAGGTCATGTCGCCTGATCTATTTTCTCGGTGGTCTCTAGATGTCTACTACATAGACGTTGAGTCGTCGAGATGTGTTAGATTTCAACTTTCCAAGGCTAAGGTAAGTCCTAAAGGCATCCTGGTGGTGCATAATAGCGTTGCTGAAACACCAGTTCGCATTTTTTTGAGAACTATTTCTTTTAATTTTTAATTTGTGATTCGTCTTTAATAAGTACTCTGTGCTGGACATATATTTTGTTTGATAGTTCATCTCATCATAAGAAAAGCACTACTCTGAAGCGTGATCTAATTTACGATGGCTTTAATTGATCAGAGCTTGGTTATAACTTGTCTATATAGCTGAATTTTATCCCTGAAAACCAGTAAGTGATTATTTTCCTGTATGTAGGACAATATTATTGATTCCCTTTTTTTCTTATGCTATCTAACAACGAAGTGGATGTCACAAAAAGCATAGTCTATATGCGGAAACTCTCAAAGATATTTATCATTTAATTGAGTGTCGAAGATATTTAGGGTTAATGGAATATCTAATCCTACCATACTTGTCGTCCTGAATCTCCAATGGCCAATGAATGTTACGTTTTGTGAAAGAGGACAAGAAAGGATTAATGTGGATAGTGAAGCACTAATTAACGTATATCATGGAACTCGTTGCGACTCACTGTGCGTCGATGCGTTTGCAATTCACTTCATAGTTAGTATTGTATTAATTTAGAAGCCTGGTCACTAAGGTTAGGGCGAACCAGGTTAATGGACTCGCCAGGTAGGGTAACTTACATATTATCTTACATAAGTCGAACTGTTGCACTACACAAACTATTATACGATAAGAATTAGGTTAACAATTAAGTTCATGTCAGTAACCAATAAAACCTGTTCTTCGTACTCCTAAAGAACAATGGTACTTTTCGTAGCTTAATTAATTGTATAGCTCTGATTACTTTAGACGCTTCACGACTACCATTTGACGCTAGTTGAGGTAATTTCACTTGGAGTTTATGATTACAAAAATATCTCCTTAACACTTTTATGTTTACTCCAACTGAGTGTAGTGTAATTGCTAAGGTTTCTCGAGTTTATGGTGACACCTAGATAACCGCTAACGAACGTAAGACCAGCGACACAGTAACAGGAAGCTAAGCTATTCCGCAGCGCCGCAGCCCAGCTAACTAGAGTAAGAAGTCCAAACACATCAAGAAGCATTTATTCCACAGGCAGCCTGTCAGACGACATCATCACACACAACTCATGCGTATATATACAAAAATAGAGAGCGTCCTTGGAATGTTACAAATAGCGTACTAAAATAAACAACGAACCAATAAGATTTAGTGTCTTACCAAGTGGGAAACACGAAATGAAGGCGAGAAGGGGACTTTTTGGCGCGGAAACAGGAAATTCAAATTTACACAATAAAATCACAAAAATAAAAGGTTTGCCAAGTGAGTTTTGGTGATCTAACATCCCCAACAGTAATTTTTAGTGGTCACTCTAGGCTTCTCGCCCTTTTTTAATCCAATGTCTTTAAACCTCTCTTGGTGTCAAATGTTGTAATTACCTCGGTGTTGATATGTGCCGTTTCATCAGCAACATTTTCGTTTATATGAGTACCACTTTGCTTACTTTCTTAGTGGCAAACTTCTGTCTGTTTTCTCACAATGGAGCGTCAGTAATGACTCAAGCTAAATGAAACCCAGTTTTTGTATTAAATGTGATATCCCACCTTCCATTTAAGATACTACAAAATGAGACCTCAGAACCATGTAGATGATGATCTGTTTCTCTGTTTAGAATCAGTATGATCTAATATGCAAAGTGGCTTCTCATACTCATGGACTCAGACAGTCCGAAAATGCAATGTTACCAAGAGCATTCAGAACCCAGTAATTTAACCATTATCTCAGGTTGCTTGCAAACATATTGTCCATAAAAACGCAAGGGACTAAACCAACCAAATCTAGAAGAAAAAATTAAGCACAAGAGATTCAGTATTGTATTCGGTGCAGTCTCTTCACCCAAAATTTAGATTGGTTAAGAAAAGCCAGTCAGTATGCCAAGCAACTACCACTGTCTACACTAGTAGCCTCAAGTCCTGGAACGTCAAAGTCAATTATGTCCGTAAAAAATAAAGGCAGCATCAACAGAAATTACGTGCCACAGGTACACTATTTTTAGTTTATCCTCTTGGAAGAACATTAATACCAAAATATAGGTAGCGAACCTTGGATTTCCTATTTAGGCTAGTAAGATCAAAGATATTTCAGTAACCTCGAACTGTGACATAAACCTAAAGACATTTACGACATTTAGCGTCAAAACACCATGATATTTTTTCATATGGAGGAAAGTGCGATCCATGCCAGTAGCAATACATCTGTCAACATCTCTAAAATCTGGCTTGAATCACCCAGTAATCAAGCGAATGATTTTCCGATATTTATCTTCCAAAATACTTTCAAGACCTTGCAATATACGATACAGTCAGAGCCGATACCGCACAAAAACAATAATGTTAGTGACGTGAAGACCCTAAAATGCAGTTAATAAACCGAATTGACCCTGGTCGGTAAGATAGTTATCTCGTAAGCTGAAAAAATGACACATATAAGAAACAGTTAGTCTCATTACTGTCCGTGGCATCCTACATCTGAAGAATGAGAGAGGGGGTGATAAGCCTTTTCAATACACAAGTCAATAAAGCTACATTTTCAAGAGGCACTACTAGTAAATCTGAACTGCCAGAAACGGTAGCAATTTTTAGTCCTAGGTACAGAGTATTGCGATAGATCTTCCAGATTTAAAAAAGCAAACAGTGATTTTGATGGCTAAATAACTAGTGGTGACATTTATTCAGGTAATAATGCAAATTTGTGAAAATAATTTCACATATAACATTCGTCACCCAACCATTTGTTTTGCATTAAGACTGGACAAGAGCATGAGTATCTACATAAACGTCTTCAACCCAAACTGCCTCAGTTTGGATCCTACGAATCCAGTTAATTCAATCCTAAAACACTTAGGGTAGATAGCATTCTTGAGATCGACTTTTCTCCTAGAGAAATCCATATTGGTAATATTTTGTATGGCACACTCGGCTGCGTCTGTCAGTGTACCATGGCAGTCCCCACAATGACGCAGTAGAGTATAACCAAAAAAGTCCAAATTCAGAGTGCTGATGGATAATGAACAGGCCAGAATAATAGATTTCTGTGAAACCTTAATCATCAACAAAATTTCTGACAATGAACAGAATCTTTCGAAATCCCAACAGTTTTAGAATAAAGAAACTGATACAATGTAATGTAGAATGATGTTTTACTTATCCTCTTTGTTCATAGATCATGAAATCGTTTTTTCGTAGTAGGGTCACTGCAATGATAGGTGACATTATGAGAAGAGTAGTCGCAAAACATCTATATGGGGTCATCACAGAACCCTGAAACCCAGGCATTTCTAGACAAATAATTTATTCTGAAAATCACAGAAACCTCATTTTCAATTTAGCTCATACACTGATAATGGCTGAATTCGATTTCGCATATATCTTTCTATAGAACAAACCCAATTTAACAATAGACAAGAAAGGGAAGAATATAATGTATGCAACAGTATAGTTCATGAACCCCATAGCCGTCTGATGGAAATACTATTAGACTATAGTTTAATTAATCAAATGATGGAAGTCTCGAGTTCAAAAGTCACAAGCATTCTGCTTTATAGTAACCAAGCTATTCTGAATTTTAGGCTTTTTTCATTATTATTCAAGTATAACGTTGTATGTGTGATTTTCGCAGAGTTAACTATGGTAGTGTCTGAACAATCCTTGGAAAAATAGCCTCGATAAACAAACATGATAAGAGATAACTATGGTAGATTTCAGATCCAACCTGGGATAAAGAGCTTAGCGAAGTATAGCTTGTAATAAAACGTAAACGGTATCACCTCTAAGAAATATACAGATATTACGAGAGTTCAGAGCACTATTCACCAGGAAAGAAAACGCTTTGTTGCCTGTAGGTGAATAGTCAAAAAAGCCCTTAAGACCTGCAGAGTTCTGTAGGTTAATTTTTCGGAAGTGTAATAAGAAATACAAGACACCAGAAGGTCTATTGATAAATGTACCTCATTCTGTTTAAATTGTATTAAGTAAGTTGCAGATACCAGCATAATCTAAGTAGAGGTTTATTGCGAAACTTAAATGTAACAGTGAGCTACATTGTCATATGCTTAGTGGTAACTGGTTCCAGGGGTTTGCATAGTGTGCAACAAAGTAGGAGGATTTTAATTTACCAGTGACTTTTTGCACTTTTACTAGAGGATTTCGGTCCCGTATGTCATACTTACGTTTTAGGGCATTTGTTAAAGTATTACAGTCTGTTATAGTTCCTTTATGAAGAATTTTATAGAGTATCATAAGATGAAGCCTAATCCTTCTGACCCATAAGGGGTCTAATTTCCAAGCACATCATCCTACATTATTGGGTTGACCGGGAGTTAGTAGTCTAGTAAAGTGCCACTGAAATTTGTCTATTTTTTGTCGATCAAATGAACGCTTGCAACTGTATATAATAGAGTAGTTCTCAAACAAACGTCTAACATAGGTTTTATAAAGAATATCCTCAGATTCGTTAAGGTGATAGTTACGATGAATAAAGCCAATAAGTCTGCAAGCTTTAGAGACTTGTGACGAAGTATTCTCGGTAAAGGATAAGCTTTTTGAACATCCTACTCCTGATTCACAGATACTACCAAGAAGTATGTATTAAGGCCGAGGTAAAACGTATACAAGTGGAAATCGCACTAGAAAACTGGCTACTGAACAAAATAACTCTACAATACTTTTCATGACCTTCCGGAGCAAATCCAGTAGCCCTAAGATAAACTGTGGAAACCTCTTTATCTGTAGCAGTAAAATATATGATGACCCTTGCCGTATAGCTGTTATTCAGTGAGCACTTGCCACTACACTTACCACTGAAAATCACATAGATAGGAACGAACCCACTACACCACTATCATGCGAAATCAGGAATATAACATTTACTATAGAAAATATTACGAAGGCCATCACCACGCTAAAATACTCATACACCTTGAGCCCTGATGGCACACTAGTTAATACACTTGAAAATGGTCGTACAGGCTTTTACCTGGCACTTCCTAAACTATTTACAATATCACTTTATACTGCATGCTATCCTACCTTATAAAAAGCTACATATGCCATTTCGGAGTTTGAATCCAGACCTTTAGGAAATATAGAGAACTACCGCCCTTTCAACCTTACCTCTGTTGCATTAAGAGTAATAGAAAAATTAATCAAGGAGGAATTACTTCAATATTTGCTTCAAAACAAACTGCTCTCCTATCCCATAACATGGGTTCTTAGAAATTAGACTGCGTGACACATGCTTGTTAGACTATCTAGATGGCGTGACTACACAAGGGAACGAATGACTCCTATCATCAGATATATTCCTCGACTTTCGCAAAGCTTTTGACAAAGCCTCTCATAAACGACTACTCACAAAACTAGAGTCATACGGGGTCAAAGACCCACTTTACGCATGATTTGTATCTTTCCTGGAAAAAAGACAGCAATCAGTAAGGTTTAATAATAGTCTGTCATCACCTAAATCCATTATCAGCGGCGTTATACATGAAAAGTGTAGTGGGTCCTTTATTGTTCATGATTTACATAAATGAAATGAATAACATTATAAGAAATGATCTAAGAAAGTATATAGCTTTAAACCGGTTGCTTTAGATGAAGGTATGACTCTAATTCGAAAGGATCTGAATGGCCTATCTGCCTGGAACCAAAAATGGCAACTACTACTTAACGAAAACATATGTAGTATCATGCACATACCCAACTATAACCTTCAGTTTACGTTTTATCTGAATGGGTTCAATGCTCAAATACTCCGACCGAGAAGCGAATTAGGTATTGGATATTCTGGTAACTTGAAGTTCACGGTACACGCCTCCTCTATAATCTCCAAAACTAGAAGATTAACAGGCATTCCTTTATATAAACTTCTATACAACTGAGGCCAAATTTACTTTGTTTAAGATATGTGTAAGATCTACATTCGAGTACTGCCCATTTATCTTTTTGGGCATGAATAACATAGACATGATACGTGTAGAAAGTATACAAAAAAGTTCCACACGTTCGAATTCTGAAAACTAACAGTAACATGAACTATGCGACTAGACGTAAAAAACTCTTTTCAGAACCCCTGTGTTTTCACCGACTACGACACAATATAATATTAATCTATATCACCGTCTCCCCGAGTTTGTAGTCTATTCACGTAAGAAATTGGTCTCCCTTAGCAGCATACTCCTGACGCTAGTTGCCAACGTAATTTATACATAAATAAATCACCGCTTGAATTCAACCCATTTAGATGAAGCTCTCATATCTAAAATTCAAATACTCTTAGCCTTATCCCGTATCTGGATAGTTTCTGTGGTCCATTCTATTTACTTATAGCCATTTCCTAGGAATGCAGCGCCACAGGCAAAAAGCGCACAGTTGTCTGTTGGAAGTGCTCTATAATACAAAATATACCTGTAGTGCCCTAGTACTGTAAACTGTGAACCTTGTTATCGTTATCTCTGTAATTAATTAATATCTTTATATAGCATGAGTTTCGTAACCGTGACTCTCTATCAAAACCTTTCTAAAAACAAGCCATATCATTTTGATCATGTCTGTAAACTGGCATGCTTCCATGTACAAAATGCTACTTGGGAACAAACTGTTATTATCATTATTTAGTTGTCGAAATCGATGTTTATTAAAATGTAGATTGATCTCCGGGTGAGATCATCTGAAATATAGGAACCCTAACTTTTGTGTGTTTAGAGAATGAAATAATGTATTACACCATTCACTCAGTTTGTTGATATATCTCTGTATTATGTCATTAACATTTCAACTTTTGTCCGGGTAGAATGTATATACAACTTTGAGGTCGCTAGCAAACGCAAAGGTTTTACCATCTTGAAAACAGTGGCATATGTCATTAACATACATAATAAATAATAAAGGTCTAATGACTGAACCCTTGAAGATATCACTAGTGGTATTTTGAGTACGTGAGAGATGTTGTCCCCGTTTGATCAATCGGATGCTATCTTTCAAAATGAAGGTATCCACTAGTGCGAATTTGCCACCTATTCCGAAGGCTTTCAACTTATATAAGAGAGCTGATTGAAGCACTTTGTCAAACGCATTAGTGAAGTTGTAGTATAGGGTGACAATTAGTTTTCCCTTATTTCTATTGATTATTATGCAATCAAAGTATTTTAGGTGTAAAGTTACGAAGGATTTCTGAGACGTCAAGCCGTACTGGGAAGATATAATTAATTTTTGTTTAACTGAGTGAGTGCGAATCTCGTATTTTACAACTTTTTCCGTAGCTTAAGATGAAACAGAAGACTGATTAATTGAACAGTAGTTTTCAATACTGAGCTTAGAGCATTTCCAATAGTGAGGAATTATAATGTGTGGTTTTCCACGACCTAGGAAAAGTTCCATCTTCTAAAAAGAGATTAAATATTTTGGTGAGCAGTATTGAAAAAGTTGAGCTATCATATTTAATCGAATCAACCAGTCTTCCATTATCCCCACTACTTAATCAAGGTTTTAGTTATCTTATAGCACTTCTTACATTACTGATTGTAAACTCCAAGTCAGCTAATTTACGGTGGTTGAAATTACTGACCGTTCCTATACATAGAGTGTTTCTAGTACAATAGTAGTGCAATGGATTCGATAAATGCTTGAGAGATCTCCATAGGGTTACTAGTCATTTTACTTCTGACATTCAGAATAGTAGGAAGACTTGACTGAGCACAAAGTTTCTTTCAGAGGATGGCTGAGAAATAGGCTATTTTGTCAGGTAATTTCAGGTGCATTTTTTCGGCATCTAATTCTCTCGTCTTACTATAGCTTGCTATATTTATCATTACTGAATGGATACTTAAAATTACAGAAAAGTCATACTGAATGAATATCCTCTTTCGTAACTTCCTCAGTTTGTTTTTAAATTTGACGAAGTTGTATTCGCAATTTGAAATATGTAGTTTAATCGATTTAAAAGGTCCAACATAGTCAAGACTTGAATTTATATTGTGGTAAAAAGCATTTTGTGAGTTATTAACCTCGCAAAAGAAGAAAAGTATGTCCGAATTCAGATCATCTAGCAATTTCTTGATATGAGACCAGTCAATCTGAGCATAGTTTCCCCGAAGATCAAAGGATTGTTTGTTTCACTCTTAGTACATGAACATTCATTGACAATTATCTGGCAATCGACAGCGTTGTGATCGCTGCAAGGAAATTCAAGGCCAGTGTTCTCTGTATACTTGGGGGCATTATGTAAAAAGGTCAAGTTTAATAAAGTGGATTTCCGTATGGCTTTACATACTACTTGAGCCCATGCATTACTTTCGAGTATTTCGAAGAATTTATCAAAGTGTGAAGGTTCATGTAAATGGTTCCAAATAACAGAAGACATATTGAAGTCTCCTTCTATTAACTTGGCCACAAGCAGCAATGATCATGATGCGAATATATGACTTATTTGTTGTGTAAATGTATGAGTAGCACTAGTCGGTCTATAAATGCAACCTATCAGAAACTAACGATGCATACAGTTGTCAATGCTGAAAAATATAGCGTCATCTGAAAGTTCACTATCTCTCGGGAAGATAATCAATGAATAAAAATTGGATCAAACATATATTATGCATCCTCCACCTTTTCCTGAATTCCTATCTTCGCAATATATGACAATTATGAACTTAAAATGTAAGGTCTGAAATATCGGGAGTATACCAAGTTTTGTTTATTAGGACACAGCATGGGTTGACTAAGTACATTGAGGAATTAAGATGAATGATTTTGTTGCGAAGGGAACGGCAGTTAAATAGAATAGTAGAAAACTCTATGGGAATAATGAAATTAGATAGGTCACGAGATAGCTGAACGAGTGGAGAATCTTAATGAACACTGTTTAGACCGGGAAAAGAAGAGAGAGTATAGGTATGTAGTAGCAGGTGAGACATTAGTTGTAGAAGGTTGAGTGGGGATACATTGTCACCTGGTAAAGCACCATCTATATGATGATATGGAATAAATAAGGACTGAATAGGAGCACTTATGATGGGAAAACAAAGAAGCAGACTTTGAATATTCGTTGTTTGTACAAAATGCTAAGTTATGAGTTGAAGCTTCGTTTGAGTCCATTTGAACGAAGAGTTTATTGCATAGCGGTTTATATGAAAAATTAGTGGTAGATTGTAGGCAGGCAGCCAGTAATTATAAAGTGGCTCATTGTTATCGTATGCCATAGAGGCATTTTCAAGTAACCCGTGGTTATGATGGGCTGTATTTTGAGATTTACTAATGGTGTGTACGAACTCGATGTGAGTATCGGGCAGCTAAAGAGAAGTGTAGGGCTATTGATATAGGTGTAATAAGCCTGCCAAGAAGGGTTTGTAAGTATTTCGTGTGTCCTACCCAGTCTTTATGCTGATTTTTATTGTTTAGTGGTATGAAGTCCAAATAAATTTGGTTATAATTCAAAGAATATGTGGAACGTAAGTTTTTAAGCACATAAGATCTGTCCTGATGAGTTGTTGAGGTTTTGGGAGTGCATCCTGCTTTACTGGAAATATGGTACATAGATTTAGCGCGATTGTTTTTGGTAATACTCCATTCCACATGGATTTGATTTGCAGCGAAATACGCCTTTCCAGTATTTGATGAAAAGTACAAAATGTCTACTTGATTGGGACACCTCTGCTGCTTTGAGCAACAGCGGCAGAACTAAGACGATTTTGTCTAATATATTGAACAAACCGACGTTCATGTGGAGATCGACTCTAGTGGGAAGCTAATGTAGTAACTTATGTTGATTAGTTAAAGTTTGACCTTAAACGTTAAGCATAAACCAAAAAAAATGCCCAGTTATTCATTTGCTTCTTTATTCTGCATAGGGATTATATTTTCTATAATCGTATATTGAACATTGAGAAGATTTGCATGTTTGAATGATTAGTATCTCGTTCCACTGTCTTTTGTCTCACTATAGTAAAATAAAACTTATTTCCTAATAATCTGGTTTATTCTATTAATAGAACAGGGACTTATAAAAGCGTTAAAACTCTACAGAATACCGTTTACTGCTTCTAAATATTAGAAAAACAAATAATGGCTAGCAATTAGTACTAACACGAATATTTACTGTACTCTTAAATTGGAATGCTGGGTCTAGAGCTTATCTCTGTTGGATTCACTACTACTAATTAGTCAGTGGGAAGTCTGATAAATTATCGACATTGTAAAACACTGTGAAAGTTTTTGACCAGTTTTTACGTACATGTATTATTACTAAGCCCAATCACAGCAACTGACTAATGTAATAGAAAATATTCTCTCCAAAACAAACTAATTAGGGCATAAATTATAGTTAATCTTCTTCATGGTAAGCTTCTGTCCCAACATTTAGCTATCTAATACACATATAACTGGAAACAAACCTTAAAACGAGACTGTCCTACACCGAAAACCAATTGCAGTGCAGTTAAAAATATCATTTATGACTGCAGTTGCTGATGGACAAACAAAAATATTTACCTCAGTTTTAAGAATCGTTTACCACTTTTTAAAAAGAGATAGCCACCTGCCATTGACATATATATTTTTATAGTTGTTGTAACGCAGTTATCATTAATATTATCACTACCTGGCATCTAAATATTCGCGCAATATATTTGATTCTAGTGCCAGCAAATATTTTACTTAAAGGTAAAATATGAAATTCCGTGGTAAGCACGTAAGAGTATTTTATCATTCCAGTTGGCCACCACTTATAGAAAGGTGTTTACTACTTGTTGGCACTTTAAAATTCACTTTGCTTGTATGAAATTCCTCTGTTTTTACTGTCAAGCAATTCATTCAACTTGCACTTGGTGTCACTTAGCTGTGCTCTATCTCTGTAATAAATCTAATTTTTGTTCATTTGCCTCTTTATTATAACAGTTATTGGGTTAATGATTGCAATTAGGTCCTTATGTGTGTTTTTTGGCATATATTACTTACTACTAATGTATTCAGTTTTGATTTACTGGGTTTCAGGGTCTTATCTAGAGCCATATTAAGCTAATGTTTTAGCTATCCGTACTTGAGTGATTTAACTCAGTTGATTGATTGTAGATATAATCTGTTATTTTTAGGTTAGGAAAATATTTGTTTGTCGAGATTTGTAGATTAACTGCATACGTTGGTCGGATCCCTCTGGCTGTATGGTGAAAGGGAACTGTTGAAGTTAGTACACTAAATTTGTGTTTAATGTTAAATATAGTACCACATTAATACTAACAAATCGTGTCATTTGATATCCCAATGAAGATTCGTGCGTGATTTAAGAATCTGTCTACTCTCTACAGAAGCATAGTTGACTTTTAGACTTTAACTGGATTTTCGATTTCTACAGATACCGTATGCTAGTGTCAGAAGTTTATTTTAAATTATCTTTCATTGCTATAACCATTGCTATAACCATGACCATGCGTGTAAACTTGTGTGGTTAACACGTAACTCTATGATGATTAAACCGTTACACTACTTCATTCATTATGCGATAGGGTTTCGGTTATTAGCTAAGCCTATGGTAGAAATCAACGAACCCATCCCCATGGGTTTCAAAGTTAAAATCTCTAGGTCATCCTATAAGTTTCAAGCACTGTCTTTATAATCCCGAACTGAGACTTAAACCAAAAATCTCTTATACTGATTAATGATAAGTAACGAGAAATGTGTTCACTACCGTCTCCAATCATGGTAAACCTGCATGCTCCTGAAATTAGATCCCACCACCGAAAACTGGCCCGAAATCATCCTTACTTCGAAGGATCTCTCGGACCGATCGAACGAATCCTGGCCTATGAAAAAGTCAATTCACAGTTAGAGAGGAACGGCAACATGAAAAACAGTATTCCCCATCATTATCGTTTGTGTTTATGAACAGAGGAATGGAACTAAGGATGACAGGTTAATTCACGACATGGTTCATTATAGCTATGCATTACAACTGCTTAATGCTAATGACATACGTGGTAAGAAAATTGCGAGACTATTCATACCTTCTCATCTTATCATTTCACCAAAACACAGATTACCTCTAGTAAAATTGGATATCAACGAAACCATAACGGAACTCTTACATCCCTAGTACAGTAAATTCTACAAATCTCTGAAAAGGGCTCAGGATCACTGAGATAACATCCAGGTCAGCAGTAAAATTTTAAGTAAGAAGTACGATGATCTACTGTGTAGATTACCACAAAGAAATCTAAGAATCCGGTATACACGGGTTAGTTAGGAAATACTGTCAGAGTCCAAGTATTCCATGCTGCCAGCAGATTAGTGATACATGGCCAACTTGGTAGAAAGCTAGGATGGGATACAGATAGTAAAGAATTAATAAGTAAATTCAGAGACAATCACTCACAATTGCTTTAATGGCCTTCTGTATTAAGGACAGTAAGAAAATTGTACGATAGTTGGAGGCCTCTACTTTGCTGACGAAGGGAATATAGGTTTTGGAGAAACTAGGTTGAAATTCTTTGAGTCGTTCAGTCAAGTCAGGAAGAAAGCCCGTGTACCATCAAAGAACCTTGATCAATTAGCTTAGAAGTAGGTGATTTTTTCTTTAGTATGTCTATAAAAGAGCTCATTATTGAGTTTAATAGACTTTATCAGGAGATTTTCGTAATTTGTTCTTTCCCATTTAAATTCAAAAGTGTATTTGCTTGTGTAGGGCTGTATATGGTAGTAAGTCCCCAGGGCTTCAGAGAGTCGACGTAAATATCAGGCCACGCGCTTACTCCTGATAATCTTGTATGTGTCGGACGTTAGTCAGGAGGTGGGTTTAAGAACCTCATTACAATGCTTGTCAAAGACTGAAGGGAAGTTACTTTAGTTAATTACCATATTCCCGCGTTCACAGGGTCATGTACACTCCATCATAGTATTTTTCTTCAGGCCCCCCACTTATCCCTGATAAACTATGTTCCACTGGGATACAAGGAAGGGAAGCATTAAACAGTAAAAATATATGATCACTATTATTCTCAGGCTTGGGATTCCCAAATCCAAAAAGTAAGTTTCGTGAATAAGGAACATGCGACATAATCTAAAAGCATTACAACTTGAACCCGCAGTAGTCACACTAAAATATGTTATCGTGTAGCTAAGGATCATCGAGTAAGTGCATATGGTTGGTTACTTATTTAGAATTTTGGTTTGGAGAGAAGAGAATAGTGACGTTAAGGTAATCGAATAGCAGTATGTAGGCAAGATTTGAATAGGCTGATACACGGATTACAGAATAAAGCATCACAATGGTTGTGTTCAGAAGTAATGGTTGTAGGCACGAAGAGAAGAAAAAAGTGGAGCTACCCCACTTCAAAGTTTGTCGAACCTTCAGTTGAACTTCACCCTGATAACTCCTATCTACTTTTGTAACACCAACCTACTGAAAACATGAAGTAGTTGAACGCTAGCGTTAAAAAACTACTGTCCCGTGTACATTATCCTCTAAAGATTTATCCAAAGCATCCAAAAGAGTGGGTCAACTTATTCTCTGAAGGAAACCGTAATTAATAGATATTAGTGAGAGTTTCACTAAGTGAAAGGTCTCTGGCGGTCACAGTTGGTTCTGTTTTCCCTAGTTGGCTTACTAGTGTAGTTCCACAAGGTTTTATTCAGGGACTACTCTTTTCCTATTGTTTGTAAACAACCTCCCTCGTAACTTAGAATTACAAACCCTTCTATACGTTTACTTCCTCTTAGTACTAATAAATTAAAAAAAATTCTGATGGTGAACAACAAAAATAAATTTTGTGAGTAGATACTTGATGGGTCCAGCATTTCCCCTTCTTCTTCAGAAAAATACCTAGGTATAACCTTCAGTGATACTCAAGACTTATTTTTTCATCAGGATTCTACAACTAATAAAACCTATTCAGTCTTGTGGTTTTCGGCTTGAACTTCAGATAGCCTTTCGTCTATGTTTTCAGTACATGCCAAAGACAATTCCTGAAAACACTCATGAACCAAATCTTTCTACCTTCAAAAGGTGAAGCGCACCCCGGTTTATGACCAAGTTATGCTTGTCGTACAACCACAGCAACTTCTAGCAATTGAACCCACTCTTACTAATGAGAACAAATCAAAAGGCGATGAAGGATGGAAGAGAAATTATATTTGATCGTAAACAGAGCTTCAATGGAATAGTAACGTCTAGGCTGGCAAACTAGAGAGAGACACTTCCGACGGTGGTTAGAGGTGTGATCTGGTGGTGGTGCGTGACTGTGAGCTTTCAACTTGTCGTGTCCGCTAGAACAAATATGGTCAACATCAATGTCGTGAGCCTATGCAACTAGTTATTTCGGGGACTATTTACCGCTACAAAGGATAGTGTTACATTGGGTTGTGCTCAAAGAAGAGCGACCAAAAAACAAAGTGGGTTTAGAAATGAACCTTATACAGCTCAACTCAATGCATTTAATTTGAATACTGTATAGTACAGAGGAGTAAGAGGGAATATACTTTTTGTGAATTATATGGCTGAAAACCCTCCTCATACTAACATGTTATTAATTATGCACAAAATGATACTTGAGAATAGAACTATTATTATCATTATTATTACTGTTATTATTATAAAGAAATGTCTCAAGTTAAACAAAAGAGTTCACCCTTATAGGATAGAGCTCGCAAAATTCAGTTAACCTTTCGTGATTAGGATTGGCAAACTGTGGAACTTTTTACCCAATAAGGTTGTGTTGATCTAGTTCAACAAAGTCTGAAGTTCAAAGTTTTACGTTTTAAATGAATAAATCAGTCGGCTTTCTGGGTCACACACACTTTTAATTTGTTTCGGCTTCGTGTTTTTAGCATGACAATATACGACTACGAGGGATACGTAGATAAGGATGATGTTGAATCAATCACAGATGTTGCCATAGATCCGGAATGGGAACTGCAACAAAAGAAGGTACAATCGAATATTTTACTTTGGGATATTTGACGATAGACTTTCACCGCATGGTGCAATGCTCACTTGAGAAATGTCAACGAGCAAATCAATGTCATAGAAAATGACTTCCAAGATGGACTAAAGTTAATGAAATTACTCGAAGTAATCTCAGGTGAACAATTACCGAAGCCTGACAGAGGAAAAATGAGGTTTCATAAAATTGCTAATGTAAACAAAGCTCTCGATTTCATCGAGAGCAAAGGAGTAAAGCTTGTGTCTATCGGGGCTGAGGGTAATTTTTGAAATTGTCTACCAGTTTGTAGAAATTGTTGACGGCAATGTAAAAATGACTCTTGGGATGATATGGACAATTATTCTTCGCTTTGCTATTCAGGATATACAGATTGAAGGTACTACATTCTCATCCTTCACACTACTCTGGTTCAGATTCATCTGCAAAAGAAGGTTTGCTACTTTGGTGTCAAAGGCAGACTGCTCCGTATAAAAATGTTCGCGTTGAAAATTTTCACACCAGGTTTGTCATTAAGCATAAAATTTAATACTCTAAAGTTTTAAGGATGGATTGGCATTTTGTGCTATAATACACAGAAATCGACCACAAATAATAAATTACTCCCAACTCAGTGCAGTATGTAGCATTTGTCTTATTTCTCTGTAGCGTGATCCAATCAAAAATTTAAATCTTGCTTTCGATGTTGCCGAGAAGCACCTTGATATCCCTAAAATGCTAGATCCTGAAGGTAGATCAAATGTATCTGGTTTTTACGTTTTTTAGATATGGTTAGCAGTAAGAAGTGTGATGAACGTTCGGTGATGGCATACTTATCATCATACTATCATGTTTTCTCAGGATCTCACAAAGTAAGCTTCTTGGATTTTTGGTTGTGCATTTAACGTTTTTGTACACGCATCGAATCAACTTTAAGTTTCGCTTCTCGTTTCTGCTTCACAAATGCCTGCCTGTTTTTTGGTACTTTATAATCTCTGGTCAATTTTATTTATTCCGATCTATTTTTTATAGATGAACATCGCAGCTACTCGTATCACTAATAATCTGCGTATGATTCGTGAAAATCAAAGTTTGAAAGAATGCTACGAAACAATTTCCACCAGTCTCTTGAGCTGGATTAAGATGAAGCTTGAAGAATTCGAAGTACGTCTGGAGATATCACTCAATTCTCTAATTCTGGCTTCTTTAATTTTTATCGTCTTGTTTTTAAGTATTATCATATATCACAAGCTTTCTCATATACTAAACTAAGAGGCATGTGAAGTGCAACAGTAAAAGTTATAAAGGCGGTTACTCGTAGACACTTACAATATCACTATCGCATCGGGTAACATATTTATGATACTTTTTTTTATTTCTTTGTCTCATTTTTAATTTGCAGCATATATTTCGTACCGCTGGTACACAAGAAAGTTTGAGCTAATGTACTTCCTCTTGCAGCCTATTGTTGGTCATAGGGCGGCTCAGTGGTCAAGTATCTAAGCGTTTAAAGATTTTATTTCCCCTAGCAGCTAACGAATCCTGAACTTTCAGGTATCGAATATAGTAATACAATATACACTAGTGAACTGTTCTACCAAGTCATATTATTTTTTGATTCATAAGGAAATTCCAGTTGTGTTTGACAAATAGTTAGTATTTGTGTTACTTATGGGTACACTATTGATTTATGCTATACCGTTTCACTTGTTCTCGCTTCAGCATCGAGATCCCCAAACATCTGTTCCTGTCGTTGAAGGATTACAGCAAAAGTTTCGGCTGTATTGTCGCCAAGAGAAACCATCTAAATTGCAAGAGAAAGCCCGCTTGGAAACAACATACAACACGCTTCAAACACGCTTACGACTAAATAACAAAACCCCTTATGTTCCAGCTACTGGACGTTTGCTAACAGATATTTCTAGGAATTGGAGTTCTTTAGAACAGGCTGACAAAGTTTATGAGGTTGGTTTTGAGGATTTGTCTGCTTTCCATTCATATAAAGATTCATTAGTTCTTGATCGACACGTCTCAGTACTATTCACAATATTTTAATCTAAAGCTCATGAAGAGCAAACTCGAGAATAGTAAGGTGGTTTCAGACCTGAATGTGGTTGTATAGACCAAATATTCACACTTAGGCAGGTTCTGGAACATAGGCACACTTTCAGACCCCAACAATATCTGTATTCATTGGTCTTTTAAGCGGCTTTTTATTCTATCGATTGTGAGGTTATGTGGCAATGTCTATTATTGAAAGGCGTACCAGAGAAGTACATTAACCTTATACAGGGTCTTTACTCAAATACCACGTGTCAGGTTAGAACTCATGGCGGATTGTCGTCGGAATTGATTACCTTAAGTGGTGTTCGACTAGGTTGTCCGCTTTCCCCATTTTTGTTTAATTTTATCACTGACATACTTTTGTAGTTAACATTGTCATCGTCTGATTTCTCCGGGGTTGATCTTCTTCCAGGAGATAAATTTACTGACTTTGAATATGCAGATGATATAGTTTTATTGGGTGGAGATGTTGATAAAATGCAGAATCTTTTGACTGCCTTGAACGTGTATGTAAGCATGTTTGGGATGCGATACTCCCCGTCCAGATGCAAAATGTTTCTTCAGGATTGGCTTGATTCCGCACTGAAGTTAGTGATAGGAAGCGAAGCAGTTGAATGGGTTGACCACTTCACTTATCTTGGGAGCCTCATCAGTCCTGATGGTCTAGTGTCTGCTGAAATTTAGGCTCGTATACATAAGGCCCAATTGGCTTTTGCCAATTTGCATCACTTGTGGCATAGGCGAGGCATCCGTCTTTAGACCAAAGGACGCGTTTACTGCGCTGCAGTCGGATCCGTTTTACTTGGATGGATGTGAAACATGGCCATTAAGGATGAAGGATATTCGTAGGCTTCTAGTATTCGGTCATAGATGTCTTCGAAGCATTGCCCATGTTTGCTGGGACCACCGAGTAAGCAATACGTGGGTTAGGAATAGAGTACTAGGTAAACACGGTGAGTCTATTGATGGAGTAGTAAATCTTCATCAGCTGAGGTGGTTAGGACATATGTTACGTATGCCTGACCATCGCTTACCTTGACGAGCAATGCTATCTAGTGTGGGAGTAGGCTGGAAGAAAGCTAGGGGCGGCCAAACAAAACATGGCACCAATCCATGAAGTCATTGACAATTGTGCTGAGCTGTGTTGATAGGTGCAAACTACCTGGTTAGGGTCCATGTGATGATCGTAACCAATGGTTAGAAACTAGGGGGTATGGCTCAAAATCGTTGGGAATGGCGCGGATGCGTCCGGTCCTTGTCTTCTTCCAAATTCTGAGTTTCTGAACTTATAATTTTTTCTTTACTGAATTATATTTTCTTAAATCTTATCTCCAATCTCTATTCCTTACCATTAATACTAATTATGTTATTACCTTCCCTACTCTGGGATTTGGTCCGACACTTTAATCTGTATCTGCTAATTGGGGTATAGCAACTTAAACTGGTGTACGCATGTACAAAGTTCTACGTTGTAATTAACCGACTGAAATTATCTCAATCACTAGCACTCCACTATCTTTGAAATTTTAGCGTGCAAGTTGAGTAGTGATTTACGAGGTCATATATAATTTTATTTCGAATACTCACAGTTATTACGTTTCCTTTCTTGGTAAACCTTTGTTGAAACCTATACTGTTCAAGTATCTGTTACCGTTATTCATACGTTCATAATAAATCGCTGTTCAACCCTTCCTGGTTCTTAATGGTGTTCTAACTAAGCTGAATTTGTGGTGTATAATTTAAACTCAGCAATCTTTATGATGCCCAAGGAATTTGTTTGATTTTAGATGTTGTTTTTATTGTAAATCTCTTGTCTCTAGGAATGGTTATTGGAAGAATTGCAAAGATTAGAGCGTCTTGAATATCTGGCTAAGAAGTTCGACGTGAAATGTTCCACCCACGAAGCATGGACTATGGGAAAACCGGAAGCACTTGCTTCGAACGATTTCCGTTCAGCTACACTATCTGAAATGCGTGCACTTCAAAAAAAACATGAAGCTTTCCAGTCGGATATGACGGCTCATCATGCTCGTATAGAGCACATTCAAGCTCTTACGGAAGAACTAAAGTAAATGTTTTTGGCTTTTTTTCTTGAACGAAAATATTGAACGTATTTGCTTATCTAAAATGCTTGAAATGTACGATGTAATTAGACACCAGAGTACATCACATAAACGAAGTGATATTTTAAATAAATGGAAAGGGAGTGATTGTACTGTCAGTAAATAAATGAATAAGAACGGTATTTAATAAATGGCAGTTCTTTAAAAAAAATTAGTAAGAAAGACTTTTCGGTTGAATAAGGTTATTTCATGTTTATGAAGAACAGGATAACATTAGTTTCTCTTCTGACCATTGTGTGATAGCGTCTCATGCCATTTAGTTGCACTGTCTCGTTTTCATGCAATTATTTTTCGTGTCACATTGTTATGTCACATGTCATGGACTGATAACCCTTTGGTTTTTCTCACCCGGTTGCAGAGCTCAGATATTATTTTCCTTGTTGATTCCTTTGTGTTAGCACGAAACGAGCCTGATTAAAGCATGCTCAAAACATGCTTACGAAGCTGTGCTGTGATTGGTCCGTTCTTAGCCAACTTGAGCCAACGACCAATCAGGAAGTTTCTAGAATACTCGATACCATTGTTTATATAAACCCTAGTGTAAATTGTTTGCTTGGCTTTTGCCTTTCGCCTCCTGCTGTTATTTCCTCAATACATCTTGCTACCTGCTCTTCTCTTGTTCTGATTTGGGATCAAGTCGCTGTCGTTGTCGAACCGTAGAATACTAAGCGGGATTAGCACATGATATTACTGGGACTAATAGAGATAACAGTAGGCCAATTTAGCACTTTGATATAATAGTGTTTAAATATGACACTGTCACTGCGTATTTTGTGCAGATATTTGTTCATATGTGCATATTTTCACATCCCCAGATTCCTTGGGGTAATGGGTTGATTTAATTCTAATGTTGAAATGCTATTTAGGTTAAACTGGCACTAAGCGAAAAACGAAAATGAACTTACTATTTCTTTCTTTATGAATGCGTTGAATTATTCTCACTGTTTTCATATTAATATTTATAACTTTGAGTGATACATATTTTATGTCGTTAATGCTTACCTGCAACTATGGTTAGTTATTTCTATGTAAACCTAGACTATCGTGTGAGGTTTATTTAGTGTTGTAGTAAGGGAAGAAGTGTCATAATGAGTAACTAACTGAAAAAGTAATTCAAAATAGACCTCGAATCTTTTTTTCTTTACTTCAAGCCTGGAGTTATTTTTGTTATTTATTACTTATTTACTCAACTAGATACACATACAAGATAATGGCTTCAAGGTTTATTCATCAGAGACTGCTTATTAAGCTATAGTATTTAATGGTATTTAATTAGCGTCATATGAACATATTGTTTGTGTACTGTTCAGTAGTTTAATTTTTTCATGTTATGACTTTCAAACTCATTGAAGCATGTTTTTTAAATTTAAAGATAGTCAGCTTTTAGCGAATGAGTGTCTCTTGACAGTACAGTACATTTTTTAGTAGGTATCTCTCAAATAAATTCAAATGAAAATGATCTAATTTTAGTCGAAATTTACCATTTAAGCGATTACGTAATTAGCTTATTATCTATGATGTTTGCATTATTTTGACGAAAATTGATACATATTCGCTAGCCTTATTCGTATCTAGTACAATTCATTCAGTTGTGTTAATGGGTTTCTGTTGCTCCTCTATTCGTGAACTTGGTAGCATTTCAGTGGGTTTGGGATTTCTGTTACACTAATTACGTGGAATATTAGTTATTTTATATAGTCACTGTCTTGTATTCCATGCTTAAACTTGATTCCCCGTATTTAGCTTCATAAATTGCCTTATTAGTTTTTGTAGCCTGTTAAAAATTTTTAACCAATTGTTTTCGCTTGTTACCCTTTTAGTTAGTCATTCAATTGACTACTATTTGAAATTATTTATATTTTACATGACTATCAATTATATAGTTATCTTTTCAATTTTGTTCGTTATGTGTCATACCTTTTTTTATACTCATTTTACCAAGAATCGTTTCATTTGTATTAAAGAAAATTCTCCCATTTTGTTCTTTTAGTAAACTGAATCATTTTAACATAAATGTTTTCAATCAACGTTACAACTCTATAATAACTACATGGGATGAAATGAAAAAGTTGTCCTCTCAAAGAGAACGTGAAATATCCGTGAGTTAATTATATATTGTTTTGATATTTAAAGGTGCCATTTCGAATGAGTACTATATATAGATTTTGGTTGAGTACTTCCATTATATTTATTCTGTAACTGTTTAAGTTTGAAAATTTGAGTATTTATTAGTTGATATTTTGAATTAGTGGTCACATCAAACTTAAATCATATTGACATTCGATGTTCTAGACCACAACTAATGCATTTTGAACTCGTATAAGCAGTTTAAACTAATGTCAATATACTGACCATTACTTTTCTGTTTCTAGTTAACGTAGTGTGATATCAGAAATTATCTTATGTATTATTAAGGTTCTTATTTAAGTTCTAAATAACAAGTGATTTAACTTGAAGTTTGTAAAAAAATTTGAGCACATATTTCATATGTTATCAGTAATATGTATCATATGTTTTTAAATTTCCATATTCTTTTGAATTATAATTGTCTTTTTCATGCTTTATTAACAGAAAGCTTTGACTGCTCTGGAAGAAATCGATCAGCTTCACCTCGATTTTGCAAAGCGAGCTGCAGTAAGTAAAAGCCTTTCTTAGGAGATACTTTTCGTATGTCGATAATAGTATTCCCTGATTTTCTTCCCTTATATGCATCATATATCACGCGATAGTCAATTATGAAGGCATAAACACTGGTTTTTCATAAACAGTCAATTAGTTTGGAAGGTAAGTTAACTGGTATATTTCCTGCACTGGATGCCTATGATGGTGACGTTAATGAGATTGATAACTAAAGTGATGATGAGCTCAGTAAATGCAGGTGCTGGGCTTCCAAAATGGACGATAACATTTCTGTAACTAGTTATTACTTCAAAGTCTAAGAATGAAGAAGCAACCGTGTTATGATGATAAAAACTGCTATGACTGATGCGTACAACCAATTAATAGATATGACCTTGTGCGCACGAAGTTACGATAGCAAACGCCAATAAGAATGCCTAATCGGTCCCTGTATGTCTTCCCAATGCCCACTCAATCCCAAGCCAGAATAAGAAAAACACAAGCCTATAAATTAACCAGACAAATCATATTGTATTTTAAACATTCCTTTATATATACACAAATCAGACCACACATCCAGCCAATTAAGGAATTAACACTAATACACAACAAGGGAGACAATGGTAAATGTAACGTGTACACAATTAAGTGTAATTCATAAGTGTGAGATGATATACTAACAGTAAATATGCTGAACGAGAGGATAGGGGAAGGGAAACATAACAATGATAAAGATACAATGTTTACATTACACACAACTGAACTAATAAAATTAATCTTCTGAAACATAGTTCTGAAAGTATGTTATTCTTCGCACAACATAACAGATTGTGTTTCAAACTGTAAATGTTCAGAGCAGTGTACGTTTATTAATTGGTAGCCAGAAAGAGGCCTAATAAGTAATTGGAACGGAAGACGTTTTGTTACAGTAATGTTTTAAGATATATCTAGTTCAGAATTCAGCTATATTTCACACGATGTGGGCAGATTTATTTTTGTCGTTTATTTTAGAGAGAACTTGAATTTAAAGTTCAGGCGATATTAGGGAACGTTTATTTTCTAAACATTTACGGTTGAGTCAGAATTTTTAATGCAAACAAATTCTGGCTGGCACAACTCCATAAATTTGTGTTTCCTTTCTGTAACCTTTTCAATATACCTTTCTTCTAGTTAAGTTTATCCACGTAGTGATCAAATTGAATAGAATAGAATTATTGGTCATATTTACAACATATTACAGATAGATCTTTTATGATTCATAAGTTCCCATCAACTACTTTTGTTTATTACCAATTTTAGCCTTTTAATAATTGGATGGAACAGACAGAAGAGGATTTGCGTGACACATTCATTGTTCATACAATGCCTGAAGTTGAGGTAAGATTAGTGTAATTCAGTCAAGACGAAGTGAGATTGAAAAGACCTTTTCTTGTGCTTTTGAGTACCATACCGCATATACTTTTGATTGATTGGAGCTTCGTTTCATTGATGTAGACGACCCAATTTCAAAAAAAATGTATTTTATGTTAATTTATACACTACTTCGCTTATTGAGGTAACCAAGTAGTAAAATAACCACAGGAGGTATGTTGTTCATCTTAGTATAACACCAATGGAGTATTCATTCTTTACTTTTAGTGAAAATGATAATAAATAATAGTTCATTTTAATTTACTATCGTTCGTAAACACATTACTGGCAACAACTCTTTTGTATGCTTACTGATCCACTAGTCTTGAAAGGTATTTTAGACTGTACATTTACTATATACGAACAAAATGATCCTTAGTAGATGAAGTCAAAGACCTTACTCTTAACTGTATTAACCGATCAAATTTCTTTTACATTTAGAATTTCAAAAGTTCTCCTATTAAATCTAGTCACTAATAGACATTCGTTTTAACTAATGGCGCAGGAAACTTACCGTTTTCATCGCAATCTGAATTGAAAGGAATAACCCTTCATTTGTGTGCCATGATAAAAAATTTATCAATAGAGCAAAATACATATTCAATTCCTCTTTGTTATATATGTATAAACATAATCCGAGAATGCATTATTCAGGATTGTATCCTGCTAGTGCTTTTATTTTAGGCTTATATCATTTCACAGTAAAGCCCACCCCCAGAAGTACATAGACCTTATGAAGGCTGTTTACTCGAACACTATTCGTCGAATCTGAGCATATGGCAAACTGTCATCACAACTTGTAACCTCAAGTGGTGCCCGTCAGATCTTCCCACTATTCCGTTCTTAATTTCATGATAAGTTTACTGCTGGAAATTTTTCTGTCATTGTCTGGATTTTCAGGAATCGATCTATCAGGGGATCCACTAATTGACCCAGAATACGCAGATAACATAATCCTGTTTAGTAGTGACACTAATAAAAAGCAATCTTTTGATGGGGTTGAATAATAATGCAAGTATGTCCGGGATACGTTTCTCCCCTTTTAAATGCAAACTTGCTCTAGGACGGTTCTGTGTTAACACCTGTACTAAAGATTGGGTGGGTGGACGGCGAGTAGTTGGATATGTTGATCACTTTACTTATTTCGGAAGTATGATCAGCCTTGATGGGTTGATGTCTGAGGAAATCTTTGGAGAGGCAAGTTGTAAACATTTATTTCTTTACCATTGGTTCGAATTGTGAGGAAGTTAGCATGTTTTGTTTTAGTATAATTAGCACACTGATTGCGGATGGTACTAAGTATAAGTAAACATGTTAAAAATAGGTACTGAAAATTAACGTGGTACGGAAATTACACACATTGATATTATCATATTTTCATGTGTGTTTATTTATTACTTTCAACACGTTATTTGTTTTACTATACTCTTGCAGAAATTAATTGCAGCTCATGAAACATTTGAAAATACATTAGACGAAGCTGAGAATGAAAGTCGTCAACTTCAGTTATGTGCACAAAAGGTTGGAGAAATAGCGGATGAATATAAACTAGTGAATGCTACACAGAATCCTTACACAAATATTAAACCTCATGTAAGTTTCCTAATTTGTAATATAATGTTTGCTATAAGTCTGATTTCAACTCTGAAGTTAGAATTGTGGGGATGTTAACTTTGGTCAGTTTTTAAAATTACTTTTCGTTCTACAAGGCTGTACTCTTAACTACATCAAAATATCGAAGTTTTGTCAAGTCTGTGGACTGTACAACTAAAAAGTCTAATTCTATGCGCTTACTGTAATTCTAAACTCCGGAGAGGGACAATATTTGACTATTTGAAATGTCACCAAGTGTAAAGTTAAATTAGAATAATAATATGGACTATTTAAATAAAGATCGACTTCTCTAACTTATTGGACACTTGTGTTTTTAACTCTATCATATAATTTCCTACGTGGAACAGTGCCACGAGAAGTTTTGTTGTATGTCTAAGGGATCTGTTTCCTCTCCTCTTTAGGGATATTCGACGATTATGTGTACAATCATTGTTGAGTCTAAAACATTGATCACTTCCGATATCATCAGCACATAGTTGATACTGATGTAGTGATACATTCAGACATTATGAAGGTCATTTTTCAATAGATTTTACCATCTCGAAACATGTTTAAATAATCCAAATACGTTTAACGACAAATATTCCAGTAACTTTTATATAATATTTATATGGCTTCACAGAACAATGATTTTTCATTTAGTAGTATTCACCTTGATGAGCAAATACCCTGAAAGCTTAAGTTCTAATCGGCAAGCATTAGTCATTTATAAATTGTATCACATTTAAACTGTTCCGCGAATCGGTTAGTCATAAAAAATGTTAGACGCTTCACGTATTTGTGTCGGTCCAGATCTCCACACTATGTCAGTACAGTAAGATTAATTTATCGAAATTGAAACCAAAGTAGTAGTATCAATGGTAGCATAAGAGGTTTAAGAGTAAAGAATATGATTCGAACAGAAAGCATTGTTTCTCGGAAAGGAATTTTCTAAACGGAATTTAGAACTAAGAACTTAGGAGTAGACGAAAGGTAGGTCTTGTCACACCTTTATGAAAAATACTGAACTATATCATCCAACATTTTTAATTGTTGGTCACGATGATCACCCAAACTCTAATCATGTAACCTGCACTTACTAACATGGCTCAGACTGAGTCAATAACTTCATGAACTGGTGCTACGAATCTTAAAAAATATCTACCATTTTATTTCTAATCTCATGACTTCGTTTTCTTTCAGAGACTAAATCTATCTGCTTTGTTGTAAATATCAGAATTCTTTGTCGCGTATAAATGACTATCCGTTATGATATCTTATCTATTTAATAAATCATAGAAATTTGAAAATTTTGAAACAGAATGACTACATCCGTCTTATACTCCTGTATTGTCAGCGGTAATGAGAACTGCTAGCAAATATTGTTGTCTTAAAGTTAGCTTGTATTGAAGACTTTCAATATCTTATCAAATACTTTACTATTCATTAATTGTTGATGGAAAGTTATCGGTAGAACTATACTATAGTGGCAGACCAGTAGAATTTTAGAACCATTTTTCAAGGTCGCGACGCATTCTTATAATCATGTTTCTGGTTCTAGGTAGTATTCTCAATTTAGATGAATCGGTCATGATAACCTATTTATAAGATAAGATTGTTTTACGTAGAATAATGTTTTGCAATTGTGGACAGGAAATGAAGAAAGTTAGACAATATAAGAAGAGTATGAAGTACATTTTTCGACGTCCTAAGTGCGGCTATAAAAGTAGATCCAAATGGTTTTTTTTAACACCAAATCCAGTGACATTGAGGCGTACGCTAACTACAATCTAGTATTATTAATAAGTAAAAACATGACAATTTAAAATGGATATATCAAATTTGTAAGATTAATAAATCGTCTAAATTTGTCCAATGTTTTTAAATTTGGATAAATTACGATAAAAAATCTCGCCCTTATGACATATTTTTCTCGCGATCCATAATACAGCCTTACGTGCTTTCTTAACATGTTCCACATTGCCTTCATACGGTATGTGGTCATATAGATGAGTTTCTTTATCGTTCTTTATTTATTTAAAAACGCTGAACCACTAAATAACTTTGAAAGGCTTATTACCAATGTAAATTTTACATATCCACTCTAAATTGTCATACTTTTACGTTTTCTTAGTAATACAAGGTCTGAGGGCGAAGTCGTACTGCTGACTGCAGAGGGGTGTGACAGCAGTAAGGTGTTTCCCTCGGACAACCAGCATCTGCAGCGATGCTACCTTCTTACAAGGAAGGAGGGGTTAGAAAAGGTCGGCCCTAAAAATGTCACACCTCACCCTACCTCATGGATTTCCGTCTCCGGCGGTAAGGGTGCCCACTAAGGGCTTTTAAGTGCGGAGCTAATACTCAGAAAACTTTTCATAAAAAGGCCGTGCGTGACAGGCCTCAAGCAGTTGTCCCTTGGGCTCTGCGGTCACGCTCTCAGGTCTCTGAGACCGACACTAATCTGCCTTCTTTTTCAGGTTCCTCAAGAAACACCCTTCCACGGTGTGGGCAGCCGGGAAGTGACAACTGCCCTCATACCCGCAAAAGCACGAGAGTCCAAATTTACTAGGTTGTGGTTAACATGTTCAGTGTTTTTATTGATAAAGGCTGCCATTATAGCATAGTTCTACCCAATTATCTAGTTCGAAGTGCCAAATAATATTAAAGTATAACTCTTCGGAACTGACCTGTTTCATTACATCTGTCACATTTCATGATCTTTCAAAATTAAGCTAACTCTGTCCACCGTTCATTATCAACAATTACATTATTTATATTCTCTATTGATAGATGAACTCGACGATAACTCAGTTTTTCATTTTTACTTTAATCTATAGGAGCTTCCACTTCGTTGGAATATGATACGTGAATTAACACAGAAAAGAAGTGCATTATTACATAGTGAACGTGAACGGCAGTTAGCAAATGATAGACTACGACGTGAATTTGCACAAAAAGCTGAAGCATTCAATTCATCTATTGAAACACATCGTGCAGAAATTGTCAAAATTACCATGGAATCACGTTGTTCATTAGAAGACCAACGAAATTATTTACAGAAATTAGAGGAAGAATTAAACAAGCATCAGGATAAATTGAATGAATTAGAACATGCTAATCAGGTCAGTTAATGTACTCATTATCTCTGTTTTTGATTCTTTCAATTTTTACAAAATGTTTTACAACGAAAGCTAAGCATTGAAACTATTGTATAGCTAAGATACATTTCTTTACTGTTTATATTCGTCACATTTTGTTCTCAGTTGAGTACCATTGAAAAGCCATGAAGTACTAGGCAGTTTTACTGTCATTGTATGGAACCTTCAGTAGTTCACACTCATAACCCTATGGGAAATTAAACCTAGAACCCTTAGGTCTCATAGTGAGTATCTAAACATTAGCACCACTGGGATGGCATCCAGCGGTAGTATTTCTACTTCAAATCAAAGTATGTTTACTTTAGTTCTTAAAGCTCATATTGGAACTTTTAGGATATGAAACATTGTAAATATATACACAAACCGATATTTTAACAATACTTTAAAAATATTGTATGTTTACTGATTAGTAACTTCAAAAACGTTTACCACTGCGTGTTTACGGACATTTAAGAGGTTCTTGTTTTCCTGACTTCATTCTTGACATCTTATTATTACTGATGCCGTACAATAGATATAATCCGAATTTTTGTAATATCATCTTGACCTTAGTTGCTTATTTGACCTAGCCGTCAGGCTTGCCTGTCGTATGAATCAATCAGGCTACACTAATTGGAACAGTTATTTATTCAGGTTCTACCATGCCTAAAAAGTCAAAGAGTGATAAGAATAAGAGCAGCAAACCTAAGGTCCAGGGGTAAAGTCGTATGACTGACTGTATAGGGGTGTGATGGCAAATTGTTTCCCTCAGTTAACCAACAATGGTGTTGCTGCTGTTCTTCTTTGGGAGGACAGTTAGAATATTTTGGCCTCATAACTGAGCAACTCATCACTGATTGACATCATTGGCTGTAAGTCCTTTTAAAGTATGGAGCTATCACCTACAAATATTTACAAAAAGGCCGTGTATGACGGGCAGTTGCCTCTATGGCACTGCCGTCAAACTCCCAGGTCATCAGGACCACACCTAACTCAGTTTCTATTTTAGACACGAAAAAGAAAATCAATTCTATGATATGGATAAACTGGAGGTGGTAACCGCCCTCATACCCTTAACATCATCGCGTGTCATCGATCAGTTACGTGTCTCTGAAATCTGCACATAGCATTCGGACGTGTTCATTCACTTGACCTCATCTAGCCAATATGGTAAGGTGACTGTCAATCACCTTTATTTATCCGCTAATTCGACAACTAGTTTTCATAGCTTTGTTAGTGTAGGTATATCACTAAATATGGCAGCAGAAGAAAACGTATTGAATGGGTGCCTGTAGACATTTCCTTATGTATTATCCGGTTAAGTGGTTCCTTAGAGACACACCTTGTCATTGTTTCATCGTTTGTACTCACTCTCCCATCGATTGCACACTGAGTGAATTTTATAGAAAGCTTCCTAAACTATTTCGTTAAGCTAAGCACTCAGATGTAATATTTATAACAAGTGATTTTAATGTCCTAATTAGTATCTGAAATCAAACTGTAACACACTTTTGGTATTCCACATCAACGAACAGATATTGGGGAACGCCTTACGCAGTTATGCTCGTATAACTGTTTATTTCTCTTAAGTACTAATTGTAAGCATTAGGAAAGGTATCGTTTAAAATGACAACCTTGTTCACCGACTCAATGATAGAATCAATTTAACGCATTTAGATTCTGAGTAAATTCGAGAAACAACTGAAAGTAATTATGGAAACCGAGCTCACTTGGAAGTACCCTGGTAATAAATATAAACGGCTTTGAAAACTAATGGCATTTTTGTGAACCAAAATGGTTAGGTCAAGTCAATGAATTTCAGTGGCGTGTAATGAATTGTTTCTCGTAGATCCATTTCATTAGAGTTTAGTTACAAAACTGAATTAAGACAGCTTAAATCTGGACTAATAAATAATCTGCGAAACGACTGTGAGCAGTTGTGAGTAACGAATGCAAAAAGAATGGAAAGCTGTTTGATTATGTAACACTAGATAGTTTTCAGACTTACAGGAGAAACTGAAACTATGAAATCGAGTGTTAGTAAGACTGTCTCCAAAAGACAACTTTTATCTGTTGTATACCTAGACGCCGGGAACGACAGGTGAAGCAATTCAAAGAGCATTTCACTTGGACCTCAGATACATACTATTCTCAAATAGTCTGCTCAGGAATCCTCTCTGTTTTTCTGTATGAATACAAAAAGTTGCCTTTAAGTGTTCATGACATTCGTAAGTTACTACTATTTGGCAATAAATGTGTTCTGGGGCGTATCCCGCATTTGTTGAGACCATAAAGTACGAAATGCTTAGATTAAATACGGGTTACTATTAAAATATGACAATTCAGTCGATGAGGTTATTGACCTTCACTGATTGTTGTGATTGGCACATATCTTACGTGCACCCAACCATTTCTCAGTTTTACTCAATATGTTCACTGTTGTTGGTGTAGGATAGAAGACCAGGGTCGACCAAACCATGGCGTGACATCAATCCATGGATCCACTGACCGTAGATTTGAACTGTATTAGTAGGTTTAAACTGCCTGGCTAACGTTCGCGCGATTTTCACAACCAAGTAGTGGGAGACTAGGTGGCATGGGTCAGAATCAGAATCAATCACAATGGTGCCGACTTGTTTACTCTTCCTTTAAATTCTAAGTTTGTTATTATTTGATATCTTTATTGCCGCGAATTAATTCTTTTTTACTAATACTAATCTAACTACTATTACTACTACCCTAGTATTCATCTTACTGTCCTAATAGGGTGTGGGGACTTTTACCGATTCGTATAAATACCAAGCTCTACGTTTCACATTACAGACTTTTAGAATTACATAAAAAGTTTGTTTGTGAATGGTCAGTGTAATTTTTACTTTAGTTTCAAGAAAATATGCTCACTATTTGAAACTCTTTACTTCAAATGTTTCAGTGGAAGTTGCAATGGCGCAGGTGCATCCACTCCTTGTCTTCCTCCAAATTCTAGTTTTTGAGCTTCTCATAATTTTATTTCTACTGAATCATTTTCATTTCAAATCTCATCTCTGATCTCTATGCCTTTCCATTAGTACTTGCTTTGTTACTACCTCCCCTACTGTGGGATTCGGTCCGACAATTTAATCTCTATCAGCTTATTGAGGCATGGCAACTTGAACTGATGTACGCATGTACCAAGTTCTACGTTGTAACTGACTGACTGACTGATACCGACATCGCGTTTGTATAAATGATCCATCCGATGAATTGATTGTATTTATTAAGTTAGGTGATGTACTGTATAATCTGTTAATTATTGTAGAATCATGTAACATTGTTTTCTGGTTGTTTTTTCAAACTGACGATGATCAAATACAAGTCACAGATCTGTTTCTTGATCTATAAGAAATTTTAGTTAGAATCGTATTCTGCGGCCTATTTAGTAGGCTTGTTGATAAGATTTTCTTGATTGATTCTAGTATCTTAAAGGTTTTAAATTTGATTGTAAGTTTGATTTCGACTAGTATACTAACCTATATGCATATACATAAATACACTAGTCAAAATAACCATCATTGTACAGTGGCACTTATGAAGCAATTTTCCATTCACCATTCGTAACTAATTCACAAGTGTATTCTGTTCTTAAAAATATCTGTTTGCTAACTAATGATTCGTTGTTTTAACGTGTTTACTCTTTGTTTTCCCGCAAATCATAAACAGGGTTTTATCCCCTTCTTCTTTCTCTAACTCAATTAGCTTCATCGTTACTAGTTAACTCCATCATCTGGTTAAAGCAGTTTGGGACCTGATATATTTATTCATCAAACCAACATGTGACACCATATATATAAAATACATTCCTATGTTGGCTTCATATTAATTAAAAAAACTACGTGTTTTAAGTGTATCATAATTTTCAGTTTTTTTTTTTACAGACGTGACTGATGTGTACCATTATTTATATATTCTTTCTCATGTATGGTCGCTTATGTGTATACTTTTTTCATTCCCTTTATTACGTTGCTCTGGTATACTGCTTTAATTAGACTTTATTATTCCTGGCTTATGATTGGCCTTTTCTAAGTTACTCATACTTATGATAATTATATTAGAACATATGGTTATATTTTCCTATACTGCCTGTAAAACTGCATGAATTTTTATTGCTAATTTGACACAATTTCTATACTACTGCGAGTGTGTTCATGTTGCTTCATTTCCTTTGTCACTTCAGGACTGGCTTAATTCGGCACCAAAGTTAGTGATAGGGAGTGAAACTATTGAATGTGTTAACCGTTTTACTTATCTCGGGAGCCTCATCAGTCCTAACGGTCTGGTGTCCGATGAAATCTCGGCCCGTATACATAAGGCCGGATCGGCTTTTTCCAACCTGCGTCACTTGTAGCGTAGGCGAGACATTCGTTTAATGACGAAAGGATGCGTTTACTGTGCAGCAGTCAGATCTGTTTTACTTTATGGATGTGAAACATGGCCTTTAATGATAGAGGATATTCGTAGGATCCTAGTATTCGATCACAGATGTCTCCGAAACATTGCTCGTGTTTGCTGGGACAACCGAGTAAGCAATGCATGGGTTAGGAATATAGTACTAGGTAAATACGGTAAGTCTATTGATGAAGTAGTGAATCTTCACCAGCTGATGTGGTTATGACATGTGTTGCGTATGCCTGACCACCGTGTACCTCGACGAGCAATGTTGTCTGGTGTGGGAGTAGGCTGGAAGAAAGCTAGGGGCGGCCAAACGAAAACATGGCACCAATCCATGAAGTCACTGACAATTGGGCTGAGCCATGTTAATAGATGTAGACTACCTGGTTGGGGCCCACACGATGATCGTAACAAATGGTTAGAGACTTTAGGTGATATGGCTCAAAATCGATTGCAATGGCGCAGGTGTATCCACTCCTTGTCTTCCTCCAAATTCTGATTTCTGAGCTTATTATAATTTTCTCTTTACTGAATCACTTTTTATCTCAAATCTCATCTCTGATCTCTATGCCTTTCCATTAGTACTTACTCTTTTACTACCATTCCTTACTGTGGGATTTGGTCCGACAATTTAATCTTTATCTGCTGATTGAGGCATGGCAACTTGAACTGATGTACGCATGTACCAAGTTCTACGTTGTAACTGACTGACGGACTTTGTCACTACAATTGAGAGTAATGACAAAAATACCACAATTGACGTCGCGAGCAGAAGCAGCATCAGGTAGATTTCTTTTTGATTAGAGAACTGTTCTAGTGGAATGCCCATTGAGTCTATTCATCTTACGGCTGATCTCCTCCGGCTTCGTCTATACGTATTATGAATCAGTGACTAGCGTGATCTTTTTTAAAAGCCCAGTTGTGATTTTCATTTAAGTATTATCGTTATTAATATTCATTTATCAGACTGATTCATTCATATGTCTAGCGATAATACTCGGTTTCCGTAACCAATACGGAGCTGAGTTTGAATCTACTGCCTAGCGGCTTAATGTCGAACGCCTCTGCTACTGTTCCACCTCTCCACGATGTTAATACTTAATATCATGAATTAAATTCATTTCATCATTCTTTGGTTTCATTTTCTTTTCCGCATATTACAATTTATTTTTAGGCTTTAGAGGATGCATATGTTTTTGAAAATCCATATACTGTTTACTCAATGCCAACATTGCGTGTTGCATGGGAACAGTTGTTTACTTTATTACATTATTCTGTCAATGAAATAGACAATCAAATATTGACAAGAGATTCTAAAGGATTAACAGCTGAACAGATGGACGATTTGCGTACTTCTTTCAAACATTTCGATAAAAATAATACACGACGTTTAGAACCAAATGAATTCAAGGCTTGTCTTGTTTCGTTGGGTTATAAGTTTAGAGATGATATAAAAAGTGTGAGTTATTATTATTATTGTTATCTTATTGATTACTTTTCACTATATCGTGTTTGGTTGATGCAGTTTATTAAACGAGAGGCCAACCCCAGCAACATGATAATCTAAGAGATGGGTGTCTTCTAAAACAAGCTGGGCTTTGTCCCATAATTTATTACTGCTATTAATTATTCTGTACGGATTTTAGTAAAGTCCGATTATAGTGTGTGCTAATTGTGTTACTCGTAAGCTTAAAATGGTTTACTGACTCTGGCTTTAACTTTCAACTAAGGATGCAATAATAGTTAATGCATTTTATGAAGTTAACTTGAAGAGTAAAAGTTATACAACGAAAATTTGTTTCATTTAATTTATACCCTTTAAAAATTTGAATAATGCAAGAATGACAACATTCGCATAATGTTTTGAATTCAATGTATTTCATTGCATTCACATCAGTTACATACAAACTATTGATTCTAGAAAACTCGAAATACTAATACACATGTTGATTAGATTAATTGAAATGCTTAACAGATAACATTTGATTGTTCAGATAGTGAAACTGTGAAAAGATTGAATTAAGAGTATTTATAAATAAATTAGATGTATATTCAAGATATGAAAACAATTGTTCGAGAAAATAATTCAAAGAATCGCATCAACATATGAGTTCTAGAGAATAGTTGAAATGGTCTGATTATGTAATTATGACTATGCATTTATTATGAATTTATGAAGAAAAGAAACAAAATAGAAATGTAGGAATATAACTCGCCGACTTCCTATCATCAATAGTTGGAAAAGGAGACTGGGTCATCAATGTAATGTTACCAGGCAAGGGGGGGGGCAGTTGAAGCTTTACTGCTAACTTCTGACTATAAAGGTCAGGTTTTAATCTTTTAATTGTGGTGGCCTCAGCAAATTTTAGTAGAATCGATTTATATTGATTATTGATATATATATTTTTTCTTTTCTAACTGACCGATTGTATTCAATGATTCATTCACTTTTATTTTGCTTATTTGTTTGATGAGTCATCAGTTGAACTCTCCAACTGTTACTCTTCTTATGAGCGTACTACAACTCGCTTCTCTCAGTGCAGTTCAGAACAGCAACAAAAGAGTATGCAGTACAAAATAGTTTTCACTTGAACTTGCACTAAGCCTCTGATAACACTTGACCCTTTCTCAGAAATTTAAGAAGCATTATTACTATTCCAACTGGCGATGATGCATGCAACAAGCTTGAGAGAATCCCTAAAAATACGTTACTAGAAATATGAGTTTCATTTCATCTAATTTAACTGTATGTACTCGGTTTACATTTTCAAGTTGATGATTTTTAAAATTCTTCGGGAAAATATTACGTTTCCATGCAAGCCTTCATTTTTGTAAGCCTTGTTGTATTGTCAGATTGCGACTAATTTCAGCTTCGTTAATTACACATCCTATACACAAATAAATCTTCGTAAATCATACTGACTTATACATTCATATGAACACTAGAATGGATATATAATGAAAGGTAAATTACAGAGATTTAGGCGGGAATATGTTTTGAACTAAATAAACCCGATATGCAAACAAATCAAACAACCCACAATTTCCTTATCCACTTTTCTTAAGTTCAATCACACGTTGAATATACATGCTGAAATAGGAATGTACAGTAGATTAGCTGCTTTGCTTAGTAGTAAATACGGCCTCTACAACCCCATAAACACTGAAATCCACTAGATTATTATTCATTTGTTACTATTAAAAACGTACTAATTTTATGTAATGTAAACTAAATTATAACAAGACTATATACTACTTATATATAGTAGGGGTTTAACATATTTAAAAATGAGGAAACGGATATATTAAGTGGTCAGTAGCGGTCAGCATGAAGCCGTCATCAATATGTTGTTTATTATGCTGTAGAAAGATTATTTGTTTCTCAATGTTTTTATTTATTTTACAACAGTCATTGTCAAATTTGACGTCTGGTTCTCGTGGTTCTGTATGCGTGAGTTTTGAAATTCGCATTTTTGTGTCTAGAATTACCATTTTGTGCATGGAATGTGTGTTTATCATAAATATTTTGTTCCTTTTATTAACTCGAAAACAGCAGAATAAATTGCATTCATTATATTCTGTTTGGTTCTCACCAGCTACATGAGACGTATAATGTTAGAAAAATCAACATCTAGACAGTAATTTAATAATATTGGTTGCATGCAGTTGAGGATATTATTATTATTATTATTATTATTATTATTATTATTATTATTATTATTATTATTATTATTATCAATACTTTTTTTTTATATTATTCATTGATTTTATTATCGTTTTATGATTCAATTTGGCATTTTGATCAGAATATTGCGTTGACAGGCAGACCGACTTTATATTTAACCTTTTTCAATGTTAACACGTCTGTTTAGATTTCATAGTTCTCTAGGTATCTATGGTCAAAGACTATATTATATGGTGTGATTGTGTAATAATCGATAGTTTGTTGAGTGAATCTGAATTTTGAGGTATTTTATTTCCAACTGTCATAGTTAGAGTATCACTCTATATGCCATGAAAAATAGCACTACAAATATCTGCTGTGGCTGACTGGTCTATATACTATACTACTAGAACTTCTTTGGTATTCCTAGATTCCCATCAACCCAGCGAATTTCTAGAGGCTTAATAATCAAGTCAATCCGTATATAATAACCACATCAACCTAGATCCTATTCTAGCAGTACCTGTCAATCATATTGTCAAGGGTCAACCAAATAAGACAGTCAACAGTCATACAACGATAAATAAAGATTGTAAAAATCATGAAGGTAGCTAATCACAAGCACGAAGATCAGGATGAGTTGAATTAACGCTCATAGAATAACTGAAGGCGCTAATGTTTAGAACGACAATGTCAGCTATCTAATAAAACTGTGTAGCTTACTGAAATTCACAACATTATCATCTACTCTAACTTTAGATCGTCATTATTATATGGTATATTAATCAGTGTACCCTTTGGCCTAACTCATTAATTCAATCGATTAGTTTATCTTAGACAAATATTGTTTATATTTATGCATATATTTTATTATACATTGTATTATACACAATCATATATCTTCTCATAGGTATGTTCTCTTATTATTCTTGTAGTGATATTCCTTTTGTTCTCCAAAATACCTTCTTTATATCAACGTTATATAGTTCTCAGTTATAATAATAATGCTATAACTGTTTGTGCTATTTTTCCTTCTAGCTATAACTACATGTTATTCTCCGATAATTGTAGACCATTTTTAAGAGATGTAAATAAATGCTCACTGTGATTTTTTTTATTTGTAAAACATTTTCTATTGTCACATGTATTTACTTATTGCATGACTAAACAGATTGATTTGATAGAAATAAGTTCTTCCATTTTGTGGTTGATTTTTAATACGAGTCCTGTTTATTGTATATATGTATAACAAATGAAATGTATGCACATATTTGTCTGTGTATACATTTCACTTTTATTTATTGCAAAATTGTAGCACAATTGTGAAATTTCTGAAATCTTGATTTTTCAGTCATATGACCTAATTTATGAAATGAATTAAGCGTTAGATGATTATAATCTTCACATAACATGCTAATCTACCGTTAGTTTGTTTACACATGTTTATGTTTGGCTGTGTACACGTACAGGTAATGAATCACTTGTAGGCTTAAGTTTGAAAACGAATTCTTAGAAATGTGCTTCCCTCGTTTACTATCGATTAGTTGCTTAACATTTTAGCAGTGTGTTCAAAGTATGATCTTTTCACGTGAATACGATGGTTACACTATTTGAGAATTCGTTGGATTGAATCTGCACATCTACCTTTATATAAGCTATTGTTATTTAATAGTATAAAGTTATATTACTAGGTTCCTCAAATTCGAATCAATATAACAATGCTTTTGGTGTTTATATTGCATTCCCGTTATCCTAGCAATTATGTTTGTATTGGATAGTAACTCACCAAGTACAAATTCCTGTCAGTTAGTCAGTCATGAACTACACCAGTTTTAACACATCTGTAAATCCGTCCAAGTTATCTTACTACATCAGGACAGCAATACGAATCATATTTCGATTTCCAGTATTATGATCTAACATAGAGCATCTATTTCTTTAAGATTACAACCATAATTACAAATGAGTCCTAACTAGGTTCAATGTTTCCTTCCATGTATCTTCAAACAACTATCAGATAGAATTCAAGAGTTAAATCAATCAGTTTTTCTTTCCTGGAGTGCTTTTCGCCTCATATTTTTTGTAATGTTATCATTTTGTGTGTATTTATCATAGTTTACTTGTTTCTTTTGTACTTACTTCTTAGTTATAATGGAGAAAAATCCGTATCCAGCAGTTTTTTTCATTGTTGGTTTGAATTTTCAGACCTTCCATTAGGTCACTAGGTTCACTTATTGACTTAGAGTACGCAGATAACATAGTCCTGTTTGGTGAAGACGTTAATAAAAAGCAGTCTTTTGATGGGATCGAATAATAATGCAAGTTTGTCCAGGATGCGTTTCTCCCCTTTTAAATGCAAACTTGCTCTAGGACTGTTCTGTGTCAACACCTGTACTAAAGATTGGGTGGGTGGGAGGGGAGTTGGATATGTTGATCATTTTACTTATTTCGGAAGTCTGATCAGCCTTGATGAGTTGGTGTCTGACGAAATTTTCGGAAAAATCAAAAAGTCGTTTGGCTTTTGCCAACTTCCATCAGCCATAGAGTAGGTGAGATATATATTAGTCAACAAAAGGATGAGTACACTAAGACTACAGGGTAAGTACTAATGTAGTTAGAGGCTGGGTACTAGAGAATGAAGGTAAATCAGTTGGTGAGTCTGTGGCTCTTCATCGACTGATGTGGCTGGAACTTATTTTATAGATCCCTAACTACCATCTACCTTAACGCTCGATGCTGACTGATATAGGAGTAAGATGGAAGAAATTTAGGAGCGGTCAAGTGAAAACATGGAATCAGTACATAAAGTCAGTGACTGTTGGTTTGAGTCGTGTTGGTAGATGCAGATTACTTTGTTGGTGTCCGCGCAAATGCCGTAACCAAAGGTTAAAAACATTGGGTGACATATTTAAGAGTCGTTCACAGTGTCGCATTGCGTTCACTTTATCCTCCCTTAAATTGTTAGCTTAAAATTGTTTTATGCCTTTCAGGGAACTAATCCTTTGTTTATGTATGGTATTTTATATGTCCACACCTTTTTCCCACTACTTTAGACGTAACCACCAATTCTACTAATTTGATTATAATCTTACTCTGCTGCTGAGGTGTGGTAACCTCGACAAATGCACATATACGCCAATTTCTGTATCATACATGCATATGCATACATATTCTGCATATACGGCATATTTTCTGTTATGTGTACATATATTCATTTTGAAATACATCATTTAAACAAGTTTATTACAAAGATATTCGATATATCAACACATTGATTTCTGTTTAAGTCACATAATCACATCCTGGTGGTCTGTGAAAAATTAATTTTTTTTTAGTATGCTGTTGAGTAGACACCCGATTCGACTTATGTCTTTCCTTAATATCACTTAAGTTCTTTTTAAATTTTCCTTGTTTATATTGTCATTTTAACCAACGTGCTTCTAAATTAATTTTTTCACTTATGCAAAATGTAATACCTTTCTTTACAGGTGCGTAGTAATATGTATTTATACACATGTGAAACCGCCTAAACGAGTAATTCTTTAATTCATGTCTATAAATAATTTTCGATGGTGATCTGTGGATTGATTAATAGCTTACGATATAGACAATATTTACTTGAGAACTACTGAAAATCAGTCAGCTTCAAACATCTATTTCGTTCTTCAATAATTCCAGAGCTATAATATTTACAGAATACATTATCATTCTGGATTTATTTAAATTTGCAAAGGAATAGGTCGCATATTTCGTCCCGCCTGTAAACTAAACTAGTACGTTAAAGTCTTATTATCATCAAAGAGGTCATTTTGAATCCACCAGTCTAGAATTTCGCCTTTAATCAGTACGCCATACAGTGATGACAGTCATATACGTTAAAGCGATCAGTTAAGAATAACAGTTAATTTTCCAGCACTATTTTACATATATTTGTTTGTATACGTATCGGATATTTTGATCTTTTTCACATTCCGTGTCTTGAGCTCTTATTTTAATCACAAACTATTATTATATTATTTACGTCTGTTGAACTAGGACTAATTATTTGTGTGCTTCTTATTTGGGTTTCGTATCATAAGTACTTTGGCTCTACATTCTTGTTCGTGTGTAGTTTGTAAAATAATTTATGCATTTATGAAACTGGTTTAAGTATGTGATTGAGTTTTTGAGTTGTATCGCTATTGACTCAAGGCATTCTCATCTATCGTCTAGTGTAATATAATATCATGACAGATTGACATGGCGATTTTATTAGTCAGCCACCTATAATGGTCATGCTTCCACTAGCTAATCGTGATTCATTTATTCAGTAATTGTCCAACTAGGACATCATTGAACTAATATGAAAGGGCTATCCAGTACTTTCTGGTTTTTGATTTCCGAACCGACGTTAGTCTACAATGTGAATTATTTTCAAATCAAATTAATCTACACAACCAGTTCAGCATGATTTAAAATTTCGACCATTATACATTTACAAATTTGTTGGTTTTTGTCGTAGTGATTTAGTGTTTAAACCTAGCCTTCTTCAATTTCGGAAACTGTATGGTATCAGTAACCCTTGTACTAAGAGTGACTCGATGACAGTTATATAAACTTGCACCAAGTATTTTAGTTAATATGTTTTCTTACTTTAATGCGAGGGGCTTTACTCAATCCCATCTCTTATCTCAGCATTTAACTACTTATCAAGCATGCATTATACTAATTATGTACTTAAGATTTACGATCTCGTTTTTATCAGCTTTGTGTTTGACTCTACGGAATTAGTTTCTTAACATTCCATTATAAGTTAAATGGTTAATTTAATTTAAGAGTGGTATTTATTGTAGCTAATCAAGTTGAAGACTTTAACAATTGTCAAATCGGTTGTTTCATTTCTTCGAAGTAGTTCTGTAGATTAACTTGATAAATTTCGTCTATTTACCTTAGGTAAGTTGTTTGTCGTTATTCTTTCTAAAACCTAAGTACGTGCATGGTTTACTATAGATTCTCTATAACATGTAGCCAGATTTAAAAAAATCTTAAGCGATTGGGTTATTTTTTTACAGTTTCCATATTATTATTATTATTATTATTATTATTATTATTATTATTATTATTATTATTATTATTATTATTATTATTATTATTATTATCCAAATGTGACCGTCTTTTGTCACTATCGGTATTCCTCGTTTTGGTGCACTAAAAACGTTATTTGACCTACCACCATTATTTGTTAAACGTATAGGCTATATAATCTTCTTAATTGCATTTCGTATGATATTTGTGTTGATTTAACTTTTCATTCATAAATATTGTTAATGCATACAAGTAATCTGTGGAAATGTTTGATTTTTCATCAATCGCATAGTTGTTACATGTGTCCACCTTGTTTATTGATTATCAACAAAGACAATTTCAGTTGGTCGATCCAATTATTGATCAGTCTATCAGTCGTATCTTAATGAAATTGATTTCGTAAAAAAAATTAACTCTGAACATAATAAAGAGCTAACAATTATTTAAATCATTACTACCAGTAGTAATCATTGCTTACAATGTTGTTTATAATATCGACAATTCATCTTCTAAGTACACATTTATATACTCACGTTTAAGCCACACTTTTTATTTAAAGGTTAGTGATGCTGCTCAACACTTGAAACCAAAGGAAATAGAGCCAGGTTTCTATCCTATGACCTACCGGTTGGCTGAGTGCTGAATCAACGATTCATAATAGCCTTTTTGAATCGTAAATAAAGATTTATAAAGTTTCGACATATATTCGAAAAGAATTTTTCGCTAATAGGCTGTTTACGCATATAAAACAGAAGAAATCTAGAATCTGGTAAATTTTAACTTAAGCGCTGGTGGAGTGCATCACGAAACTTGTGAGATATGTTGCTGACATCAAATTTTATCAAGTATAAGTAGTTTTATTAATATCCACATCCCAGTCATTACGTCACTGGTTCGAGCCCTGTTCCACTTCTCTTGGGAAAAAAAGTATTATCGATAGCCCTCACATTTACAATGTAGTTTGAATCCAACTAGACGATTGTGTAATTTGTAAGTAAATAATGAAAGATCATATTTTGTGAATTCCTTTTAGTTGTTTACAGTAAATAAAGTTAACAGTAAACTGTTTAACCGTTAGTTTGTTCCTGATGCATGTAAATTTTTCAACTAATGTAGAATAAAATTGATCATTGTATGGAGCAGTATTGAGTTGTTATTAATGACATACAAGACAAATAAACTATAGTATACTAACCTAATCCTTCTGTTCATTATTTGTATATTTTAAATTTTCAGGCGGAAACAGACTTTTCACGTATCATTAATGAAGTTGATCCAGGTCATACAGGTTATATATCATTCGATGCATTCTTGAACTTTATGACCAGAGATAATGTTGACGAAGCAACCGAAGAACAACTTATCCAATCATTTAAAACAATGGGGGGTGATAAGGTAAGTTGTCATAATTATCAGAATATTAGCTACAATTCCTGTTTTTCGTAACCTACCCCACTACTACTGTATAATTTGTGAATTGCTTTAAAGTATCAAAAGGTTCTCATTAGTTTTTTTAGTTCAAACAATGCAATTATAGTTATGTATTCGGTTATCCTTGAGTAATTTCATCAAGAGTATAAAATACTATATATCATTCACAGGGCTACTCATCAATCCATTCGTCATATCGCCCTGCTCTATGCAAATCGAATATTACTGCAAGAATGATACTGAATAAACACAACATCGATACGTTTCAATCGAACTTTTATTATGTGATTCCCTTGACTCTTGATCCAACTTCTAATCTGTGACAATACATGGGAAAAAATTTAAGTGTTTATACTTTCCTTTGGAGCGTCCTTTAATATTATTCAATAAAGTTTGAAATTTTATATTGCCACACGCGTACGTTTGGAAAATTCGTTCTTTAGTTTACGTTTATTTTTCGAAAGTAATACATTTCCCATATCTCTCTAAATTGGGATTTATAACATTATTATATAGTTTTCATGCCATTTCCCCAGTTCATATATCATATTTATGAATAGTAATGTATATACCTGAAGTCGGATCGTTCCTTGTTATCCTAATCCATTACTCACGTTTCATCCTATCCAGGGCTCGTCAGCTGATATTATTATTATTATTATTATTATTATTATTATTATACCCTAGCATTACTTACTGCTAATTCGTAAACATCGTTCTCATTATTTGTTTCACAATCCTATGTCAAACACCACACTTCTATGATTTCCGTTTATTAAGACCTGAAAAGAGAACAACGTGTTCCTTTATAATCACTTGTTCAACAGTGACTTAGCAGTTAGGGTGTCCGAATCATGTCATATGATCAGTATTCGTTGATTGCATCTGTTGTTATTTCAACTTGAATTATTCCTACTTATTTTCACCTAAATCATGATTTCACAAGTAAAGAGGAGTAGACTTTTTGTAAAAATCTTTATTTTTACATTGTTTTAGGGTTACATCACTGCCCAAGATATCAAAGAACATCTTTCTGCCGACGATGCTAACTATTGTTTAAAGAATATGTCTGTATTGAATGGACCAACAGAAAATCGCGGTGCACTAGACTTTGAAAGTTTTGTATACAGTATATGTGGTCATAAATCATCATAATTGTATTAAGCTCATAAGTTTTTTTGCGCTTTTTTATTTCTTGGTTTGTGTACCATCATTCCGTTTTGTATTCGGTTGTTTAAACATGTTGATATGGTGTCGTATTATATACATACACTACATACCATTCCTTTATATTTACAATTTTCTATTTCCCTGCTTTTTTTTCTAAAAATATTAGTTTTCCGGAACGAAGCAGTATTATTGTCATCCAACATTTTCTACTGTTCATCTTTATTTCTAGGTTCATATAACTAATTTTTTTCAAGATACATGTCTCCGTAAACATACATGTGAATCTGATTTGATTTCCTAAGGGGATGCTCATAATTGCTTAAACCAGAATGCAAAACCATATACATTAAATTGCCTACGCTATATGAATTAATTCATTTTATACGTACAGAAACATAACTATATTCTTATCTTTCTCTGCGTATATCAGCTAATCAGTTGTGTCCGAATTCGGCACTGTTTTCGTTTTTTTCTATCTCACTATATTACATCGAGGTTGTGTTGTTTTCATTTCCTTTTTGGAAATTTGTATCCTATGCTCATTTTGTTCCTTCCTCAACAAGGTGTTTTCCATTTTGATCCTCTTCAACTCATTCCACTATTCTGGTTCTCTTTTTAATCTGAAAAATCCTCTACTCCATAGAAATTACTAACTAACATAAATGTAATTGTTGGACAGTTTGCATCATATAAAAGATCATATCTTCAGCAATAATAATGGGACACACTCATGTGTAATAACAAATTATAATTAACTTCTCTTTATTATTTGCATAAGATAGACATATACAAACAAAATGTAACGTATATTTATAAGAAAAATGTTGATCACATTTCGATTACAGATATTAAGAGGTTTCTCAAGAAACGGGACTTTTAAAATCACTAATTCGTATTTTTAATCCCAAATTTTTCTCCCTTCGATTCTTTCCTCTTAAAGTGTTTTACTCCACCTATTATTAGTTTATATACTACTACTATTACATTTCCAAAAGCTACTTTTGCTGTCTACTACTTTCTCTACACTGGCTTATTATAAAATCTTATGTCAGTATGACAGTGAAGTTATTTACTAATACTAAGTTACAAACACCTCCTCTCGCCGTTGTTATAATTAATGTAAATGTTTTTAGTTGTCTTTTTTATCTGATTGTTGTTGTATCGATTTTCTTAGTAAAAAAAATTCAAATTTAATACATTTTTGTAAACAAATAATTAATATTTATTTTTTCTGTTAGACTTTATGTGAAACGGTTTTCTGATGCATCGCCAATGAGTGTGTGTGTATGTGTGAAAGTGTATTTCGTGATCTGTGATTATTTATCTTAATTAGTATTGCATGTATTTATATGCATACTCATGTTTACCTGAAGACTGTGTATAGGGAATGATAGCATCATGTTTACTTCAGTTATTAAAAGTAAACAGCATAATAATTGATCGTAGATCCGGTCGAAATGATCTTTACGTATGTTAGCTAATCGGTCAGTTATAGTAAGTAGTCACACTTCAAATAAATGATGTAACCGTTTTGTAAGTTGATAAATGAATAATAACTGTATTCGAAAAGCCTTTTTCGAACTTCTGTTTCTAAGTTTGATTAATTCGTTTGAGGAAGAGCTGACGATAATATTTCATACAGTTTTGAGAATATTCCTATGCCACTGGAATCTCGTTCACGTGCTTAATCTATAAATAATATTTATAACTTCCAGCATGGAATGGTATACCACTGAATGGTTTAGTTTCTGGTTACCTGTATAGTGTACACATTTTGTGTTTGAAACTCCTGTTGGTAAACCTTTTTTTTCAGATATTCAATTATTTTTTACAGGTTTTTGCAATTTTCGAAACTTTTCAAGTTTGCATTATTAAGTTGTAAGTTTTAATGATCAGTTATTTTGTTCTGTCGTACTAGAGGTCATATTTTTGGGCTTACTTAATTAGTTTGTCACTTGTTCGTGTGAGATACCTTCTGGTTTGTCGTTTTTTCAAGTTTCCAGTATTCACTTCAGTACTTTTATGTGAATCGATCTGTATTACTAGGAGCTGCCTACGTAATTGTAACGGTGATTTCATCTATGAAGTCTAAGGTTCGAACTCCGCTTCTCGTACTTCGGTTTGTTTAAGCGGGAAGTACCGGTAACCTTCGAATTTAGAGTTGGAAGCGAATCCAGGTACAACGTTGTATGGCTGTACATTGTTTTTGATATATACTCTGGTAAGCATAGTAGATATCTCATTACTGTTCCATAGAATTGTTAAAGTTCAGATTTATGTTGTAATCTAACAGTTCAATAGTGTATTTCCAATTTTTTCATTAGTGTTATGAAGAAGCAATAGTCTATGAAGCATCTCATCAAGCAAGTGTAACATTTCCGTATTGAATCTGTTAAAACAATAGTACAATTATTTTGTCCATATGTAAGTAATTAGCTTTCACACCTCATGATCTAGTTATCGAAGGTTTACGATTTCCGGTAATATCCAGGTTTGCAGTGTCTCTTACTGTCTCTACATTCTAAGATGTTTGTCTCATTACTGGCTTTATTTTCCACTGGCGACCATATATACCGCGACTTGTGAACATATGTGTTACCAATACCATTCCTTCATGATGAACATAAATTAGCTAACTGATCAGTTTCAGTTCTGATTATCAACATTAATAAAATACAGAACGTTACTATGCACCCTTTAGATACCCGTCGACAACTGGAATCAGTCAATTCAATGACATGGTGTTTGAAGCGACATGCATAGAATCAAATTACCTGTATGAACATCAACACTGGGGTGCATATATATTCAACTGATAAGTCCCAAACAAAATACGATACGAGTCCTGGATTTCACCGTTAGTCGCATATCAAATGTATTAAACCTTTAGTCGGGCGTCTATTATCTCCGATACGCAGTTTTTTGTGTTACACTAACCCTTCAGGTACTCATTTAGCTAACAATTGTTAGTTTGCAATCAAAAGTATAGGGATTATGTTGTTTGATGGATGGATATCGACTAGCATATAGTGTTGTTCGCGTTCAAGGTCATTTCTTAGTTTGTTTCAGTCTCTTAATATGAAATCTATGTGGAATTACTTTGGATGGACCGCCCATGTTTATGCAACAAGTTTTTTTTAGAAATTGATTATGATGTGTTATTTTAATTTGTTCCTAATTAGAGTTATTTTTTAATGCACCAAATGTTTAAGTAGGCCGTGAAACAATATTTTAGTTAAAAAAGAGTATATTGTATCAAAATATAGTGGACTATAGCACGCCATGAAGTGGAAGGTAATTCGCTCTTCCTCCCTTAATACTCTCATTTAATGTGTTGCGCATGTATTTTTGGATGTTTAATTGTGCCAGATTTTTATGTTTGAATACGGAGAAATGTTTGTCGAAATTTCAGCATCACCTCAATTTTTACTTTTATGAGTCACACAGAATAAAAAAGATATGAAACACGTCTACTTCATTTTAGCAGAAAAATCCTTCACTTTTTCATATGTTTAGTAGCAGAGAGGTTGCTCATTGGTTTAAGTATTCAAATTTCAGCTACGAAGTTATCAGTTCGAAACCTGCCCCATCTATTACAGTTTAATCAGCCTAAGCCAAATGCATGAACCTGTATTCGGTCAATTAGTTAATTAAAGTAATTTTAGTGATGCATGTACACGTATAAGGAAAGCCGCGGTTTTCATGAATATCAGTAGATCATATTTCTGAGTTTAATAATTAAGATTTAGATGAAACATACCTGCTGCACTCAAACTCCCCAACCATTAGTTTTTATTAGTTCACTCTTTTACTAGTTGAACTTCAAGACTCACATAGTGGTTTTTTTTCTGTGTCGGCGAAATAATGATCTAATTTTCCCCTTTTCATATGAATGATGCATGCGATTGTTTAAATTCTACTGGGTTAATCGAAATCTTTCAGAAGAAGAAATGTTACGAGTTATTACTTAGTAAATCAGTTATCACGAAGAATTCACTTGTCACCTTAAGAAGATGAATGTTCATATCTGGAATAATGGCCTTCAGATTGTAACCAGCTTCATGATAGTAATCCTTAAATTGTGGGATAAGTTTTGTTGACTTTGAGTTGCAGACGCATTTATTAAGCATTTATCATTCCCTACTGAATACCGTTCATTAAGTAATTATTCATTTTTATGCGGGTTGAAATTTGAGTTTTCTATCAGTTTCATTAGATATCCAGAACTGCTTCCAGGTTATCAATGGTTGTCTAATTCAGACCAATTCGTGATATCAGATTGACAGTCAACATTGTCCACAATACCCAATTATATCCAGAAGTATTTCTCATTTATCAAATACTAACTGGTTCCTTGTGGAATAGAACTTCCTAATTGGCTAGATGATCATACGAATGTTTAATTTAAACAGAGTAACATCTCCACCTAATTCATGTGATACTTGGGTGTGACAATTAGATAAATTAAAATCGAATTTATTTTTTATTTTTTTTGATTCAGTATGCCGATAGCTGTTTGATTTGAATTCAGTTACTTAGTAGCTTATAATTCAAGATTACATAGTCACTTCTATATACACGTTTTAGTTATTTACTGAGTTATTTTAGGTCATTGAGATAGTGATAATCTACTTTATAATGAAAATGCTAATAAATTTAATCGAGGTGGAGAGGGGATATTTTCCATATAAATTGTTTTTTTTTCTTCTACAGTAAGAAATATGTTCATCTCCAAATCAATATTTACACGGGTTCTATGTTGATGTGTGTTTTAGGATGAAGCAAACCGCTTATTTACCTAAGTAGGTGATTATAGAGACAATCAGCTAAGTGTTTGTGCTCATGTTAGGGAGGAATTAACATTTCATAATGATTATCATTCATTTGGAATTAGAATTCTAAGTGATACTTTGATAGATTCTGTTTCGTGTGAATTCGAACAGCTAACGTTTAATATTTTACCAAACACCTAGTTTGCAATATTCTGCCTTTTATTTGTTTTGTTGGCAAAACACTGTTTCATAAATTTGTATGCACTAATATTTTCATTAATAGATTTTCTCTTTCAGATCAATAGTGATGATTTCACTCATCTATTAAATACAGATTTACTTACTGAGCTTCAATTCACACTTTATGTATGAAGGTTAGTGGTGATGCCTGTTTTACGAAACAGAAGTAGGTAAATCAGGACTCACTTTTTGTTGTGAAAATGTCCTCTTAATTCATAACATAACACTATGAAACGCAGACTTAATGACTAGATTGTGTATGAGAGATTATAGTTGATGGGATTTTGCTTTGATTTAGTTGGCGAATTTGTGTAAATTTGTGCTGAGTATACTTGGTTATTTCCATATTTCTGCTTGCTGTAAAACACAGTTGTAATACTTGATTAAGGAGCGATGATGTTCCGTTTGGTAACAAATGTCTGTCTTTGTATAGTAACTCATTGTTATACAACTTTGCACTCCATATTACATAAAAATGGCTTGATTATTTTTGGGGCAAACGTTTTCAAAAAGTTTAGTCGTATATGTTTCTTGATTCAGTTTCATGACAATCTTCTGTTTCGGAATATTCAGTCTAATGATGAAATTTTCCTGCAACTATTGATAACTAAAAGAAATTCGTTATTAAAGCTATAGTTTTGATTAGCGCTCATCAACCAACGGAAGGGGCTTCCTTGAGATCCAGGTCATCTGTTCACGGAGCCTGAGTTAGTTTCCAGTATGATGACGATTTCTAGAACTGAAGTAATTATATTTACTAACTGAGACTCTCGAATACCTTTATTTTCTTCATGATTGGTGATAGGCTTCTTTGATTAGTTTCAATAGTCTCCAAATATTTCAGCTTGGTAGGTAGAATTTGATCGGGATAAATTATTGGATAACAACAGTGGTTGAAACTCATCGATCAATTCATGTATTAATAAATCGTTCGAAAACTTGAAATTCTAGCTTTGGTGTTTATGGGTCGTATTGAAAATTATAGTATCTTACAACTACTTTTATTCACAATGTTTACAATACTAAGTTTATCGTACTTGACACTCAGTCATTTTCCCTTCACTTTGTAGATCAGCACTGCATTTTAGTGCAGTTTTAATTATTTTATTTCAAGCCGTAGCGTTTACTACACTTGTATTTTTCATCCTACATGATGGGTTGCACAACAGATATTTGCGAAAAACTCTAGACGCTGGAAATCACACCCTAAAAATACAACGGTTATCTGCTTAATAAACATTAAATTTTGTAAACTTTTCGGATAACTGCAGCTCTATTGCCAACTATTCAGATCTGACTCCAGTCACTTTTTTAATAAATGACATGAAATTTTCTAAATTCTATCAATTTATATTAGCAGTGAAAAGACTACATTTTATTACCCTGGTATAGAGTCAATGATTTTTTTTATTTTCGTAGGTATGCGTTATGATGGATGATTTCTATAATGATTCAGTTGGTGATCAAGTTTCTCATGGAATTAAATATTCCTAACTTAACACCACCTACTTTAATTGACAAGAAACAAATTCCATCATCTAAACATGAAAGTAATAGCATTAGTTCATCAACAATCATTCAATCACCAGCTAAATTTATTGATTTCCCTTATCCTAAACCATATTCGCAACAGCTAACATTGATGCAAACTGTGTATAAAACACTAGAATCCAATTGTTGTGGTATTTTTGAAAGTCCAACTGGTACTGGGAAATCACTCAGCCTCTTGACAGCAACACTTCGTTGGCTTTTAGATTATAATGAAAAACAAATGGATTTATTGCATAATCTTCAATCTAAGCTACAATTAATGAATAATAACAACAATGATGAAGATAAAGAGAACAACTCTAAGGAATATGATTGGATAATCGAATATGATAAAAATCGTTTATTAAAACAGCAAATTCAACCACAAATTGAAGATCTTTTAATTTATAAATCTACTTTACAGTTAATTGAAGAAATAAAACTGTCTACTTCATCGTCATCACTAACACTACCCACTACGCAACACACGGATTCATTTAATGTTCCTGATGAATTAACAACTGTAGCTGAAAATAATTCTCAAATTGATATACAACAACTGAAAAATTTCATCGAGATTTCCAATGACGATGATTTTTCCTGTAACGCCGATGAATTATTTTTATGTAAACCTGATGAAGATTTAAGCAGAAAACACGATACTATTGATATAGATGATATTGAACTGGATCAACACTTCGAAAGTCAACAACAACAGTTAGATAATGGGCTACTTCATATTATTTATTGTAGTCGTACACATTCGCAACTTGAACAAATTGCTAAAGAATTTTCAAAATGTAAAACATTATTTGATAAAGTAACGGTTATTCAATTATCATCAAGAAATTTACTGTGTACTAATGAGGCAGTTTATCAACTAAAACATCCTGATTTAATTAATATAGCATGTCTTGAGTTAAATAGACCGCGTAACAGTCGTGAACAAGGACAATTGAAACAGTTTAAATGTCCAATGCGTAACTCAACAGCGGTTAATAATTTATCTAGACACTTATTAATTGGTCATTCAGCCTTAAATATAGCTAATATTATTAGAGATAATATACATTTAACTAAATCATCACATAAATCGATTAATATCAGGAATGATTCTTTGAAAGGTGGCAAAGTAGACGATGCACGATTGCCACATATTGCCTGTCCATATTATGCTAATCGTAAGGGTATTCCGTTAGCTCAGTTAATTTTAGTCCCATATTCATCGTTACTACAACCATCAAATCGTTTAACATCTGGTTTAGTACTGAAGAATTCCATTGTGATTATCGATGAAGCACATAATTTATTAGAAGCAACTGCATCATCTATGTCAGTTAGTTTGTCATTAATAAAGGATTTAGATGGATTAGAAAAGTTATTCGCCAGTTATTTACAATATTATCGTTCACGTCTATCATCATTTCTTGCATTGAGACTACGTCAAATGAAACATTTCATACAACAGTTGAAGGTATACTTAAATAGTACACTTAAACATATTCATTTATCGTTATCTTCAGTATCTATTACTGCTCCTGTTGTGATTATTAAAACAGTTAATAAATTAATTTCTGAATCTAATTTAGACAATTTAAATTTAAGTGAATTTATAAGCTGTTTAGAATATCAACATTTTATCATGAAATTAATTGGTTTCTCTAAATGGTCGTTTTATATTCAACAAAGTCCGAATAGCTCAACAAATGCTGCGACCGTTACAAAAACAACTTCACAAATGACAAATTTACTAGCCAGTATGAAAAGGAAATATGTTGGTGAGGATAATAAAACTGAAGAAGTAAATCAAGTAGGTTAATGACTATTAAATAATCTGACTAATGTGATGTAATAGTCTTCTGTACTTTTAGGCGGAAGACTTAATTATATACACCGTTTAAAACATCTGAGGCAATCTGTAACATTTGCTAAGTGTTTTCTATTTGAAATTTTTGTTCACTTTTCTGTTCATTTAACGAGTGAGTACTGCAAATATTATAGTATTATTTTCATCATAGTTTTCATTTAAATCTCTTATTCATGCCTTTCATCCGACATATCGGCTGCAGTATTTTGATATTTTTAGAAAAGTCAATCACGGATAATTCCAGATGTATGAAATAAAGTCTTTAGTGCAATCGGTACTCTAGTACTTGTTTCTTACAAATTGAACAGAATACTGACCAAAATTTTTAAATAGAAAACGTTTCGTTGATATGAGAAACGTTACAAATACAACTAAAGTAGTGTTTATGACCTATTAATTGAAACCTTTTTCTTATCTATTAGGCTAGTGTTGATGTAATCATACAGTCTAGTTTCGTTTTGATGGTTGATCGATTACCATGCAAAATATAATTATATAAATCTAAAATCCCTGTATTTTGTCGCGTAGTAAAATATCATTTGACATTAGTCTACTTGTTTGTTTGTTCATCTATCAATGAAACAGAAGAGCCTCGATTGAAATATTTCTAGTGAAATTATCAGTAAAAATAACACAGCATCTCTGATGAAGTGATATCTAAAGTCAATTTTATATGATTCGGTAACTGAGTGATATTACTAGTGCTTATCTAGAGTGTCTCTAAAAGCGAAGTACGCGAATTTGTACTTGGTAAATGGGTTGCTTTGATAATATCTCCAATAAAATCTTAAATGCTAACCTATAAACTTTATCCAGAATGATGGACTGTTGAAATCCAGTTAAAGGTTTATTCGAATCCGTCTTATTAGCATTATCATCAAGATACAAAATATTTTAATATTTGTTTCATGAATTTCATTCACAATTTTCCCATTCGCTTTTAGGTTGGTATTTCAAATAAACGATCTAAAATGGATGTTGAAAAATCTGATGGAATTGGTTCCAGTTTATTTAAATTCCATAGTTTTCTCCTAGCTTTAGAGTCTTGCGAAGAAGATGCACGTATAGTTATTGAACCTTCTAAGACTTCAGTTTCTCAATCTGACATATCATCTTCATCAAATACATTTGCAGATGATCTACAAGATTTATGTTTACGTGTAATATTTTTAAATCCTGGAAGGTATTTAAAAAGTGAGAGAGTTGGTCAAATTTAGTCTATGAAATATTATCAATTCATTTTTTATATAGTCAGTATGTCGAGTAATGTATTATTTTTTTTTATAACATTGACCTCATCTAGCAAAGTCAGTCATGAAGAACATAGAGCCTGACACATATGCTCATAGGTCCAAGTTGCCATACCATATTTTAACGACGATATTAAATTTACAAGATTAACACGACAATATAACTTTACAGGAACGAACGAAGCAAATTTATGTGTAAAGTAATAATAGAAGTAAAGATCTAGATGAACATAAATAGTAAATTTATTTTCATCGCTGTGACTGATTTTGAGGCATGTTTTTACAATTACCACCTGAACCCTATCCAGATAGTTTGGATCTATCAACGTGACTCAAACCAACATGTTTTGGTTTGACCACCTCAAAATTTTTTTTCTGTCCCTATACCATTCATCACCACGCATCAAGGTAGGCGATGTTTATGCGTACATAATACATGTCTCAACTGCCTTAAACAGTGGACCTCTATAATCTTATAAACTTATTATCACCATTCATAGAAACCCTATCTCATAATACAAGTTAGAAATCTGTGTCGAGATTTCATGCGACATTAAGTACAACAGATTGCAACAGAGACAAATTAATCCTAGTATACTGAATATCAGCAATAAGAAATTTCAGGCTGTTAATAATTTCTAAAATAATACTTATTTCTACCTGACTTTTAGTTAAATAATAAGGTACTAATTTTGTTTATCGAAATTCATTTACTAAAGTAAAATTAACTGAAAGTATGAAAATTGTCGAATTCTGTTTTCATTTTAACATCGATTCCTAATGAGTCATAGATAGTTTTATGAAGGAAATGATAAACATGTATTTCATTAATTACATAAGCTTATTGTTCGATTAAAAAAATATTTTATTTGTATTTATCATTAGTTGATTTTAATTAGGTGCTATTGAAAACTAAGGTGTACTGAATAACTGTTTTGTTCTAGTATGAGACTCCTCAAAAGTATACATTCATTCCCTACGAGAAATCCAACCAAGGGACTTTAGGTTTCACATCAATACGAATAACCTAGTGTCCAACGGTAGGATTCTTACTTCAATGAACTTGTGATATAGTACGATGAATTCAAATAATAAACTGAAACGAATTTCCATAAGGCTATTTCAATTTTACTATAATAATCACTAGTGACCAATTTCAGGACAATTGAAGTTCTAGTGAGTTGTGCCTGGTGAGATTTAGACATGCTGAGAGTGAAGTTGTTGCCACTAATATCACTGAATGGTATTCGCTCTGTATCACCGTTTTATTTCAAACTGAATGGCCGATTCAGTTGATTCGAGTTTTACATGCAACGCGATATCGTACAGCTAATCCCAGTCTTACTTTCCACTACTCAAACATATTAATATAAGTGAACGATCAAGTAGTCTATTAGTCTCAGACACGCCTATATTATTATTATAAACCAATAATATATAAGATATATATACACAACTCAGTAACTTTTGTTCAAATATGTCTATCACACGATCATTGACTAGTCATATGTTTTTCTCCAGACAATCACAGAATTATTGATATATAAATCTTACCACTGAACGACTACCTTCTAATGGTTAAGCGTTCACCGCAAGAAGTGAGCGTTTATGGTTCGATTGTTTATGTGATCGTTGATACAACTGAGAAGCCGCATACTAGAAAGAAACTGTTGTCTAGTCTTCAACTGATCTTCATGAACTACCTCAACGTAACTGAGAAGAATTTCCTTTGAAAAATGCCTGTTACGTCGTCTTTAAAATGTAAAAATGTATTCAGAAGAAATGTAACTCGCTTTGTCTTTATCGCAATACAGATCAGGCCAGTACATGCATATTTATATATATTACATGAAGAAACCGAATATTCTTATCTTATTGGCTAAAAAATAAATAGGTTGTGGAATATTTGTGTACTTTCAAAGTAAATCGGTCAAGTGCAGCTGAATCGCTTTAACTTGCAATCAACAAACTTGATACGATGATTTTTAATTTTATGGTTTGATTGATGGTAGGCAATCAGCATAAAAACATGGATCTACGTTTGGAGCTAGTTGGAACTTCTAAATTAGGTATACTTCTGATCTTGAGGAAACTGATAGTATTTATGAGATTCTACCTTACACTATTTAGCATCCCAGTCTGAGATGTCATCCTTCGGCCTCTATTGATCTTATAACTGAGGTATTCTTACATTTTTGGTCATTATGTGCTGACTAGTGTTGTTTTTCTTATCTTTATTGAGGATTGGGTTCCTTTGATCATTTCGCTGTGTATTTCAACCTGTCTGCGACTAGATATCTCGGGTTCAAGTCGTATATCTTACTGATAAGTGCCGACCAGGACGAAATTCATATTCAGTGTTTTGTGCTGACTATCCGTAAGCACTTTCTAAGTTCAAGCATAGTGGATACAACGTTGAGTCTTGTTGCGACATTGAGGCTTGTTCAGTAGCATTTTATAAGCTCTGATGAGTAAATTAATAGGATATTAGTCACTATTCTCTAGTCAATAAATGAACAGTGTAATTGAGTAACTTAGAGAAATTATTTTAATTTTAAAACTGCGTACATCATTCACGGACGTCACTTAGAGAAGCAAAAGTACACTGCACAGATTTTACTCATTCTTATTTTAAACTGTTTGTCAGCGTGGACTTACGTCACAGCTGGTATCTTAATATATTTTATTATAATTAGACTATTTGATCAAAATTCAGTTGTCTGAATTTTGTAGTTTTGGCAATTTTCATTTGATTTCAGTCAATGCGTTACTATTCTTATGAAACAGAAATTGCCTTTCATGCTATAGAAAAAAATTGTAAAGCCATAATCATGTTTCTCACTGATAATTATTTTTAGTTCAATGAGGTGGTCATAATATATTAGGTAACACATGGGTAAATAATGAGAGAGTAGGTATCTTACCACATCACATGTTGAATAACATTGCAAATATATATCATTGAATTATAATTCAGTTACAATGAATATCTTCGTGTTTGTTGTAAGACTTGAAGATCATTGTTATCAGTTTGTAATGCAGGATTACATTCATAATACTGACTTATTAAAAGTGCGTTTGCATGAATTCCTGATTTTACAGTTTTACTGATAAGGTATATCTCATATGACTTAGAAACTTTATGGGTACATATCTTCTACAATATTGATTTTGATTTCCTTATTGAGTTTCAATTTATATGTAAAGCTGAATAAGTCATGTTTCGCTTTGGTAATGGCTTATTGATATTCAATAAATAATCCAGATCGACCTCACCCCCAATACCAAATTACGTAGTAGCTAAATTTTAATAACACAATTCAGGAGCCAAAATGGGTTTCGGGTTATCCATAATCTTGTCAATTTGCATTCATTTGAACTGGAATTCAGACACTCGACCTAATACATTCAGATATTCAAGATGATATTTCCTTATTAAGACATCAACGGGTAGATAAATGTGACAAGAAATCTAAAGCGAAGTCAGTGCATATGCAGTTACATGTGTTAAGGGTGTTTATGCAACAGAAGTGCTGACAATTTTCGTCATTACCTTCACAATAATTATTTAATTATTTTAATAAAAACCTTGTTTTATTATTAATTTGATTTTTGATTAGATCTAATACAAGAAGCTAAAAGTGTCCTTTTAGTTGGTGGAACAATGCAGCCGTTTAATGAAGCCATAGAACAAATATTTCTACCATCTGGTAAACTGCCAGGTCAAATTGTCACATTTTCATGTGATCATGTGATTGACGCAAGAAAACAGTTAGCTGTTTATCCTCTAGGTGTACACAGCTACCAATCTAATGATAATGTATTGTCATTAGATTTTACATATCAAGTTAGTAAAATTATTCGCTGAGTCTTTTTTACGAGTGTCAGAGTATAAGTTAAAAAGGATTGCATGAGTTTACTATTTGCATGGTTGATATACATTTATTATTATTAACAATTTTAATAAACACTATTCGTCATCAATGTGATCGTCGAACAATATCGCGTATGGGCTAAAGATAGAGTACGTGTATGACTAAATATCAAGTCGAAAATCACCGTTGATCACCATGAGATCTCAGTGTCCTGAATTCTTTATGCAATACTACGTTAAAGATGTGGATAGTTGAGATGTTTCAAATGAGGATGATAAGTCGCCAAATACGGTTGGGGTTGAGTAAGGCTGATTTTTATAATGCTTTACAAGATTGTTCTGATGGTGATGACAACAAGTGATTTACGATTATACTATCCAGCTCAAGCATCACGACTTCACCAAACTATCCAATTTTGCAATGATAGGTTTACCAATGAAGTACATATTACCTTGAGATGACTGTATTTGAATATTTTGGTCGCCTAAATGCAAAACATTGCTTCAGGACTAGTTTGGATTATTGCTTGAATTAATCATAGGAAGTGAAGTATGTGAGTGCCTAACCACGTCACTTATCTTAGTAGGTCTCACCGACTCCAGTGAGCTAGTTTCTAACGAAATTTCGGCATGGATTCGATAATCTATCCTACCCTTTGGTGACTTGTGGCTTAGGTAAGAATACTGAGTAGCAGTCTTTTGTGAATTACTTTATGGATGTGAAACATGGTGTGTGAAAGCATAAGATATGTGATGATTGCCGGTATTTGATCATATGTGTCTCTTTACAACTACTTCATCTGATAGCCTAGTCTTTCATAGGAAGGTAAAATTCTTTTTACGAAGTTCACCAAAACTAACCTACTGTTAGTGGGAATACAGAGAGTGGGAGACTAAAGACCGAATAACTACGCAGTTAATTAATTAGAAGTTATTTCTGATCACTATTACCTTTGATAATATTGCTACTGTTTCTGCGATTACTCTGATTATAGCTACTACCTTGATATGGTGGTCTACTTGGCTTTCATAATGAGCCATTCAGGCTATACTGGCTGGAACAATCGTTTCTTTAAGTCCTACTATACAGGTCGGTTTAAGGGTGTTCGGAATGAAAGCAGCAAACCTAAGGTTTGAGGGAAAAATCGTGCTGCCGGCTGTACAGGGGTTGTGACACAGTGAATTGTTTGCTACAGACAACCAACACTACAGTGATCTAGCTTTTCAATAGTAGAAAGACGTGGTTAGGAAAGACAGTGGTCATCATCACTTCTAGAGCGGTTTCCTTTGCAGATATCATAAGAAGAAAATCTCTTTCAAGGTTTTCATCCAATAAGTAATAAATCCCCTCATATTTCTATCAGTACAGACTACTATAACAAATACTACTAAAAATTAAAATACAGTTTATTGGTCATCCATCTCAAACTTTCTGGTTGATTGATTATTTTCTTAAATTTAGAAATTATAACACAACGTTATGTTTAAGCCAATACGACACGATGTATTCATTTTGCGACAAATCTATAAGTGATTAATATTAGCAACAATTTAGATCTACACTAAATGTACGTATGTTCTGTTTAGAGCTACCTAACAATATATACAACAGAGTTGTTTTTGGAAGTATATTTATAACGCACTTGTAAATTAGATTATACGATATGTTTGATTGTGATATCCTTAAATTGTCAATTAAACTTTGATTTTGAATACACATTGGAAATTATATAATTCATTTTACCCAATATAATTCTGAAATATAGTGAAGTTAACTTCGAGTTTCTTCTGTGTAATGTTATCCAATCTCTATTCATTTCTCGCTTGGATGTATTTTCGCCTTTTTAGTGTCATATTATTATTTTGATGTTAGTTTTGATTGAGATTGACAATTAATTTGTATTGTGATTCCTATCAGATATCTACATAATTATAGAAAGACTCAAGTGTACGACTCGTCAGTACATTATATAACTCCTATTTATCCTACATTCAACAAAAATGTTCTTACTAGTTTTCACCTAAAAGGAATAATAGCGTTCAACGGTGAGTTCTCCGGACACCTTAGGGACTCAGGACTGTAGGCAGATATTTTGAAATCATCGATAATGTTTAGCAGGCAAAGTAACATCTAATCGTTTGAAATTCCCTCAAGCTTATTGATACAAAACATTTTCAACTTGATTTGTGTCCAAAAGTAATAATTGTTAGTCTCTCATTACCGTGATAACTTAACTTTAATTACATTATCATATCACATTCTACTCATATTACAAATAACTGAAATTAACCGAATTTTCAACTAACGTAAACTCATGTTCCATTTCATCACCACGTAATCATTTATTTTTGGTCATATAATTTCTGTTACTAATTTACTCGATGTTCTAGAACCTTGTTTGACACTATACATAAAACATTATGTTCAAACCTTTTCAAGTTTATTTGAATGTTTGTTACATCATCTTGTCATGTTTTCTGTCCAATTAATTTTACTTTTATTAGCAGTTTATAAGAAATAAATGAAATAAGATTAATTCTGCCGTTTGTTGGTCTAGCTCTTTTGATAATCATTGCTGTAAAGAGCGTTATTCTTTTTATAAACTATCATTACTTAATGATCAAAGTTGAGGTCATAGGTCAAACCTTTTCGTAAGTAAAGCAAACTATGTAATGTTGTAAAGTGGTTTAATTCTATTCGGGGCCTTGGATATCTTGTATATTATCAAGTAATTGAAATACAATTTCATTTCACTTGAACTCCAACCTAATGCATTCAAATATCGTAACAATATGCCGAATGTCCCAAACCCTATTCTGTACATGTCATTTAGGTACTTTTATCACATAACATTTAATATCCATTAGAAGTAATATCACCATCGAAGCTACTGAATGCAAGTAATCTGTCGTTAAGAAAATTAAGAATATGAAACTTTTACTACTTAACAGTTGGAACATTTTGTTTTCAATAATTCTATCATTAATTCAGGTTGTATTCCACCTTTTCTAAACTGACTAGCGTTAATCTTCATTTAAAGTCATTTTAACCCATGACATCGTTTATTGAATTTGTACGTGATTTAATAAATAAACGTCGATTAAATTAAATTGGATAGTAGAAATAAAAGCTTAATCATCATTAACTTATTACGGTTAATTGATTGTGTATACATCGCTCCACTTCACAATCACTATTGCTCCTATTTTGTATAAATGTCGGTCTTCCAATTGGTTTACAATGTTGTCTGGTTTTGTGTATATATAAAGGAATGTTTTAAATACAATACGATTCTGTCTGGTTTGTTCATCGGCTTGTGTTCTTTCTCTGGCTTGAAATCGACTAGGCAGTTATTGGCGTTGATATTGCAACTAGTTTTTTTGCCATATCAGTTTAATCGGGTTTTAGTGTTATAGATTTTATTACGGATTTGGATTTCCTGCATACTGTTAATCTCTTCCATTGTCTTAGGTCGAGATTGTTTGGATTCTAGTTCCCTAGTGAATTTCGGTTATATTTAGATTATTTAGCAACGTGATGGATATCCAGTGACCTCCACAACATCGGTTTCTGTGAAATGCACCCTATTATTCTGATGTAAAATGTCGTACAAATGAGAGCTTCACAACAAATTAGTAGTAAATAACACAAGGCCTCGTACAAGTGTCCATCGACAAATGTTGTGAGGCTTCGGATATCCGCCATTTTACAAAATAATTAAATATAATTGAAATTCGCTTGAACTAGATTTTAGCACTATACATTTAGTGAACAAGTTGCCGAATGACCGAATCTTATAGTTTAGATTATTATTGGTTTTATAAGTTACTTCAAATATGTTTCTTATGATTATCAGTGAAAATTGAAGAAAAACTATCTATAGAATTCGATCAACACTATAAAGAACTTAACGAACATCTAATTGGTCACTACACAGTTACCAACCATAGTGTACATCATAGTCCCAGAGGGGGGGGCATTCGCGACCCAAATACAAACTAGGTGATTAAGAATCGAGTTCGTAGGGGAGCACATCTTCCACCAATGATTGCAAGTAGGCCTTGCTAGAGAAAATGTAGTCAGTAACTGAAATAAATCACTTGTTTATTTGAACTTAAATCTGTTAGTTGTCTTATTGATATTTTACATTGAATCATTGGTTTTCTTCTTACTTTAATAATTGTTTATCAGTTAGTCTGTTAGGAAAGTACGTTTATTTGTTCTTTTCTTCATTCAGTCCGTTCTACTATTTTATGCGTTTTGAAAATAACAATTTTTCTCATCTCCTTATAATAAAAACTTTTTTTAGCGAGTGATTATTTAGGTGAGACTAGGTAGCTGTTTCGTATGTGTACAAATTACTCTGAACATTTTTTGAGCTATTTTTTGCTGTAGTTATCCTCAACGTTTTCACTGTTCGCTTAGTATCCAACGGTTTAGCTCATTCACTGATTGAGTGACGTATAGTATATTACGTTCAAGACTACATTTCAAGCCTAAGGTTTTGTTATCATTGTATTTTTCATCTAGAAAGTCGAGCTGCTACACTTCACTAACATCTCAATAAGTATTCACAGAAAAATGAAGTTTTTAATGAATATTACATTTTGATATTCGACACTCACTCACCGAAAGTGCTGAAGATGATACAATTATTAAAAGTTGAAGTTGTTGCACATAGTCTTAGCTATTAGTTTGGCCTTTTTTAGTATGATCATGTTGCAATATACACTGCATTTAGAGACCATACATATTTATGTGTATGTGTGTAATCAATATAGATGTAGGTCATTGAAGAACCTAAAATCACAGTAACGTAATGGACTCATTTGCGTTGTGTTTATAAGTCATTTCATTTTTTTTCTAAGAATAAGTATCTGTTTGTGTAAAAGTTTCATGTTGCTTAGTGGTTTGTACTCAAGGTCAGTCAATTATGTAAATTAAAGAAGCGGACGTTATCACGATTAGAGAAAAAATTGACACAACAAGATACAGCGAAGAATTCACATTACCATATTTTCGTTAGTCATTGAGTTACTATTTCATAGAATAAATATATAATGAAACTAAGTAAAAATGGCTTTGTGGAGATTGGCCATAATTTGTTGTTTGTGTGTCGCGGTGTGATCTTTTTTGGGTACCACTAAAAACCACAAAGTACCGATGGGGTCGTGAGTGTGCTTTACTGAATTATCCTATACTTGTATAATACAGATATGCAGTACTTCTTAGTTTTCGATTTCAACCAGTAGAAAAAAGTGTTTTCATCTATCATATTGTCTTAACTAACTGTCAGTTACATTTAATTTGAATATACTTACTCCTTGTTATACTACTTTTTACTCATCTTTATTGTTGTTGTATGCATGGAGCTAAAATTCTGTTTTACATTATGTTACCTTTGTTTGCTCCTCGAAAATATTTCTTAGTTCATCTTTTCAATAATCATATGGTTTTCTATCTTTTTTAATTGCTTTCACCAATGTTTATCTTCTTTTTTTACAAGTAGACATGACCTTCAGACAATTACCATCGTTTATCAAACGTATATACATTGTCTAGCCATAACGATGACTGTCTCAAAATCAATAGCTAGGCATGACATTTCAAATCAATAATGAAAAACTTAGTGTTTGTTAAAATTATTTTAAGGAATGTTAACTGATTTAGGTTGTTCTATTTTTTCATGTGTCGTCAATAAATGTGACTGCATTTTCTGTGTTGTCTCTGCTGAGTTTATGATTTTATTAATATTCAGGACTGTGATTGACTGTTCTCTGTTGCCATATGTGGATCCTGAGCGAATACCTCGGTGTGGTATATAGTGGTTCTACAGCTCGCTACTTCATCACAACTTTATTAAGATTTATTGCACTTAGATTAAAGATTACAGTTATACACTCTTCTCTTTTATGTCAGTGTTGGTCGTTGAACAAATGTAAGTTGTTAACCATGGCATGTATTGTGCCTATCGTATTACATACGTGGGTTGTCCGTAATATAAGACAACCTTGACGCTTCCAATAATGTGATGTCTTGCACTCCACCAACAACTCACTGATTTGTGACCTATCACGTTAAAACCCAACTTTCCCAATCAATTCGCTTGGGCAAGTACATTTCTATACAGATAAATTTCCTGATCTCGCTAAGTAGGAACTCACACATTCCTTAATCACTGAGTGGTAATTAACGTAATGTATGTCTAGTCTCTTATACTGCTGAATGGATTCTACTAACCAAGTTGTTGCTAGTCTAAGTGACTTGACTTCATGAGGACTATGTTGTAGTGGGAACTAGTTTGGGAGTTAGCTGAAAAGAACTCCTACCCAACCTAGGTTTCGTGATATTTAGCTGTTATCAATTATCAATTTACATGAAGTTGTGGTAACGAGTATATTGAAGGACCGAAGAAGGACTTCTTCGAGGTTTTTGAACATATCTCATGAAACATAAGTCTGAAGGAAGAAGAAAGTTCACGAGTGCAATAACCAGATATTTAATAGTCAGTGGATATCTAGTAGATGTTTCTAAAGTCTTCAAAAGTATCAGCAAGTAAAGAATAACACTTTTACTTCACTTTGCAGAGGCTACTGCCATCAATAGCTGTCAACCTGACCTCTGTATGCAGAAAGAAAGCTTGGTTGACTTTTCAGTGCCATAGTGGGAGAAACGGAGTTGTTAAAACGTGTGGATTACACAATTTCATAATTTGATTCTTGTTCCTAATAAATGTTATGTCACATATTTTTTATTTAATTTCATTTTAAGCATATAAATACCTTCCAGTTTTTGTTAAACATTCGATTTTGTCTTCTGTTTTGAACTTAGTATCATCTATTGTTTTAGGCTTGAATAATGTGGTTTATAGTAATAGTAATCATAAGTGATATTTTTAACTATTTGCATCTGATGCAAAATCATAAAATGTAATGAATTCATTCCATTCTGAAAATCTTATTATTCTTGCATTGTTCAACTTTACTTTTATTGAAGTAACTGAATCAGAGCATCATAGCAATATCCAGTCAATGCAATTTACTTATAAATAAGTCATTTATTTATTCACATATTCTCGAATCATACTATCTGTACTTAATTTTTTTTATTATCATTGATATATTATTACTGCTGTTATATTCATCCAGGTAATTTCGCCGGACTGTGTTGATATTATGTGGCATTAATCCATTCTTGTGCTTGATTCTATATAAATTTCGATTGACTGGTTTACTAAGATCTTTGTTAATATTAGAAATTTTATAAAACTATCTTATTTATTCATAACATATAAATTTATCACTGTTCATGACACCTCATACCAGGTTAGTGTTCTGTCTTGATGTTCGATCATTTATGAATACAATCTTCCGAGGACCAATGTAACAGCTGAGATCCAAAGAGACTTTTACTGTTTGCCTAAAATTTACTCTGATTCTACTAGTCCTAAGCTAGATTTCTGAACCAACCGACTAAATTTAAAGTTTATATTTCGAGGATTTCTTCATTCTCATTTAAGGTCAGACCATACAACCAAGCACTTAGAAGAATAACATCAATATAAAACAAAAGCCATGAGGATGGTAAGCTGGGGTAACAGGTATACAGTTAATTAGTAATAGTTTGTTCGTTGAAAATGATATAGTAGCAGTTAGTGGACCATATGGAAGGTTCTGTTGATAAGAAATACGAATAACACATAAATCGATTAATCCTTATGTAATCAAAATACGGGAAATAAGTTTTGAAAGTTCAGTCATCGTTCTTAGTTCTCCTGATCTATCAGTTAGCATTTATTTAATTAAAAAACAGACTTTACCGTTAACGAAAAATGCAAGAAAAAATAGTTTTGATATCGTCACTAGCATCTACTTTGAACTATAGACGATAAAATCTCAAGCTAGTGAGTCTCATGATCTTAGTCAGGCTGTTGTGGTAAAACTCCATTCTATTGTACACTGCAGCATAAAGTGTCTACTTGTTGGTTTTATTCTTTTCTCAATAACATTAGTAGCAAATAATTGGTACGAAGGCTATAGAAATAACATTAAATATAATTGTTTCAAGCCACTGAAATCCATGTTCCGAAAATATAATACTTATTGAATCACAAGTCTGTTCATTATTCTTGATTTTCTCTGATTTTCTATCTGTGTTTGGGTCATAGGTATCGATAATAAATACATATTTCTGATTTATAAGAGGTTGATATGCCATTGTAAATTTCCCTATTAAGGTTTTTTTAATAACACTAGTTTAAAATGAATTACAAGATTTTTATTAATTTAAATAAGGTACAAATTCCTTACATATTTTATTTGAACTCTAACGTAGTCTTTTAAGCCTTTTCAGATCGATCCCTCCAGACACACGGGTACGCATTTGTGAATAGTTCTAATGACAAAAGATAAACAGTTTTCTATTTTATGCTAAGCTGCTATTAAAACAGTCTTTTTCAGATTAAGAAAAAAATAGATTAATTGTCATTCCATGCTTTTTATGTTGCTCAGCAAACTTAAATATAAGTACATTTAGTTTTGAAAACGATTATGTTCGTTTTACCGCTACTGAGATGGCTTTTGGAGATCAGTACTAAGTTTAATTGATTAAATTTATCACAGATTGATGTTGGCAGGATACTATTGAAAACCAGGAAAGACTTTATAGTTGTTTCGTCCTAGTGTGAGACTCCTCGGCAGTGCGCGACCTATATCCCGCCCTAGTGGTTTCAGGTTTACGAATGCTTAACCCTATATTCCATTAGGCCTACATCCAAAGGTAGAATTCCCACTCACATCAGTTTATGATATATCTCTACCATCATCCATTGTTATTAGTGATAACTGTCTTACTCCCGACAAATCTGAACTCCACCAGTCACGACTAGGAAAAAATAACTGTACAGTGCTTCCTGGTTTTCAATGGTACTCTACTAACATCAATCTGTGACAAATTCAATCAGCTAATTTTAATACTGATTCCCATAAACCATCTGTTACAATAATTAACTCACTAATGACTAACTTCAGGATGTTCCTAAAGCTCTAGTGAGAAGTCGTTACTGGTAGAGTTCAGATTTGTTGGGAGTGAGACAGCTATCACCAATAACAATAGATGATCTTCGTGCTATATATCACAAATTGATGAAAATGAGAATACTTTTGGATGCAGCCCCAGTGGAACAGAGGGTTAGGCATTCTCCAACTTGCAGCCCCTAGGGCGGAATCTGTGGTGCGCACTGCTAAGAAGTTCCATATTACAACGAATAGTGTCCAGTGCTCCCTGGTTTTGAATGGTGCCTTGTCAATATTAATTGCTATCTTGATTTTTAATATAGGCTATTTATTGTGAGATTAAATATTAAAGATATACTGATGTTGTTTATTTTTCTTTTATATGCTAAACAAATAGGTTCTCTAATATACGTCCACCAGCTGAGTTAGTCATTCTTTTGAAATTCATTCAGCTGTCAGTTTATAATATTGATTGTATCAACAAAATTATAAACCTTCATTGTTTTCGAAATTGATTTAACGTGTTGATTGAAATGCTTGCGTAAAATTTCTGATTTTATTACTCAAATACTTTTTTATTTATTAGCGCTTAGAGTTAATTATCGTATTTTACATAGTATCTAACTGTAAAATCCAGTATGAGAGTTATATCTTATTCCAGACTCGTCAGTTTTGACATATATACATCTCAATGTTGGTATTTTAACTTAAACTTGAATCTAGTAACGGTCACTTCAAAAGCACATTCGTTTACTCTTAGAATCAATATCGAAATGTAAGTGCTGAAATTTGGGTTCATTAATCACCGTAATGCAGCGTTATTTATTTCCTAATAACTGGTCATGTTATCATGTTTCAAGTTATTCTTCTTCTAGATATTGGTGGGTTGTTTAATAACTTACTTTAATCATATATTTATTATCTGTTTCTAGAATCGTACGAATCCACACATAATAGATGCATGCGGTGAAATAATCTTGCAGATATGTCAACAACTGCCTGGTATGTTGAATTATCTTTTCTTGTTGGAGAAATTATTCATTGTCGTTTGGTTGTTCAGAATCTAAAACCAATTTTTTCGTGCAGCACTTTCTTGAATAATGAAATTTATAATGACAGCTTGTATCATGAATCGACAAGAATTACTGGAAACTAAGTAGGTCCAACTGGACTGCTACTTGCTCCTCTTGTAGAGCTCATCAGTATGCCTAATCAAATTCTAGAATTTCTGACCTTAGCCACTAAATGCAAATAATTTTTTAGAGTCAACGATGATCAGCCGAGTCAGTGATCGTCGATACTAACGAAACATGTCTTAAGTAAATGAGTAATGATTAAGTTAGATACTTCGTAGTCATTTATAAAAGCAAGATGTATTTATATTTGTAATGTAAGTCATCGATAATAAAACAACGATACTGTATTCAGTGATATTTTGGGGTCATATGTTAAGCACATTCAGCTATAGTTGACCCTGACATACTATTTTGTCTGCAGTTGTCGCAGATTGAAGCCGATTTTGAGAAATCATCGGCCTTCAATTTATTATAATCTTTCTTATCAAAGTCTTTTATGCTAAAGAAACCTATTGCTTGTTTCCACTTTCGATTATTTCTCTACTACGATGTTAGTAATTTTTGAAGGTTGTAAGCTTTGATGAGAATATAAGTCGATGTCGTTCTAGTGTATGTATATATTATGTATAACTCGTAAATAATTTTGCTGATGAACATTCTAATAAATGAATTCATGATGTTTCATATCAGTTAAGTGTATTACATTTGTGGTAGGTAAAAAGTAGCTATACATATTTCAGTTGTAATCGGATAAGAGCTAAATAGGTAGGACACATGTAATTGAATACTTTTCTGTATGTTTAAGCATGTTTTCTAAAAAAAATATGTAATATAGATCATTGTTGTAGTCATGTACATATACAGGCAACAGATATTGGTATTATTATTATTATTATTATTATTATTATTATTATTATTATTCAGGAAGCACTTATTGTTGTTTTAACTCTTAACGCTGAATTTTTAGTCGCTTTTTAGTCTCCATAAGTCTATATTATATATTAGTTTGCGGACTTGCTTGTACTTTCATTATCAAGACAATACAATGCTGCTACTAATAATACGGTTTTCATCTCATTGTTTCGTGATTATGGCTTTAAATAATAAGTTCTAAGGATGCCATAAAAACATAAAAAAACAGAACGTATGAAAAGAAGTTTTAGTTTAGGTATAGAAAAAACTGGAGTTTCGTAAGTTTATACATGACCCTGAGGTTCCGAAAACTTCTGGAAGCATATTTATATTTGCATCAAATCAATAATATGACACAACTAATTACTTTCCTAGAATCATTTTGATAGTTTTTAGAGAAGGGAGATTAAACAAAGTAATTTCGGTCTCCTCCATACTTCATAAAGCTTTTACACTGATTTCCAGAGAGATCCTAACATGCGTTAGTAATAAGATGTTGAACAAAAGTGTAATCTAGGTAATTGCGGTTTTTAAATTGAGATTGTTTTCATGTATTGGAATACATTTATAGTTGCAGTTTACTTATTTTGTTGAAGTTATTTTTCTGTCAGTTTACATAGTTTTAGAAATCAGTTATAGTTATAGTCGATGGGTTATTATTTTCTAACCTTGATCCATCTACCAGCTGAACAAGTAAAAGAATGTTATTTTATCTTTTTATAAAGCCATCTGATCGCGGTCTAGTTTGATGTACGCGTAAATATGTAACTCTTCGCATATTCATATGTACGCTTGTATGTGAATCACATACTGTTATAGTTATTAAGGATAAATTAAGAGTTAAGCTGAAATTTTGCAGTCACAGGATAGTTGTATTCATTATAAGTTCAACCGTGAAGACTCATGGTAAAGTTACTGAGATATGAAATACAGTTCGGTGGAATGAACTAATAGGTAGAATATCATTTTTTTTTTAAAAATTCCTCTCATTTTACGGGAAATGCAGGAGCAGTTGGTTGGAGAATACTGGTCGGCGGCCTATACTTCACGTGGGGTTGAGGTATTGACTGATTGATCGGGGAGGAAATTACATCAGGATCATCACAGACTTTTGTTTCGTGTCATGTATGATAACACCTCAAGCACACCATTTGCACTGCCCCAACCTAGGAAGCATGACTGATCAACAGAGGTTTTTTCATCATATCATAAACTGACTACTTTTTTTCCCATCCAGTTCCAGAGTCTACATATAGTGGACGATGTAGAAGTCGGTATCATGGCATTCGCAAGATATACCTAGCCACTGAAGATGGTAATATCAATCGGGTTTTCGTCAGTGAGTCTGCATGCATTCCTAAACCTCAGCCACCCTGAGACTTTCTAAGATATTTCTGTGGGCTGTGATTATGGTCGGTGTACTGCGATGCAGCGTACTTAAAGGAAAACACAAACAGAGTAAAAATTAAGGCTTGAAATAAAATCTTTAGTAATAGTTTTACTCTCATATAACAACACCTATTATTTATATGAATGAAGAGTAATCATTAAAAGTGCTAAGTATCATAGCATCTATTGGATATTGCTGTTTACGGATATCGCCCACCAAATCACTATTCAATAATTTATTGTTATTATTATTATCGTAAGTATCACTCAAGTTGTAAACCAATAAAATACATTACCTGTCTCAACATCGAAAATTAGAACTTTTCAGATTATTGCAGTTTGTAATAGTTTTATGCTTTTCTCTTAGTTCTCTTTGCATTAGCGTAAAATATATTGATTATTTCTTTTGACTAATGTGTATTTTGTGACCTATGTGATCCAATATGTATATACTTATGCATATCAACTGTGAACATGTTTATTGGTTTCGTTTACGATAAAGTAGTTTCTTATTCACTTCAAGTTAAACAGATATACATAAACACTAAATGAACTTATGTAAATTACTTCTTCTTATACAACTGAAATTTAGGTAGGTGAATGGGTGTTGTTTAATTAAGGTAATTGATAAAAAAGAAAGTTGTCAACAGTGAGGTTTATCATATTTACCATATACAAGTGTAAAATGGACAAAGTTTTGTAACGGTCAAAAATTGTTACTATTTTTGTTTATGTAGCACAATTAATAAAATGAAAATTAGGTTGAGGTGGTTTTATGGTGATTGGTTTTTAATTTGCTTTTTGTATTCATCACAGATTGACGTAGGTTAAATACCTTTGAAAACTAGGGGACACTTTGAAATGTCATTTGGAAACGCATGCGTATTTTATAGTTTTGTACAATTGGCGATACGATGCGGCTAATAGATATAGAGTGGCCCGATTATATATTAGATGCCTTTGATACTCGGCACAGTTACTGCGAACTTAATCGCTGATAAATGTACTTTATGCTGGAATCACGACTTGTTCCTTCCCAGACCCAGAGCTACTGCAAAAGGAGAAACTTGTAGGAAAATTGTATTGTGGCGAAAACCCAGAGAGGATGAGCGAGCAACGTTTATTAATGTGCATTCATTTTTGTATAAATTTATTTACAGAGATTATTAGTTAGGTGAAATCACCCAATTAAATAACTTTTATGAAAACTGAGTATAAATGATTATTCCACAATAATTGAAAACAAAATTACATTTGAATGAATCATTACAATTAAATATTGTAGCAAATACCCTGGAGTATAACTAACTAATTTAATGAACATTTACAAGTCAAGCTTACCAAAAATCATAGCAAGTCCTTTCACTTGATTTTCTGTATTGGTCAGATTATTCAAAAAAATGGACAAATGTATATTACTGTAATCAATAGTTTTTTTTAAACAGCTCACCAAATTACGATTAAAAGTCATAAGATAACAGTATATAAATGCTGTCTGGTTTAAGACATTGTATTGTTAAGTGATTGAGGTTAGTTAACAAGAAACCTTTATCTAAGTTCCTGGTTAGGTGACAGTCATCTGGAAGGTTTATTTGCAATCTTGAGGAAGCTAATATTCCCAGTGTGGTTAAAACCTACATCACATTGTTTCATTGTATGATAAATTACCACTAAGTTATTCGGATGGTTTTAAGCCTATAGGACTGAAGTCTTTATATTAGTTGTGCACTGAGTGGTTACTGCTGCACAAGTTATGTAGCTTTTAATGCTGATCAAATTTTATTGATCGGCATGAGCTTGTTTATTTAAATTGTCGTGATATCAGAAGTTAATGATTGAAATAGCTGGAATCAATCACAAATTAAAATCTTGAAACCTCAGTTACTTACTGTTTTTTTTTAAGCAGAACTTAAAAGATATGTAGCTTGAACTTTTATTTAGGGTCCTATTAATCTAGATATATTATGCAAGTAACGCACTTGTTAAATTATGTGTACCTTATGAGTACTAAGTAGATTTTAAAAAAATTATACTTTTTAAGTTGTTTTATGAAATTGTTTATAGTACACCACGTTGAATTTTCTTTCTGGTTAGGCAGAGATGACAAATTGCAGTAGAATAATTTAAATTCATTTCTTTTACGCGTTGTCTTCAATTTTTTTACAACTTGATTACAATTATACTATGTATTAAACTTAATCGGTTTATGTACAAGAGTTTACAAAAGATTCATGTTTCATAGTAAAGAAAACTGAAACACTTATTTTTACATACTTTGGAGTTCCATTTTCGGGAATATTTGTACATTTGACCGTATGAATAATTTTTAAAATATATGCTTTGTTGACTGCGACTAAAAGGTTTAGATAGATCTGAGATTCATTATTTCATCGTGATAAGAAACATGATTTACACAAATTCATGAATGTTAACCTAAGTGAGTTGTATTATTTGACTTAGAGATCACAAAGTACTAAACAACTATTTTGTCCCACTACAGAACTCCTCATCACTGAACATTCACAACCCCTTATAAAAAATAGAATTCGCAAGAACTCAGTATGCGTGTATTACTACTAGACCACTAAGTTGGCACTCAAACGTTCACATTCCTAACCCCATTCATTCCAAATATATTCTCTACTATCATTGTGATTACTGTCTAGCTATTAGCATAGTTGTTTCTCTCTTGAGCTTTTAAAACATATAGCCAATATCGTCTATAAGCGTAACTGTTTTATGACAAGAATCATCTAGCCTTATGTCGATAGTAGATAAATGCCAAGAACAGTTGACTAAGTTTTTCCCTTAGGGTCTTAAACTATTTATGTACGAAAATAATGTTGGCACGAAATTTTTTATGCGCTAAATAACTAATATCGTCATTATCATCATCTGATCGCTAACTTTTTTTTAAGTAAAATGGAAGTTAAATTCAAGCTTCTTTTAATAATACTGTAAAAACACTCATGGTAATAATAATAGCCAGTAAACATTTCTTCTTCTCCTCTTCATTTCCACAATAATGATGGTCACGCTTTCAAATATCTCACTGTTTTATTTCGCAGTCATTTTTCTTATTGTTTGAGATGTATCATGTGAAACTGGAATCGATTGTTTAATGTTTGCACTTAGAAGTGTATACAAGCTTTCATATATATATATATATATATATATATATATATATATATATATATATATATATATAATGCTTACATCACCAAGTTGATTTAATTCATTTGACAGTATTTACAATATCGATGCAGATAATAGGCACATTAATCTATGAAGGCTAGTCACATGAAAAAACGTCTTTATCATTATTGGTGTTGTTGTTAGTTTATAAGAACAATGGCGTAATATTTAGATCACTTATTAGTAAAATTAAACATAACTTCACTAACTTTGACTAGTTAACTCACTTATATCACACCATCTGTGTATATAGAATATAGAATAACGACAAATGAATAAAGGTATACTTAGTTGCATCAAATTCTGTAATATCTGCATATAGTGGTTGAAGTTAGTTGGTTGGTGGTAATTGATAAGTAAACTGTAACCTATGTTACGCATAGTTGGGACACATCAGCAAGGAGAATTGATGGTCCCTGTGAGATTCAAACTCATATCACTTAGTTTTACAATGCATAATTTTAATATTGAACTATTGATTTTGCAACTGACTTCCTGTAGGATAAATATTATCACTGGCTGATTGCTGAGTAGTAATCGATCAATGTAAAGGTTAAAGTATTTGACTTTGAATCACTTGGTTTCATGTTCGAGTCATACATACTTTAGTTTTTGAATCAAAATGTCTCATTCGGATATTTTAAAATACAAATTTACATTTGGTTATTTGAGTTACATTATTCAAGCGTCTGGAAAATTTTATAATTATTTTTTGTAATGAAGCAAACATTAATTCATTTGATTCCAAATTTATGATAAGGTTATTTATGTATTGCCAAGTTTTTAATGTTTTTTTTAATTTTTTTTCTTATATAAAAATGTAGGTATTAAACGTCTATTACTAAATCTTATAGAGTTTATCTTTCGGAGTTGTAGAGAAAAAGGAAAAATGTATTGTTTCATCTTAACATCACCAGTACCCTCTTTCCCATTATTTCGAATACATTTTACTCCAAATCGACACAAATCCCTGGACTAGGTCTACTAACCCATTATTTTTAGCAACTTAGAATGCTTTCATTAGTACGATTGTTTCATAAATTAGTTTGTCTATCTATTAAAAATGGTGGTATATTCAACCGACTGACTCCGTTCTAATTGTGGTTTCGATCTCTGTAATTTTTTAATCTTTGTTTTAGCTGGAATTGTTGTGTTCACTCCATCTTATGAATATCAATCAATTTTGCATAATCGATGGGAAACTACAGGTTTATTGAATAAAATATCAAAGTATAAAAGTGTATTTCATGAACCAAAAACATCAGCAAACTTAGATCAGGTGAGCTATTGGTATGCTTGATGATCTGTCATTAAAATATATTTGGTTCATTCTTTTTCACTTTTCTTTGATAATTAATTGGTCAGTAAAGTATAATCTAAAAGCTTTTCTCATTTACCTGTATTTATGTGTAGTTGATTATATTCATCACAGATTGATGTTGCTTAAGTACTACTAAAATCCAGAGAGCATTGGGCAGTTATTTAATCTTAGTTTGGGACTCCTCAATGATGCCCACCCTTGATTTATGTGTTTCGTTCTTGAATAACTTTAAATTGTTAAATTAATTTTTATGAGTAAAATTCTAATTTTATTTATAGTTTACTAGAATCATCTGTCAAAAATACCAATGAGTTAGTAATTAATAATTATGTATTAGAGAATACTCACTAATGTATATGCTGTTAAAGAAAAAATAAAGTTGCATTATTCCAAGATGACGTAGTTCATAAATTATTTTAACTGGATGTTTATCACAAATTTGTTAGAACTACAGAATATTTGCATATTGAAATATACCTTCTGTGTTTCGTTCTATTCTACAAATTGCGTATTCATATCAGTATATTCCTGTTTAAGCACAAACCTATTAAGCGGAAGACTAGGTAATTACGTTATCATAATTAAAGTATATTTTTTTAACCTAACATTCGGTTAAAATAGTGAGATAATATTTTTCTGTCTATCGTATTCACTTTGAGATTGTGCATTTTTAAGATGCCATAGACGACATCATACAATGCAATATGACCTAAAATTCGAATTTGTATGACGAATTGTTAATGAGAAAACAAGAGTAATTTATAAAATCATACAGCTTATGGTAAATTCATAAAAATCTGAGAAAGTTTTGTCAAGATGGTGACATCACAAGCATAGAATGTTTTTGTAGAAAGTATGATATTGTGTCATTTCAGCCGAAATTGCTGACCATAAACCTCAAGCAATTACTATTTGAAATATCTAACCAAAAGTGAGCAAAGCTATTTTAACCAGTCCTAAAGTGAAATATTTTTTAAACGTTCAAGAAGTGGTGATATATCAGCCCAAGTGGTCGTGATTAGTTAATACGAGCAAAGACAAACAGGTGATATATCATATTTAAGTGAAAGAGCATTCTTAGAATGCTTAGATTCTAGTTCCAGTAGATTAAATTTATACTGTAATCGTCTGACAACTTTCGGGATGATTGGGGCTTTGTGCAACTAAATAGGACGATTAAGACAAGGTTGGACTAGCAATTGGTCTTCCGAATTCTACAGTCAATAGTACAGTCTTCCAACTAGTATTCGTAGCAGTAATGTGGACTTATGGCGTAGAGACAGTTTAAGACTTGAAGGAATGTGTTCTCATCATCTTATACTATTTAGAATTTAGAATGTGTTACATCTCATCGTAAAGACATTTTATTTTGGCATTTTAATTAACATAATTTAAGTTAGCTCGAAATTAGTTAATTATTTACTAATGATAGCTCAGTAATAACGGTCGCAGACCATGAAACTGAGTGGCTCCCGATAGAATTCGCCAGCACTGCTCCCCTTATGACTATAAATATGCCTTGCTAAGTGCTAAATACCACTAAATCAAGATTACGCGGGATTTTCTTCCTCCGAAATCATCCTCCATCACAACAGAGTGTCTGTTATATTAGGTCGCTTAGACTAGTAGCCACATATCAACTTAATCTATAGAATCTAGTCAGTACTATGAAGGACTGAATAAACCTAAATAATGCTGAAAAAGTGAAGGTCATCCGAGCTATGTAGTATATTTACACAATATATTTCGAGTAATCCAATCACATATAAATTTGTTACGATGTATACAGATGAGAAATAATGCCCCGTGTGGGCGAATTATAACTTAGGAAAACGAAAATGAGGAAACTAGTGTGAATCACATTCAGCTTGGGATATAAAATCAGTATTACTAGAGTAATTTTGGTTTAAGTACAAACTTTTTTCGAACTTTCATATTGTTAAGGTTTCCACAAACCTCAATTCGCGTTAAGGCACATTAGTACAACACCATATAGGCTGAATCGGTATCACTCATATGACCTTTATCAACCTGATTGTTTAGAAATAAAGGATGATGGTTGCTTATCGTGTACCCCTGTTGTGTCGTTTGAGCTCATTTATCTTATGGCCACTTAGTTATGTGCTCAGCTATACTTGCATGCAAACCATGACTGCTCCTTCCTGTGTATATTTTTTCCTTCACGTATACTTGAATTGATAGACACAGTGTGATGTGATGTGTTCATTTCCATGACTTTTGGGGTTTTTGTGGATTGGAGACTGACTTTTCAGTAACAGTTAACTGAATAGTTCATCCAATTGATAACATATATAAGTCGTCTTCTTAACATAAGACATTTTGGTTCATCAATGAATAGTAAGGTTATATAAACAGGTTTCTCAGAAGTCAGTAGTGTAGTAGGCTTCACCATACAATGTTCTTTTCATCGACTTGTAAACATTATTATGTATCCATTCTCCAACAGTATTTCGGTTAACAGATATTCGTTGTCTCCATTAATGTCAGTTGTACAAATGTGGTTATTTCCACTAAATAGGCTCTTTGTATTTAACTTAACAAGTACTATGTTGGTCATTACTCATAGATCGATCAATGTCAGCCAACGTATTTACGGAAAATCTCCTTATCATCTATCTGAACTTTAAATGTGTATCCTAATTTTGACTATACAGATGTCAAAATTTAAGAATACTCAACCTTTTTAACGTATGCAATTAGTCTTTCTTGACACAAATGAAATTCATAGGCCTTTTCCTAGTCAAAAAGCTGTTACTCACTTTCTGTTCTCAATTTACAATGTTGTTATTTTAGTTTCACTAAATTTATTAATTCATAGTAACTGGTAAAACGTTCTTGTGTTTTTTTTTTGAGAAAACTAAAATTTTTAACTTTATAGGGTTTTTTGCTACAAATACGATTCATTTTTCATTAGAAGCCATCCTGAAATTTGACATTTTTGACCAATAGTTTCAAGTATAATTGGGGGTTGTGGAGATAGTTAGTTGTTAATCCTGATATCAGTCTGATTCAGAACAATTCGTGATATCAGTTTTAAGTATATTGTATACTCCATTATATTACTTGTTGTGTAAAAGTAGTGTAATTCGTTTCATAGAAATTCTGTAATAAAATCATCACCTGCCTAATTTATTGTACTGGTAGTCTGTAACGTCCTAAATTAAACCAAATTATTTAAAGCATTGAGATTTCCCCGAGGATTTAGATCAGTGAGTTTATTTACTTATGTACTTTACAAAACTTTATACAACTTTTTTCTCAGACTGATATCAGCTGAACGAACATTAAATACTATGAATTCCTAAGCAATCGTTTCATCCTACTTTGCTACTCTTCATTAATAACGAACACTTACATCCACACATGGGATCGAACTGAGGCCCTTCGTGTCTCGTGAAAAGTACGATACCTTTGTCAACGGTCCGTCTTTACAACTGAAATCAATCACAACCATCAGATTGTTGAACCTGTAGTAAGTTGGAGCGAGATCCGGTGTTTGACTAAGTTACATGAATACAGACTGCAATACCTTTACAACCCTTCTTAGATTATCGGCTAATACAAGTCTAACGAGTGACTTTTACGATGTAAATGAAATATTCACAATACAAGTTGTCATCAAATATGTATTTCAGGCATGAAATTAATTTGTAGTTATAGCCACGTAGCTCATCATTCAATTTAAGCAGATTCCATATCCATACTCAGTCAGTATAGCATACGAACAAATTGTTTAAACAATTGGTTAACTACTCAAAGTATGTAAAATGAGATTGATTGTGATTCAGGCAATCCAAAATAATTTATTTAAGTTAATGATTGCTAGTGGTTTACAGGATGTTTAAAATTACACAACAAAATAATTCTATTAGTTGGTTATTAAGTTATTCCTGATATTGTACATTTTGTAAGTTATTGCTTATTGCTAGAATTTGTCATTCACATGTAAACTTGCCATATGAAATCGATGATAAGTGTTTGTTACAAATCCTTCGTTATAATGAGCTGAGAATTGTTTTTGACTATCCTATCGCTTACCCACTAAACTTTATGCTTTTGTCAAGCTTCAATCTGTTCATAATATTTCAAAGTGAGCCATTTCATTTAAAATAAGAATGCTTTTGGAAATCCTCTTAAACTTCATTTGTAATTTGCAAAATGTAAAACTGCATCTGTTAATATGTTAACTTAAAAATGATTGTTTTGACGTTTTAGATAATGCAAGCATATGGTGTAGCAGCTAAACAAAAACTACAGCATAAACATGGGGCTGTTCTGTTATGTGTAATCGGTGGGAAACTCAGTGAAGGCATAAACTTTACAGATGATTTAGCTCGTGTTGTAATCATTATCGGTATGCCATATGCGAACCCTCAGTCTCCAATAGTAAGTATATTTCTAGGTTCAGTTGTATTATATATAACACTTGTAAACTAGAAAGAGTTTGAACTTGGTAGGAAATCCACCCATACTTTGTGGCTTCTTCTGTAGACTGGTTCTCTATTACATATCTCATCCGAAAATAAATGGCTAATGATCTTGACTTAACATGATTTTAAAGCGTTCTATGCCACAGTGCATACTCTAAGTTTTATGACATTGATGAAATATAGCATTTATTTCCTGATTGTTAACGCATTCATCACTTTAACGTAAGCTCTTTTTAGTAGTGGTCGTTGTCAAAAACTGGCCTACTGACTTGCTGCTCGTGGTTATTTTGGTTTCTACAGATAAATATACTCAAGTGAAATCCAGTTTACGAAGCAAATTATTTAGGTAAACAGTAAATCTTTTGATTTCGCTTCTGTCCTACTGATTGCGAAGATAGATTTCATCAGTAAACTGCATTGGCTTGATAATTCTGTTCAGAATGATAATAGCGGTTATTACTATTATTATTCTAAATATCTTCTAGATCTTATTGTATGCGATCGCTCTCTAATAACGTCTAATGGAAACGCATATTTTTGCAAAATTTAGATTTATAAATCATTAAATAGAAGTATAAAAGTCACATGATTGAGTAGTTGATCTAAACCTTCCAGCTCAGAGGATAAAATATCGGAAACACCCACCTAATTTACAAATCTCCATCAGACCTAAAATAATGTAGCTATATACATAAGGGGAGGGTACAGGTATTTATAAACAACTGCCTTCGCAAGATACTGAATGTCAATGGGCCGTAAACCATCAGAAACAGCCTACTATGGAAGATAACAAACCAACTTACAGCCGAAGAGGAAATCAGGAAACAACGTTGGAAATGGATAGGTCATACATTCCAGGAATCACCTGATTGCATCACTAGACAAGCACTTACTTGGAATCCTGTTGGGAAATGGAAAAGAAGAAGGCCAAAGAACACACTTCGTCGAGAATTGGAAGCCGACATTAAAAGGATGAACAGCAACTGGGAACAGCTGGAAAGGATTGCTGAGGACAGAGTTCAGTGGAGAATACTTGTGAGCGGCCTATGTTCCTCCGAGAGGGGTAATGGGCGTAAGTAAGATATATACATAAGGCTATTAATATGATTCAGATACATTGTTATAAAACTGATAGATTACTGAATAATTAATATGAGCTTTAAAATCTTTCTTTGTTATTTACTATTGTACATCAAGTTCTTTAAGGAAGATAAATAAAATGTACTAATAGGAACAGCAGCTGGAGAAGTCATTTTTAAATACCATCAGTCCACTAAGCGAATTGCTAGACAAAAATTCAAGATATATTAATTATCAAGGTACCAAGGGGAGGAGTGAGTTGTAGGCGTTTTTTCTTATTACATAATGTTGGTTTCGTAGCTTTATGCAGATAGATAGCCTAGTAGGAGTGAGGATATACCTTAATTACTGTTTCTCATGCCATCGTTCTCAAACTAAAGTGAAATAGATGTGCAGTGTCATGTGACAGTATTCTATAGACAAATATCAATGGATAATAAGTGTTACTTACATAGCTAGTTTCTAAATGCACTTTTTAGGAGGAATAAGTTGATGTAACAAATAAAGCTGAACAGGCTACATGTTATCGCCGCCTACATATCCTTCTCTTAGTCAATTCGGGTGCATTATTCTGATCTTGATAATACAACTTTCCCAAGTAGTCTTGGTTTACTTTGTTTGAATAGTAGGTTGGTTCAAAAATTCAAGTGTTTGTTAGTAACCGAATCGAATCGTAGAACACAACACTAGTAGGAATGCGACCGCAGAGAATAGAGCAATTAAATTACAAATGATATATATGTGCTCTTACAACAAACTTCTCCTTATTTTTTTAGTTAAGAGAAAAGATGGCTTATTTAGATAGCCATTTCAGTCGCCAGTCACATTCTATGCAAAATCCAGGTCGACAGTATTATGAAACAATGTGTATGCGTTCAATAAATCAGGCTATCGGTCGGTCAGTACGCCACGCAAAAGATTATGCTGTTGTCTTCTTATTGGATAGCCGGTATTATCGTTCAACAATTCAATCTCAGTTACCTAAATGGGTTCAACAAAGTATTATTGTTCAACAATCAGGAGAGTCATTGCCATCAAACCAAAGAAAATTCTTAAATCTATCAGAAGCTTTAGAACATGCTAAGAGATTTTTCTCATGTAACCAAGAGTATTTCAAATAGAATCTAAAGAAAACAACAAAGGAATTGACTTTGATGTGATCTTTCCTTTAGTAAATTTGCTTTCTATGAACTTGATGGCTCATTCGTGAGGCTTTCGTTGCTTTTCTAGCCAAAATCATTAGAACGAACTCTGATAAAAGCCATGTATGAGAATTTGTATACAGGTGATTCGCAACTGCTGTCGAACTTGAATTTGATTGTTATCAACGTTTGTGCCGTCAATTTCTGTGCAGAAAACAACCTTCAATTTTATCCGTTGTCATGGAAACTTCACAATTAAACCACCGAGATTACAAAACTCACCTATTCCCAAATCACCCCCTCTTGTCTGTGGTATGCTTCTTGTTATAAATTTTGCATTTTTTCGTCCTCATGGTTTTTCATAGATGTAAACTATTTTTCATTACGTTTTTTCAACATAGAGACAGAGAATCTTGTGTCGATTATATTTTAATCCAAGATGATTATTTGTTTAGTACATTTTACTGGTAGATTATCTTTCAGTTTTCTATCATCTCTGTTTATTAACTAATGAAACGTGTTTTGACCATTATTTATTATATGTTTTAACAAATACTGATAAGATCTGAGATCCAGTTTAACTACTTTCAATCCACATATGCTTTTTACGTTTGATCAATTCAAATAGACAAAGTTCCACATAATAAGCTTTTATGTCGAAGAAAATATGACAACGGCCAACAAAGTGACTCTAACTTGATCTTGTAAACGAGGGGGGTGGTTCAGCTAGATAGACAATTCACTTACATATGATGTGGCTCATGCATGTTTGTTTACGACTTTAGATATCGTGTAGCATTTCTGATTTAGTCGGAATCTCCGATAGTTTTATCTTATATATCAGCCTTATTTCGTTATGGTGATGCAGACAGCATATAATATATATTACTGTCTTGTTTTCAAAGTGACGGCATTTGTATTCACTGTCAATTAGGATTAAGAATAAAAGCTTGTATCCTGAGAACAACATAGAGAATGTTTTAATTTGCAGCCTTAAGCTTGGAACAATTTTAAAGCATCTGTAAATATAGCAATGATACTTGCATCCAACCCAAATACAAAGGTTTGGAAAGACCAGCGGATTTCTGAGACTTCCAGTGAACTCAAAAACTCATTCCGACAGGCTCGGAGAATGATGAAGAGCGAGCACAACTCAAGCGCAAACTAACGAAAGTCTACGCAAGGATCGTGAGCAGTGGCAGACAACAAAAGTAATCGAAACGGATTAGGAAATATGTCATAGTAGTCAACTTTCTACCTCATCAAGGAAACGAGTATTAGGAAATCGGCTGTTAGTGGAACTTGGAAAGCAATGAGTCCATGATCTACTTTCAGTCGACATTAAAATGAATGATGGAACACTTTTATGAATAGTTCAACTGGTCTCGGCTACCCTTCCGTTGCCATTATCCCCAAACTACCTGAGTGGAAAATTGACGTCCTCTTAGTGAGGTTGCAAAGACTATAGGTAGTTTAAAGCAAGGAGAAGCAGCAGGACCTGATTAGTTGACTGCAGCTACCTTTAAGGACTGTTGTCCAGTTTTAGCAACTAGGTTGATTGATATTTTAACTAAAGCCTAGGAGCTGGATTTCATTCCGATAGCTGATCGTCCCAGTTTGTAAGAAAGGACAAAATCCTCCTGTCAGTCACAGAGAGGCCAGTTCGATTAATATAGCATCTAAAATATAAGCCTTTGTACTCATCCAAAGCATATCTGAAGCTAGAGAACTCGGGAAAATCAGATTGGTTTCAGACCTGGACGATGATGCACTGATCAGATATCTACTCTGTCACATTCAAGAAAATTCAGTAATATTTAACGTCAAGTAATAGTGGTATTTCTTGACTTGAAAGTAGCCTCCGACCTCGTTTGTCGGGAGGTTTTATAATAGTATTTGCTACTATAAGGCGTACCTCTGAAGTACACAAACCTTATGATAGCTCTCTACTCGAATACCACTGGTCGAGTTAGACTTTATGGTGATCTCTCATTAGAATCGTTGACTTCAAGTGGTGTTCGTCGGGGGTCGCCCCTTATCCCTCCTCCTTTTTACATAATTTCATTATAGATCTCCTACTTGATGTTATACTTTCTTCAAATAACTATTTAGTGATTGATCTTCCAGGAAACCCATTCGTCGACCTAGTATACGCAGACGATAGTACTACTCGATGAAGACGCTAATATTATACAGTCTCCTGAACGCCTACAGTAACAATGTAAGCATATTAGGGATGTGTTCCTCTCCTTCAAAATGCAAAATGTTACTCCAGGACTGGTTAGTCATAGGAAGTGAAGTAGTTGGGCGCGTTGACTACTTCACTTATCTCACCCCTAGTGGGTTAGTGTCTAGAGAAACCACAGCACTGACCCACATAGCTCGCTTGGTTTTTGCCAACTTACGTCAGATGTGGTTAAGGAAGATATCCGTCTCTCAACGAAAAGATGAGTGTACTGCATGGCAGTCCTCAGTATTAACTTGTAGATATGAAACATGGGCTTTGGAAATATAAGATGTGTAGTCTCCAAGTCTTTGATCATAAAAATCTTCGAAGTATCCCAGGTATGTCGTGGGATGATCGAATAAGCAATATTGATATTAGACACACAATACTAGGAACACATAGGAGATCAGTCGAAGAGGTCGCAAACCTTTATCGACTGAAATGGTTGAGACATGAGTTGTGTATGCCCGAGCACCGCTCACCTCATAGCTCGATGTTGGCTGGGGTAGGAGTAATATGGAAGAAGGAGCGGCCAAACTAAAGCATGGTATCAGGCCATGAAACCTTGATTGCTAGTCTGATTTATGTTGGTAGATGTAGACTATATGGTTGGGATTTACGTGATAATTACGATCAATGCCTGGAGACATTCAGTGACATAGCTCGGAGTCGGTCATAGTAGCCCAAGTGTATTCACTCTTTATCTTCATCTATATCTTAAGTTATATTATTCTTCGATACACGTCTTTGCTTTTTTATTCCCTATTGTATTCTGTTGTCGTGTTATTCTTGTAAAGTCAATATCGTTGTGCTAATGTGGTATGGAAAATTAAATCTACGCGCATAAATGCCAGGTTCTACGTTTTTAAAAACTGACTTGCTGAAATGGGTGGGACATATACCATATGTATCCCACCACTGCCTACCTCAACACGCAGTGATGATCGACAAAGAAATAGTATGGTAGAGAGCTAGGAGTAGCCATACAAAGAAGTGGCATCAGTCCAAGAACTCGTTGACTGCTAGCTTGAGGACTATTGTCACACTCATGCGAAACTCTGTGTAACGTGTCTCAGAGTCGGTTAAAATGACGAAGGTGCATAAAATCTTTCGTGTTTCTTTAAATCTTGAGCTTAAAATTATACCATAGCTTTCCATGAATTAATTTCCAGAATAATGCTGTCTATGTTCAATCTCTTTTATACTACTGTTAACATTATTATGGCTTCCACATTCATTGTGTTGTGCTAACGGAGTGTGTAAACTTGAACCGATACAACTGTGTCAAGTTCTTCATCGTATATGACTGATTGAATACCTGGCGTTACCATGTGTACATAACAAAGTATTTAGCTATTCAAACAGATTGATTCAACACAATGATGTATGCGTTGTTCCTAAACTATTTCGTTAAATAACAACAAAGCACACATCGCACCGTCAAGATGTCAAAAAATACATGAAATACATTGTGTTATACAATATTTGAATTATAGTAAAAACAAATGAAATAACAATACATGATTACAAGTTCTTTAAAGAAAGATTATTACATCTTTATGTGTAACTCTTAAAATTTCCTACTTTGAAAACTTTTTTTTTTCAAAGAAAAAATTATTAAAATAATGAAAGCACTAAAAAATTATGCAGCTTTACTTTGCTTCAATTACTGTTTTTTTTTACTCTCAATAAAATAATCTTTTTGTATTTGTATATTATCTATAAAAAAATGTTGATGAATTCGGCTGTATTTTACATTAATAAAATTATTGAATACAATCAGTGCTGTTACTAGTTGTGTTCTCATTGTCAAATCAACTTCTTACGACATATTGTTTAGTTGAGTTTCTCAGAAACACACGTATAAGTCAAGCAGATAAAAAAAATGTAAGAAACAAAAAAATATTTGAATATAAAAGAGAAAAGTAAACAAACATACAAGTTCCAGTTAATTGATAAACGGCAAACAAAGAAAAATAACTTTCACTGTCACTGTAGTGAGCACATACATGGTGGTGTCATGATGTGAAGATTTTTATTTATAGTAATTTAATCTTTCTAATACTTTTAAACCTTTCTCTTCGTATTCAGCACGAGTTAACCATGTTGTACGTCTATCATTTTTCATAATATTTGCTAAAACTGATCCACCGATAAATACCATATGTTTGCGTTGTGGTGGAGCTTCAATGCACATTTTAAATTTCTATCATGAAAGTAAATAATTGAATGAATGAATATTGATAAATTTAGACAAACAAACAACAAATAAATATGTTCAATTTGATTTAATTATTTTTCGAATGAAATTGAAAAAAATCAACTATTGACCTAGATAATATAGAAACAAGTGTAAACATGAATAGGGCAGAAAGTATTGTTGCGCATTCAAAGTCATTAAGACTATCCGTAAGGTTATCAACGTTAATTAAAAGTGTATTATCTAGCATATTCAGTCATTTTCCATTCATTTATTAAGTGATTAATGCATATTGGCAAATAATCTTCGCTAAAGATTCCATTTAAAATTTTCAATGTATTTGTGTTTTTCATCCAGCATGTTTGGTTGGATTGTACTGAACATGTTCAAAATAAACAGTCGCATATAACTCCAACAACTTAAAATGGGATCTTTAATCAAAATTACACCCTAAAACGCAACACTCATTGATTGAATGAATGGAAAATTCCGGACACAACACACCTGGTTAACGTCGTAGAAAACCCAAGCCCTGATGGAATTTTCTGAGCTTTTATGTGTAGGATATGGCATAGAAATCAGATTTTAAAGGGAATGAACGGATAAATCTACAAAATTACCAGCTATTGGTATAATCTGTAAGTACACGCGGAAACTTATCAAGGTGATTTTATAAATTCAAAAAATCGGTTAAGAAAGAGCATATTGATACCATGATTTGAAGTAAACTCCAGTAGCATAGATATATATTTATAAGAAATTTCGCTCTCAAAATATCTAATTCACTTGGAGCAGAAATTTTTCCAGTTAGTTAAATAGAGTATTAAAGGAAGCCTTTTATTTCTAAATATTTAGATGGGTTTTCAATCATCATACAGTGATAAATTATCTCGGATACCTGGGGATCAATAAATAAGTTTCATTCTTATTTAGAACTTTTCATTAGGATTGTATACTATAATAGGTGGAAAAGCATGTACCAGAAATAACTCGGAAAATTCTATGATCTATCTATTTGTGTTGTTGAATATCTTTATTAATAGGTTTCTAGTCGACTACCTTCAACACATTACATAGGATGCTGAATCATTTAAACTAGTAGTCACGTTATAACGTGTTTGGTAGGATTCAATCAGTACTGAAGATTAGAAATAACAAAACATTAATCGCTATCGCTGAGTGGCCAATTACTGTTTTAAGGTCATTAGTGCTGATCGAAACTAAGTGCATAAATCTGTAGAATCTGGTAAATGAGTAAATTTTCAGCCAAGTGAGTAAAAAATGCCGTTTTATTGTTACTTTTCATGATGTTTAGTATACATTGAAACTCTTAAATTCAAGCGCTACCCGTGTACATGTAGAGTAACACATTAATTAAGCATTCAGCTCTTGATCTATACCATTTATGTAAGGGCTAGTAATAATTCTCACACACACCCTTCAAAAAAACGTGAGGGACGGAGTTTGAAATTGCAATCCATTTGTGAAACCTGACTGTTCTATCAACTAAACAATCGACAGAAAGTAGTTTGTTTATAAATCAATTTTGAGTAATTAACTGATAAACACTTAGACAATTCCAATCCAAAATAATTTGCATGGAATGATAATAACAGATTAAAACTTACTGCAAATCTTTCTGTATCACCTTTAAGTACATTTTGTAAATATAACTGTTTAATTTCACGTTCAAGACGACTTGGTAAACCAGGATACATTGTACTACCACCACTTAATACTATATGCTTGTAGAATGCTGGTCTTGTATCAATATCAGCGGCTTGAATTGTATTAAATAATAATTCCGAAATACCAACACCTTCACGATCGATTAAGTGAGGTTGAAATAGAGCTTCTGGTGCACCAAATAATTCACCACCTACTTTGATAACACGACCATCAGGTAACTGTAGTTACGTGTTGGTTTATTTGTGATTAGTTTCAGAAAAAAAGCAAAAACAAATGATATATGTTCAAGGGAACTTGGCTTAGTAGTTAAAGTGTGTAACTTTTAGCGATAAAGAAGCAAGTTTGAACTGCACTTTGCCTAGTTCTGCCTGAATGACATGGTTAGTACCACTACTGGCCTTCACAGAGTGTTGCTTGAAGCCAGTTACACGAATTTATACCTAATAAGTGAGTTAATAATAAAAAAGAAACTCATCTTTGAGCCAGTTGCTTCCATACAAATCTACTCTGATATTACTTCATAAATTTAAATAATACACTATAGACAATAAACAGATTGTAATTTTATCCAAATAGATGAGTTTAGAAGTATCATACTGTGTGACGGAATATGTTTTTTGAATGCTCCCGCCCCCCCCCCAACTTCATTTTTTGTAAACTTCCAATTTCGTTTAATTGAGTACCATTTCAAGCTATGCCAATTCATTTTGTAAAGTTATACGACATTATTGCTACTATTTTTACTTTTGAAGGTCACTTGCTATTTATTTTAACACGAATGTATTGTAAGTAAGTGCATGGGAAAACTTGACTGCTACTTAACAGTACAGTGCTTTCAAACATTGTTATAACAAACCCAAATAAATCTAAAAATGTTTAAACTTCGATTGAACGAAGATCATCAAAGTGCTTAGCGAATTTCTTTTAATTCTAGAAATCTAATTTACAACCATCTGATATGTCTATTTGAACCTACCGTATATTCACACGATCAGTTTTCATTATGAATACAGGAATCGGTGACTGAATGCTACAACTTTTAGCCACTAGGTTGCAGGTCTGAATCCCACTCCAAGTACCTCGGTCCGGGCAGGTGAGTAAGTGATATTACAAGTTTTCATGTAAGTGTGACTCAAAGGTAAGTACACAAATTTGTACTTGACAGGCGAATAACAATTAGTTACACCAAAATCATATGAACTATTGAGGTTGTTATTATAGAAAGAATAACTGGAAGTTAGTCCTTTATATGTGATAATATGTAGATGAAATAAAAAGGCAGAATTGATTTCCACTAGCCGAGATATTCTGAAAGTACACACAATATCAGCACACTGCTACTGTGTCTTATATAGGAGCAAAAAAGTTAGTTACTCACTGTCTCTATTAGTAAACTCAAGTTCTTCAAATGATACGAGTTTGCAATTTAAACAATCTTTATCATTTGAAGACATCAAACTAAGAAATACGCCACATTATCTGATTCAATAATTATAATGACATGTATGCTAGTACTTATTTGGTAAGTCTTCACTATGAGTAAATTTTATAGAAATCAATTAAATAAAAGTAGAATAATAACGGATCCATTTTAAGAACATTGAACTATAAACGAACAAATAAGTTATCTATTAATTAGCACTATGCATCAAATTTTAAAAATATTAGCCGTATAATTTTGTGAATAAAATCAAACTTAATAAATTATCTAATCATAACTTCAGAGACTTTAGCGATTGGTCAAATCCCCCCTCTCCAACGATGTTTTAAAAGACCGAATTCTGATAAATTTATTAATGCTATTATGCTAGTTTAGAATTCAGTAGTCATGACTCATCAGATTCGGGTTAATATAGTGTAAAAATTGTTCAGTGATATGAGTTAGTTCACATAATCTAGTGTGAACTTAAACACAACTGTATATCTAAACGGTCTATTAGTCAGCAAAACAATAGTATCTATTAACAAATAATCCGAATTTTGTTATTACACTATTTTAAAAAGCTCTAAGAAACGGTGGTTCATGTGAAGGCTGGTTTATTATGTTCTTAAAATATCAAAACACTAAGAACAATTAACTATTAAAACAACATGCGTTATGAATAACAATTACATAATAAATTGCTAATAAGACAGCATATAATGCCTTGTATATTGTATTTGGGAATATTTATTAGCTTAAAGGAATAACCAGAATGCCATCGGTTGTAAACTAATATGATGCTTTGTAGTTCCTCAATATGATTCCTAGAAAGGGTTATTGTGTGATGCAATATGGTCAGTAGATGTAACTCATTTGCCACATACAGATCCAAGTACTCTGTTTCGAGCCAAACAGTTTGTATGAGGGATAGTGATACCATCTGGCTACCCAAATTTAAATACATGGATAGGAGTTCGAACCATTAACTAACTAATTGGAAGCCCAGTGCACTAATCGCTAAACCACTGCTTCATACAGTCAACTAATAAGCTCATTTGAAAATGAAACCCACGGTAGTTGCCAGCATAAATAGATAACGACAGCTGATCAAATTTTTTCGTTACTAGGAAATATAGCTGCTATATCTTAACAACAAAGTAACCTGTGTTATTCGATTTATCTAGAGCAAAAACGGTTGACCTCTTAGTTCCACTTACTATTATTAGTTTAAATATATTTCTAGAAGACTTTGTTTTCAGGTATACAGATAAGCATTGATTATTATGGCTTACAAACATGTGGTGCAATGTTCACAGCTGACTTTGAATGGATCACCTTGAATATTTTATTAGTGAAAGAACCACCCTACCCAACAAGACAGTGTTTTTATTGTTGAAGTAAATGAGAAGCAACAATAAAATACACTTTAAAATTACATAATTGTTAGCTTATCTCTTCATATCAAGTCTCCAACATTCTGAAAATGGTATACACCATAGTTTTTCCAATACTATGGTATATACTATTTTCAGAATGTTGGAGACTTGATATGAAGAGATAAGCTGACAATTATGTGATTTTAAAGTGTATTTTATTGTTGCTTCTCATTTACTTCAATAAAGAAAACTCCCGACCGTAGCTGCTACCTTGATGTGGTGGTCGGGCTTGCCTATTGTAATGACCCAACTGAGTTATATTGGCTGGAACGCATGTTCCTCTAGGTCCTACCATGCCAAGTAGATCTGTTGGAGAACGATAAGACTAAAAGCAGCAACCTAAGATCTGAGGGCGAAGTCGTACTGTTGACTGCAGCGGGGTGTGACAGTAGTAAGGTGTTTCCCTCGGATGACCAGCATCCGCAACGATGCTGCCTTCTTAACGGAAGGAAGGGGTTAGAAAAGGTCGACCCTAAAAATGTCACACCTCACCTTACTCCACAGATTTCCATCTCCGGCAGTAAGGCTTTCTGAAGAACGGAGCTAACACTTCAAAAACTCCCCATAACAAGGCCATGCGTGATCGGCCTCAAGCAGTTGTCTCTTGGGCACTGCGATCGCGCTCTAAGGTCACTATGACCAATACTAACCCACTTTCTTTTTCAGGTATTTCAAGAAGCAATATCCTTCTATGGTGTGGGCAGCCAGGAAGCGAAAATTGCCCTCATACCTCTAACAGCACACGAGATCATCTTGTTCGAGGTCAAATCCCACCATCAACTCTTAATAACTCTCTTATCACCATGCTTAATCCTTCTAACATAATTTTATCACATCGCGCCTTTAATGCTAATGATTCGAGTTCACGAAACGTTATTCCTGGTCACCTGGAACCTTGCACTAAACTATATATCGGAGCTTTCAACGTTCGAATCTTATGTCAAATAGGACAACAGGCTTCCTTAGCTATGACTCTAGAATCCCGCTCCGTCGATGTCTGCTGCATCTCTAAAACGTGTATACAGGATCCAAGCACAGTCATTCGTTTGACCTCACCTTGTGAAAATAAGGAACCGGCTCGGTTTACTCTTCGTGTTATCGAAGACCACACTGCTACCATTCGAGACCTTGCTGGCGTCGGTATGCCACTAAGTCCAAAAGCTGAACAGGCTCTCCTCAACTGGATTCCAATAGATAGTCGCTTGTGCGCTGTCCGTCTAAATGGAACGGTAAGGACTCGTAAAGATAGGGACACACGCCGTTGTCTCTTTGTTGTCTCTGCCTATGCTCCCTCTGACTGCAGCTCAGATGAAGTGAAAGATGAATTTTAGAGAGAGCTTTCTGACCTTCTTTGTAAAGCTAAGCGCACTGATGTAGTGATAGTGGATGGTGATTTTAATGCCCAAGTAGGTAGACTAGATGAAACCGAAAGGAACCTAGGTGGATCCTACGATGTTGAGGCTCAACGAACAGACAATGGCGACCGTTTACTACAGCTATGTTCAGATAAGCGTTTATTTCTCGCGAACACCAACCTTAAGCATAAAGAAAGACATCTGTTGACATGGCGGCCTCCGAAATCAACTCAACGCTGGACTCAAATAGATCACATTGCTATCAGCCATCGTTGAAGAGGCTCAATAGAAGACTGCCGCTCGTTTTGGAGAATATGTCTAGACTCAGATCATGCCTTTGTACGAGCGCGTATTAGTCTGTCTCACTGAACGTAAAAGATTCACGACAAGGATCCCCCCTCAGGGTTCAACTTAATGATGAAAAAGTCAAGAATACATTTCAGGAACAACTAGAAAACCAATTAGTTAACTGCGTAAACTGTACCCATCCCGAGTTAGCTTGGAATTATACCCAAAAAGCTGTTGAAACAGCAGTAATATCTACCAATAAAGTAAACCGAAAGGTTAAGAAAACTCAGCGGATTTCAGCTGCATCTACTGAACTGATAGATGCTCGGCAACACATCCCGTCTGTTTCTGAACATGATGAGGAACGAAGGCAACTTAAACACAAGCTGGTTAAAAGCTTACGCAATGATCGTTAGCAGTGGTGGGTGGCGAAAGCTAAAGAGATGGAGTGAGCAGCGACAATAGGTAACAGTAGGCAACTGTTCAGACTTATCAAGGAAATGGGTATCAGACACCCGACTGTAAGTGAAACTATCTCCGAAAAAGATGGTTCCACTACTGACTGTCAATCCAGAAGATCAGACCGATGGACAGAACACTTTAGGGAACAGTTCAACTGGCCCTCGGCGTCATCCCTGTTGCCCACCATCCCAAAACAATCTGAATGGCAAACTAACATTGGTCCCCCAAGTCTCAGTGCTGCTACCTGGTCGTGGTGGTCGGGCTTGCCTATCGTGATGACCCAATCGAGCTATACTGGCTGGAACATATGTTCCTGTAGGTTCTACCATGCTAGGTAGGTCGAGTGGAGAACGATGAGACTAAAAGCAGCTACTCAAGGTCTGAGAGCGAAGTCGTACTGCTGACTGCAATGGGGTGTGACAGCAGTAAGGTGTTTCCCTCGGACAACCAGCATCTGCAGCGATGCTGCCTTTTCACAAGGAAGGAGGGGTTAGAAAAGGTCGACCCTAAAAATGTCACACCTCACCCTACCTCACGGATTTCCGTCTCCGGCGGTATGGGTGCCCACTAAGGGCTTTTAAGTGCGGAGCTAATACTCAAAAAACTTTTCATAAAAAGGCCGTGCGTGACAGGCCTCAAGCAGTTGTCCCTTGGGCTCTGCGGTCACGCTCTCAGGTCTCTGAGACCGACACTAATCTGCCTTCTTTTTCAGGTTCCTGAAGAAACACCCTTCCACGGTGTGGGCAGCCGGGAAGTGACAACCGCCCTCATACCCGCAAAAGCACGAGAGTCCAAATTGGTCAAAATCAAATCCTTTCTACACCCCATAATATCTCTCTTATCTCTACGACTAACTCTACTCACATTCCTTCATCTCACTGCACCGCTAATGCAAACGATGCGAGCTCACGAAAAGTCATTCCTGGTCTCTTGAAACCCCCTTCTAGACTATATGTTGGAGCTTTTAATGTTCGGACATTAAGTCAAATAGGGCAACAGGCTTCCTTAGCTAAGACTTTAGAATCTCACTCAATCGATGTATGCTGCGTCTCGGAAACGCGCATACAGGATCCTAGTAAAATCATTAACCTGATTTCACCGTATCAAAACAAAGAAGCAGCCCGATTTACTCTTCGTGTATCCGGTAGCCCTGATGCTGCTTCCCGGGGTCTCGCTGGTGTAGGTATAGCATTGAATCGTAGGGCAGAACTAGCTCTCCTAGACTGGATCCCTGTAGATAGTCGCTTGTGCGCTGTCCGACTGAACGGGACAGTTAGGACTCGGAAAGATAGGGACACTCGTCGTTGCCTCTTCGTCGTATCTGCCTGACTGCAGTTCAGACGAGGTGAAAGATGAGTTTTACAGCAAGCTTTCGGACCTCCTCTAAAAAGCTAGGCGCTCTGATATAGTTATAATGGCATGTGACCTTAATGCTCAAGTAGGTAGACTAAGTGAAAATGAGAGACACTTGGGTGGATGTTATGGTGTCGCGGCTCACAGAACAGATAATGGCGATCGTCTGTTGCAACTATGCTCAGATAACCGCCTGTTTCTAGCGAATACTAACTTTAGGCATAAGGAAAAGCATCTTTTGACCTGGCGACCCCCAAAATCGTCTCAACGTTGGACCCGACTAGATCACATCGCCATCAGCCACCGATGGAGGGGTTCGATAGAGGACTGTCGCTCGTTCTGGGGCACATGTTTAGATTTAGATCATGCCTTAGTGCGAGCGCGTATTTGTTTGAGGCTTACTGGACGTAGGAAAGACATTGCAATGAAGCCTCTTAAGGTTTTACTTAATGATAATAAAGCTAAGAATATATTTCAGGAACAACTAGAAAAACAGTTAGGCGACCGTGTAAGCGATTGCCATCTGGAAGCAGGTTGGAATGATATCAAAAATGCTGTGGAAACAGCAGTGATATCTGCTAGTAAGGTAAATCATAAGGCTAGGATGAAGCCGTGGATTTCAGTAGCATCCACCGAACTGATGGATGCTCGTAAACTCATCCCACCTGGCTCTGAACATGATGAAGAGCGAAGTGAGCTTAGGCGCAGGCTGATAAAAAGCCTACGCAACGACCGTGAACAGTGGTGGGTGGCGAAAGCAAAAACGATGGAAAAGGCAGCGGCGATAGGCAACAGTAGGCAACTTTTTCGACTTATCAAGGAAACTGGTATTAGGGATCCGAATGTCAGTGAGACTATCTCGGAAAAGGATGGGATTATAATTTATTCTCAGTCCAGGAGATTGGACCGATGGGCGGAACATTTTAGGGATCAGTTCAACTGGCCTTCAGCCACACTTCGGTTGCCCACGATCCCCAGTCTTCCTGAATGGCAAATCGACTTAACTCCTCCTAGTCTCTATGAAGTTGAGAAGGCTATAGGAAATCTGAAGCGAGGTAGAGCAGCAGGTCCTGATAGGCTTACCCCTGAAATTTTTAAGGATGGTGGTCCAGTTTTAGCAGCTAGATTGACTGAAATCTTAGGTAGAATTTGGGAACTGGGCGTAATACCATCTGACTGGTCTCAATCCCTGATTGTCCCAATTTATAAGAAAGAACAAAAGTCTTCTTGTGACAATCACAGGGGAATCAGTCTGACTAATATAGTTTCTAAGCTGTTAGCATCGATTATACTTAGACGCCTAACTAGAGCTCGTGAAGAGCAGACTAGAGAAAACCAGGCTGGATTCAGACCTGGACGTGGCTGTATAGACCACATCTTCACACTGCGACAGGTCCTGGAACACAGACACACATTTAGGCGTCCTACAATAGTTGTCTTCCTGGACCTGAAGGCGGCATTCGACTCTGTTGATCGCGAGGTTCTGTGGCAGTGTCTGTCATTGAAAGGTGTACCAAAGAAGTACATTAACCTTATACAAGCTCTCTACTCTAAAACTACAGGTCGAGTGAGAGCTTATGGCGAACTGTCATCGGAATTCCTCACTTCAAGTGGTGTCCGTCAAGGATGTCCACTTTCCCCATTCTTGTTTAATTTTGTCATAGACATGCTCCTAGATATAACCATGTCTTCGTCTGACTTTTCAGGAGTTGACTTACTACCAGGAGCCTCGCTTACTGACTTAGAGTATGCTGATGACATAGTCCTATTTGGTGGTGAAGACGCTGACAAAATGCAGAGTCTTCTGACTACCCTGAGCAACAATGCAAGCATGTTCGGGATGCGGTTTTCCCCCTCGAAATGCAAAATGTTGCTCCAGGATTGGGTTGCATCGGCACCCGAACTAGTGATAAGGAGTGAAGTAGTCGAGCGTGTAGACCGCTTCACGTATCTGGGGAGTCTCATCAGTGCTGATGGCCTGGTGACTGACGAAATCTCAGCACGGATACAGAAAGCTCGATTGGCTTTTGCTAAGTTGCGTCACTTATGGCGCAGGCGAGATATTCGCTTGCTAACCAAAGGACGAGTGTACCGTGCAGCAGTTCGCTCTGTCCTACTATACGGTAGCGAAACATGGCCGTTAAGAGTAGAGGACATCCGTAGGTTACTGGTCTTCGATCATAGGTGTCTCCGAAGCATTGCTCGTGTATCGTGGGACAACCGAGTGAGCAATGCTGTCGTTAGGAAACGGGTTCTAGGAAAGGAGGGCAAATCAATAGATGAGGTATTGAAACTTCATCAGTTGAGGTGGTTGGGACATGTGTTACGCATGTCTAACTACCGACTGCCTCGACGAGCTATGTTTTGCGGCGTAGGAATAGGTTGGAAGAAAGCTAGAGGCGGCCAAACCAAAACATGGCAGAAATCGATGAAGTCACTGACAAGTGGACTAAGTCATGTTGGTAGATGTAGGCTGCGTGGTTGGGGTCCGCGAGACGAAAGTCACCAATGGTTAGAGACCTTGAACGACATGGCTCAGAATCGTTCGCAATGGCGCAGGTGCATCCGCTCTTTGTGTTCTCTTAAAATCTAACCTTCCGAATTCTCTATCTTTCTCCTTTCAAATTTATCTCACTGAATTATACTTTTCGAATCATATCTTCGCTCCCTAATTCTCTGCATTACTGCTAATACTTCTATTATCGTTATCACTCTTGGATTTGAACTGACAGTTGCGTCTCTGTGCTGATGTGGTATGGCGACCTGAACTGATGTACATACGTACGAAGTTCTGCGTTGTATCTATCTGTCTGTCAGTGAGTTTGAGAAGGCTATGGGGAACTTAAAGCGAGGGAGAGCAGCAGGACCTGGTAGATTGACCCCTGAGATATTTAAGGAAGGTGGTTCAGCTGTAGCAGCGAGATTAACTGAGATCTTGGCTAGAATTTGGGAACTGGACGTAATTCTATCTAAATGGTCTCGAACACTAGTCATCCCAATCTATAAGAAAAGACAGAGGTCCTCTTGTGACGATAACCGAGGAATCAGTTTAACGAGTATAGTGTCTAAAATATTGGCTTTAATAATACTTAGACGTCTAACTAAAGCTCGTGAAGAGCAAACTCGAGAAAACCAAGGTGGCTTCAGACCCGGACGTGGTTGTATAAACCAAATATTCACACTACGGCAGGTTCTGGAACATAGGCACACTTTCAGACGCCCAACCATAGCTGCATTCCTTGACCTTAAGGCGGTGTTTGACTCTATCGATTGTAAGGTTATGTGGCAATGTCTGTCATTGAAAGGCGTACCGGAGAAGTACATTAACCTTATACAAGCTCTCTACTCGAACACCACATATCGTGTTAGAGCTTATGGCAGATTGTCTTCGGAATTGACCACTTCTAGTGGTGTTTGTCAAGGTTGTCCGTTATCCCCATTTTTATTTAATTTTATCACTGACATACTTTTGTAGTTAACATTGTCATCGTCGGATTTCTCCGGGGTTGATCTCCTTCCAGGAGATAAATTTACTGACTTTGAATATGCCGATGATATAGTTCTATTGGGTGGAGATGTTGATAAAATGTAGAATCTTTTGACTGCCTTAAACGTGTATGTAAGCATGTTTGAAATGCGACTCTCCCCATCCAAATGCGAAATGCTGCTTCAGGACTGGCTTGATTCCGCACTGAAGTTAGTGATAGGAAGCGAAGTAATCGAATGTGTTAACCGCTTTACTTATTTCAGGAGCCTCACTAGCCCTGACGGTCTGGTGTCTGATGAAATCTCGGCTCGTATACATAAGGTCCAAATGGCTTTTGTCAATTTGCGTCACTTGTGGCATAGGCGAGACATTCGTTTAATGACGAAAGAACGCGTTTACTGCGCAGCAGTTGGATTTGTTTTACTTTATGGATGTGAAACATGGCCATTAAGGTTAGAGGATATTCGTAGGCTTTTAGTATTTGATCATAGATGTCTCCACAACATTGTTCGTGATTGCTGGGACTACCGAGTTAGCAATGCGTGGGTTAGGAATAAAGTACTAGGTAAATACGGTAAGTCTATTGATGAAGTAGTGAATCTTCACCAGCTGAGGTGGTTAGGACATGTGTTACGTATGCCTGAACACCGTCTACCTCGACGAGCAATGTTGTCTGTTATGGGAGTAGGCTGGGAGAAAGCTAGGGGTGACCAGACGAAAACATGGCACCAATCCATGAAGTCATTGACAATTGGACTGAGCCATGCTAGTAGATGCAGACTACCTGGTTGGGGCCCACGCGATGATCGTAACAAATGGTTTGAGACTTTAGGTAATATGGCTCAAAATCGTTAGCAATGGCTCAGGCGCATCCACTCCTTGTCTTCCTCCAAATCCTAGTTTTTTGAGCTTTCATAGTTTTCTCCTTACTGAATAACTTTTTTTGTTTCAAATCTTATTTCTGATCTCTATACCTTTCTATTAATACTTACTCTGTTACTACCTCCCCTACTCTGGGATTTGATCCGACAATTTAGTCTCTATCTACTAATAGAGACATGGCAACTTGAACTGATGCACGCATGTACCAAGTTCTACGTTGTAACTTACTGATTAAAAAAACTCGCTATTCGTACTATAATATTATGATGATATATGTTTATAAATAGCCGTCGAAGTTTAGAATAGATTGAACGTAAAAACATCCAATTGCCTAAATAAAACAATTCATCTATTATTTTTTTATTGTTAATCCATTAAATCAAATTTATTATAACCTATATCATAAAGACAGGTTCCGCTTAAGTGAGTGGCATATGATTACGACTATTTACTAGTTTATTATGGTGGAAACAAATTGCACTTGAGAGATCGATATCCGCTAATCTCTCGAATACGTAGCCAATATGATAGGTTTTATAATTTTTACCATATACAAACTACCTGTCAGTTTTGGTAAACCATTTGTGATCGATTAAAATTATCTAGCTAAATTGAATAGTATCAACGACCTCACCTTATAAAGTGAAATTGTTCAGTCAAAAGATTAAGTGGTATCACTGGTCTACTCTCAAAAAATGCTACTAATGGCCAAATATGAAGATAAATACTTGGTGAATTACGATAAAAAAACAACTATTTGGTTTCTAGCTTTCTGAAATCACAGTGTTTTACAGTTTATTCTAGGGGCTAACGTATTCAGTAACTTATAAACAGAAACCCTGATGATGATGCGTAGATAAATAATTAACTATGTTGTGAGTCAAGACCACATGACGGCATTTATAGTATCAGAAAAGAAGTAGGACCATGAGAAATGACTAATACTGTTACTTCAGGGTAAATACAATTCTGATGTATAATAGTGGTAGTTGATTTTTACGATGTTATAGAAAATAATGAAACTCATAGTTCAGAGTTAGAATAAAGTGAGAAATATGGCGAAGGTGGTCAGGATTGAACAGGGAGTTACTATCGCTAGCCCTTAGATAGCCGAATACATAAATTTAATCTTGGCAAAACGGTTGCAACCAAAAGTTGGTAGCTATCATTTAACTAACCGTATATTTTTTCACTAAAACTGTCGTATCTAAAGCAAGACTTTGCTCCTGTTTCACATCGTACGCCACATAACATAATTTTTCTTTCATTTGGCGGATTGTTTCAAAGTCTGCTGTTTGATTGAATGCATAGCCACGTAGTAACAAGAGCTAAGATAAAAATAAGTATAGAAATATAAGGGATCAAATTAAGAAGATACCACAAAAATAGGAAGTGTTACCTAATCTGGACGTTCTAATATTAAGACACCAAATCGTTTCGCAGTTAAGATAACGTTACAATAAAACAATATATTTAGGTGACACAATACAAAATATCTGCTAATACATTTGCTATTAGATTAAAAGACAACAATGTTAAATTGTATAAACATGAAAGGGTCACTGAAAATAATTATAATCAGTACATAACATGCAGATATGGGAAAGAAAAAAATGCACGCTTCAACATAGATTATTGTTTCCCCTTAGTTCATATGCACACAGGAAGGAAAAATTGAGATATGAAAGTTAAAGGTGGTGCAACAAATGATTTAGCTGCTTAAAAAACAACTGAATTTCAAGACTCCAATAAAGATACAAGAAAAACAACCATCTATATTTACATAATCACTGGATAAGCCTTACAGCAACTTCCAAATCTTAATAAAAATAATCGTCAGCAATGTAGCTGTTAAAAACCTGTTACAGTAAAATTCAAACTACTCATCAAGTAGGTATCAATTAAAAATATATTCTTATCTTGAATATTCACTGGTAATATTGGAATCAATTTAAGTCTCAAAGTTTTTTTAAAAATGTCCATTTTTCGTTTACTATCTATAAACTTTTACAGCACTTAGAGTTACGACTTACCTATTTCACTAAATTTCCTTTTCACATAAAGTCTTCATAGATACATGTGATAAGAATGACCGGAGTGCATTGCATAAGTGTTATGCTTTTAAGATCAACATCATCATATCACACTATTCAAAACACTATTGCAGTTTTTCAATGTTTGTTTTTTTCCAATCTATAGCTAAATTGACTTTGCTGCTTATAACTCTGAAAGATGAAATGTATATGTTTCCAATAATCCGCCGTTTCGGATAAAGTTCAGTCTGCAGCGAAATTTGTGGTAAATGACACTATATTAGATTACCTTTGAAAAAACTGAACGCAAACTAGAAACTTTCGGAATACACTAATCCCCCCAGAATAATACAATCAATATAGAGAAGAAAAAGAACAAATATGTCTATATCAACACCACCAATTTTAAGACGCCTTCTAATTTCTGATTCGGAAAATTATTTCACAGATACTAATCAGAAATTCGGAAAATTCTGGTTGGATAGATGGTCAGTGACTAGTGTTGTTTTGGTTTGACTTGCATTGTTAACCTACTTTAAATGTACTTTTTATTTTATACATAATATATAATATCAACAAATGAATGATTTTATGAAAAATTTAAGCAACCGATTGTCAGTATCCATTCATTGTGTTAGGATTCAAAAGTATCACGTATGTTTTTCCTCTAGCTTGGTTCCCTTACTTAAGCATTACTATTATTTGCTACGGCGGATGGAACTTGAACTCCAACCTTCTTCAAGAGGTGAATGAGCTTTCAACAGAGCATATTCTTCACTCTGTCCAAGGAGTACTTAACGGATGAACTACGAGCAGCAATGTGTACAGTCAACAGATGGTAAATTAAACCATTGGTATACGCATAAACAATACTCAAGAGAACAAAAAAAATAATAAAAATGCTTCACTTGAAGATACTTGCTTTAATAAGATAACGTGTTATATCTCGACCAGCGACATTTAAACGTCTTGTCAAATGAGGCAAAGAAATTCCCTCGTAGACTGGGCAGATGTGTGTAACGCCATCACCCGAATCAACAACAACACCTGTCATCAGGCCTTATGGAATAAAATAAAGAAAAAAGTATAGTAAACTTTACTGAGCAATTAATAACCCCATGAATACGACAACACTACTTTATACGGTTAGTTAGGGAATTTGTGGTAGATACCGTTACAATCTTGGTAAGGATATTATAAAGTTTTAATAGAGTTCGACAAAAATAAGCGTAATCGGTTGTAAAGAATGCGGTAACTTTAGCGCCATTTTGTCTACTATATGTGCTACTAACGTTTGACGGAGCTAGTCCCAACAGAAGAGATATTTTTTAACTTAATCCAATTAAACAGCTTTACCAATGGTAAGCTTAGTTTTATTTGTCCAACTGATCATCGATACTAACAGAGTTGACGTAAAAGTGAAATTTGAGTCCGGGAACATCACGATAAATTTGTGAAAAGTGAACTTTCCCTTGCTCATTTCAAAGATGAATACCACTGACTCGTGATATTAATAATAGCTCGGATTCGCTGATACAAGAAACAATAAAGACATGCAGGCCATTATTTACGCTGTTCAATAATGACACTGAATTTAAACGGGTTTCTAAATTTCGTTATTCTGCTACAGTCTTGTCGCCAATTATATTCTGGAAAGCTTGGAAATTGTATGAGGTAATGAAGACCTGTCAGACGAGGAAAACTACTAACGACATGCGCTAAAGTATATTTTCGCCTATCTTTAAAATAGAGCTAATTAAAATACTACGCTGAAGATACTTAAAGTGGGAGCAAGACGAGTGATAATGGTAAAATAAAAACCGAATGGGAATATTACTTACGTGGACGTGCAAATATTACAAATACGTCTAATAAAGGCTGCTAAGCACTCACTAGTATATGATCACCTGTCTCCGAAACACCTCTCGAGTTTAATGAAATCGCCGGGTAAGTAATAATAAGGTTAGAGGCTTAGCATTAAGGAAAAGCAGTACATCGGTAGACGAGATTGTAAATCATCATATACTTAGGTGGTTGGGACATGTGCTACGTATGCCTAACCACCATCTACCTCGACGCGCAATGCTGAGTGATATTGCAGAAGGATGAAAGGAATGTATGAGACCAAAAGAAAACATGGTATGAGCCGTGTTGGCAGATACAGACTACTTGGTTGGGGTCCGCGCGAAAGCCGTAACCAATAGTTGAAAATTTAAAGGGATGTTAATCAGAATCAGTCACAGTGGCGCAAGTGTACTTACTCTTTGTTTCGCGTTAAGTCATGAGCTTAAAACCACGTAACACGTTTCTTACTACGAACTAATTGTTCCTTCTTGGACCGTATTCCATCTGTTCACTCCTTTTAGTTTTTATTACTATTACCATTTAAGTAACTATTACTTCCACTAGTTGGCTGCTACTCCCGCTGTGCTACTGAGGTGTGGTAACTTGAGTCGACTCACATGTTTGCCAGGTTTCATGTTGTTAACCCTTACATACAGGCGCATAATAGGTAAAGAAATGTATACAAACTGTGGTCGCATCGAGAAAGCACTATTGTACGACACCATTTAGATATTCTTATACGATAAAAAGAGCAATGTAATTGCAGAAAGGTTTATTCACCAGTTAGATAAATTACACTTACGACTCAGAATATCTAATAACAATATGGCAAAGAACTTAATACTAGGCATATACATGAATATTATTTAATTAATCGTTATGGAATACAAAGCTGACATGTGACTGAATCACGATTAGAGCAGCGAAGAAAGCAGTCTATGAATGCATTTCCCTGCGCTACTTTTCAATCATTACTTGCGAAATACAGTTAAATAAATTGCATCACCCAACGATGGCCGAGGACTTATGAAGGAAAATGTCGACAGTTAATTTTAGGTATATCTTTGCAAAACTCTTCTTAGAAATCATTAGCCCAGACACTATAACTTAGAAGATACAATCAACCATACTTACCTAGAAGTTATGAAACAACTTACCTTGAGCATAAAGAGTCAGTGTCGCTTGAATAGCAATGAACAGAGCATTAAAACCATAATTCTCAAACATCACCTCAACCATTTTTTCTCTGTTGCGCAATGGATTAAGGGGAGGTTCTGTTAACAAAATTTTTGCATGTTTGGGATCAATATTCATCTTTTTTGGTCCGAATATATAGTCATATAAATGAATCATATCGTCCCAATTTCTAACTATACCATTTTCTAAAGGATAACTTATCTCCAACATCTGCCTCAATTCACTAGCTTCATCACCAATCATAAGATCCTGAACCTCTAAATTGCCAACACGAGAAGTTGCGCGTAAAATCGGACGACCAATCAAAGACGGGAAAATAAATTCTGGAAACGTAGCCCCAGCGTATCCGCATTTAACAAACTAAAAACTTCTAGTAAGGATAGTAGTGTAAACTTACGCCTGTGCCATTATCACACACTACTATCTTATTTCCCTCTGAATCCATAGTCATAACGCAACGCAAAGTTTACAAGAGTGCGCTTCTGCGCTCAATATCCAATAGCTTTCAAGCTTTGAAACTATGTGTGTTAAGTCAGTAATTGTTGTTCCCTTAGATTTGTATTTGTGTGGTGGAAATGTTCTAAGTAATGAAAAATTCCGTACTTGTGTATTTCTTCTGAAACTTGGAAGACAATCTTAAGTTAGGTGTTAAGAATTTAGTATTAGTGTAAATACACTAGGCTCTAATGAAGCTACGTTTTACGTATTGGTCACTGGACTCTAAATAGTATGTTCTAACTCTTTAATATATAGCATTCTTCAGGCGGCACTTTAGCTTTGAAGCAGATGCAGTATTTGGTGCTGCCCGTCCATAACCCACATTTTGTAATTCACCTTCTTCGCCATCTTAAATTTACCTTGCTTCCTAGGACTATCTTTAAAATAGGTAGCGTTGCAGAAACACAAGAGTTTGGCCGCCACAATTAAGGTGGGCTGATTTACGAAGCCACTGGATGGTGTGGCTTTAGCATAAGTTCACTTTAATTGGGCAGCTACACCATTCTAATCGTAAGTTAAAAGTCAGTCCAACATCTTTAGAAAAATGAGCCAATACAGATCTGCCAACTGTTTTTTTCTCTCTTCTTGATATATTTCGAATTTATTTTTTGGCATTTAGTTTCTTCCGATGACAGCAGTGTTTGGAATTCTACAGACCTTTGTGAAGTTGCCTCCCCATGCCCGTCATTAGCTAATACGGAACTTCCCCAAGTAATAATGACGGTCTGCACATCGTTTATTCCTGAACCCAATGACCTACTTCTAGATTTTCCATAGATTTGACACCAGCAACTAATGATTACATTTTGCAGAAAGTTCGATCAGCATCGAATGCTACCATTTATAGGTCACAGAGATAGTTATGTGGACAGCTCTGGTGGCTTATTTTCGCTTGAACAACCTAAAAATTGTTTTCAGATCCTTTGATATGAATACATAATTAACATCATTAAAGAGATCCTCATGACTTGGAAATTTTGAAGCCATCAGATGAGTATTCATTGGCTTCCACTGCTGTGATCTTAGTTCGGGTTATTTGACATAATAATGATCACTCCAACCATTACAAAGTGTGTAAATGGTTCCATTATCTGGACAAACTTCGGGCAGTTCAGAAACTCCACACGCCCCCATGGTTGTTGTTTTTCTATATATATTCACTGTTTATTTTCATCCTCACGATTTTTGCTAGTAAGAGTTACCTGGAGCAATAACTACGACTGAATACCGTATAGCCAAATCTACTATGGAGTGGTGTAATTTATAGATATTGGCTATGCTCACCTGTATTTGGTATCTGAAAGGTAAGTTAAATTTCAAGTACGTTACAATAAGTTTGTTATACTCGAAGAACAGTTCAAAGCTAGCTTCGGTGATTCTAACAAATCATTTTTATTCATGCAGTGCGAAGCAATTCAACATAGCTTTCAGTGGAATGTAACAATTTCCTCATTATCTTAGTCGATGTGTTAGTTGCATTGACACTCTAGTATTTTTTTCGAACGAAAACTAGATGTGAGCTGACTGGACTGAATTAAAGTGCTGATTTGCATAAGACAGATTTATTTATGGCTGTTAGAATAAAGACCACCTTATCATGGAAAAAGTGATCTTGCAAATGTTCTATATAGATGTTACTTTTGTTAGTTTAAACAGACACTGCTCGTATTGTGTACCACCTAGGCCTATGCCAGGTAGCTCTCACACCTAGTAGACTGCTTTGCGATCGCGTGTTTGTTTAGCGTTCATAGTTAAACTACATTACATATCTTGTACTTTCATTTCTTAATTGTCATCTAGAACAATACACAAAAATAACTACAGCGGCATTCTGTTAATCTGTCACGACCATTACATCTAGTAGTATATTCGGAAGCGAATTAGTCGATTTGGGAATATATACCAGACAATGGAGTTTGTTTTAACCAAACAAAACTCAATAATATCAATGCACCAGCTTCTTTGAAATGTATTCGATGTCATGAGTTAATTATCACAAATTCTTAATTGTGACGTTTCCTTTCAGTGGTGTTACTGCTGAGGTAGTTCAAGTCGGTGACTTAACAGAAATAACCACTCCGTACTCAGAAAAGCTGAGGGTAGCCATGAAAAATCATATAGAACGATAAAAATATGCAAAACCCAGTTCTAAGTTAAAAGTGCAATAACAGTTTTTATAAAGGCGAAAAAATAACTATGGAGCTATTACTGATCCTTTCATTAAAGAATAATTGGATTATATTTTAGTGCATCAATGTATATGAGGCCAACTAGATATGCAAAAGCTTGTAGTTTCTCAGTGTTTATACATTTAGGTAGTATGGAAAACTAAGTAATATATTTGTAAGAAACCATAAAGTAGAAATAGGAATTTCTGACGTTTCACAACTTGATGTGAGCAGCTTCTTCAGAGAATACTAAGTAACCGAATTACATTAACATAAGTTTAAATAATACGGCACTAGATAATCATCAACCTGGTTTGATTTTGCCGCAATATGACATTTTTGTGACCTTGAGTGGTTAAGTGCGTGGCCGCCTTTCCACATGTACAGTTACGTTTTTCTATGACAGATAGTGTAATTTTCAAAAATAACTGAGTACAGATGATTTTTGTATAGACACGATAACTGGTTACGATGTCACGTAAACACCTAAGCTAACTGATAAGCAGTCTCAAATAATATAGTGAAACAGATTAAAATCAAGAAGGTCGGTGGAATCGAATAATCAGTCTGAAAGTGTTGTAGTCATGTCAATCTGGGTCATGTTGCTTTATAGTGAATTATATTTGTGTATTTCTGAGAGCTTGTTTGTTAATTGTCTGTGTGTATGAAGAATATAATATGTGGGGCGAGAAAAACTTTTAGATATAACTAGTATTCAACCTATGGGAAATTTGACACATTTGATTGTCGTTATTCAAACAGGTAGACCATGTTAGATAAATTATAAGGTCTTCCTTTCGACTAAGTGCAGTAAGCTTCAGCAAAATATGGAATACTTCAGTTACACTTCTTTCTTAGTGGTTTTAAAAAAAATATTTGGATAATTTTGATATTAGTTATGTTTATTTTGTGGTTATTACAAACAGCATGCACTGCTTTTGGTGATTTGATTTGCAGCCTTTTGAGTTTTACAGGATTACTGGGAGGTCGGTTTTCTTAGCTACCATATTATTCGGCACAAATCATGATCTTTTAAAAAAAAATCACCGATATAGAAGGAGTCACAATTGATACAGTGTCATTTTTAGTCTCAGTTTTATATGAAGGTGAAGGGGATACTTACTCTTGTTTCTATCAAGGCATCTTGAATCTTGTTGGTTGTTTTGTAAAACATTTGCATTCTATGTCGCTCTATAATTCTATGCAATTTTTCTGTCGTTTCATGATCATACGAGAGAACGACAGTACCAATCCGTGACATTCTGCTTAATTATCATTTTTAGTTAATAATTGGTCGCTCTGTTGTTATATACTTTTTATGGTATTTATATTAAGGTAATTTCTTGAGATCAGTGTCCACTCTGTGAAAATGGTGGAATGTGGTGTTTGGAGTAACAACTCGGCCCCTAAGACAAACAATACTCAAAATCACGTGATCAATAGTTTACTTTCATCCGTTCGGTTAATTTCATAGGTGTCACTCAAGCTGAAATAATGAGCTGATAAATAAAATCTAGTCACAAATATAAAGAGACGCTTTTTATGATAACGATCAAAAACAAGTGTATGCACCTGTATAAGTCTAAAGTTTGCTTTACACTTTTGCTTGTGCATCCTCACTTTCACACAAGTAGCAGCCGTCCTAGTTATAGTCTAACCACTACCTACTGAAAGACTACTTAACACTAAAGTTTTTCTTTTTTTTCATATATTCTTCTATGTCACCGTCTCCCCGAGTTTGTGGTCTCCTCTTGTAAGAAATCGGTCTTTCTTAAGCAACTTACTTCCAACGCTGATTGACAACGTAACTAATGTATCAGTAACTCACCGTTCAAAATTAACCAGCACAGATTGTCTTTTTTACCCAATTTTCAAATACTCTTAGCCTTATCCCGTATTTGAATGGTTTCTATGGTCCATTCTACTTATTCATAGCCATTTCCTAGGATTACAGCGCATAGACGAAAACGTTGTCGTTGTTTGTTGGAAGTGCATTATAATATAAATATACCTCTAGTACCCTACTACTGTAAACTGTGAACCTTGTTATCGTTATCTCTGTAATTAATTAATTCCTTCATATAGCACGAGTTCCTTAACCGTGACTTTCTTTCAAAATCTTTTTAAAAACAAGCCATATAATTCTGATTATGCGTGTAAACTGGCATGCTTCTATGTAAAAAATGCTACTTGAGAATAAACTACTATTATTTTTATTATTACTAGAGTCTGACTGTGGTCTGCATAACACAACTACAAGAATCATAGTACACGCACACCACCTATTTATTCCATCATATTTTAACATGGCTCGAAATGAGGCTAAACGGTCGAGGCTTGTTAGCCGTTTCCCCGAAAACTCTAAATCTTCGCCTACTGACCTATTTATCACTGAACTACAAATGAGAGACAGTCGTATGCCACTTGTGGAGACTATTCAATGTACACGCACCCTAAATTGCAAGCATTTTATGAAATTAGTAGATTACATTACATCTGATAGTGGTTTTTTAAGCATATTAATAGTTGCTGATAAAGCGCCCTCACAACTGAAATTTCGCAATTGTCACAATGCCATCGCTTCTAAAGTGAAAGATTTCAAATTAGAATCGGCCACTCCAAATAAATTTTTCAAAACAAATCTCACAACACACTCTGATGATGGTACAACATCACCCAGGTTACCCACGCCACCTACCAAACTGGTAACTGTGGGGCCTCCTACACCACACATTTTCACAACCCCATCTAGTATAGACACACTACAGTATCTCCTATGATTAACGAAAATGGCAGCATCCTAATAGATTTAGACATCACTCCAATCGAGAGTATATTTATCTCTCATAATAGAGAGACAAGCAAGATAAAATAATACAATTTGGCCGACCGTCCTATTGTCGAAATGGCAGCAAAATGTCTTCGATTCACGCATGACGTCCTCACTTTCATTAAAGCCCAGAATAGTCCTATCCTTAAGGTTCTTCGAAATGAAATGTGTGACAAACCCCAAAGCACTAGCTAGAATATTTCTGGATCGCTAGATCTAAATGTCAGCACTGAGAACAAGAACATACGATCTTTCTCCTCTCCTTCTAAGTCTGTTCTTTCTAATGAATACTTTAAAAATCAATAGAATAAGACATTCTACTTTGTCAGGGTACTCTGAAGACTGATTCCAAGTTCGAAAGCCACTTCCCTCTATCTATACCACTTTTATCCCAACCAGATACTGGAAAGAATAATTCTAACTTGGGAGATTGTCCATTCTACCAATATAAGAGTCCTCTTAGGGATAGTAACTTACAACCTAACTATAACTTTAACTTGAACTATAACTACTTGACTGCATCCCAAAACTTATTGCCAAATTACTATGATCCCCATTTCACGTATGCAATTCTAAACACTTCCCACCCCTACTTATCACTTCCGCAGCCATTGTTAAGTCAGTATTCGATGACAAGCTCAAATACCACCAAGTCTCAGTTCTGCCATTACTAAATGACTAATCTAATAAAACCCTGTCTTCACTTATCACAAACACTTTGTGCGCGAAAAATGACTATGGCAGTGACATCCAAAACATGGATCCTGTAGAGCAGTCACCCATTATCTACTGACTAGTATCTGAACCTCATGAAACCCAACAATTATAAACAAGACATTTTCCACGACGCTTTAATTACTACAACTGCATGACGAACTTAGTCTGTGTCTAATAAACGCACGATCAGTATGTAACAAAATAATCGACTTAGCTTTTCTTGCATAAATCTGCCAACCCTCAATTATCAGGATAACTGAAGCGTGGACCACCCAAGTGTCTATAACTTGAAAATATGCCTTGATAACTACAATTCTGTTCATAGTAACAGGCTACATGAACGTGGAAGGGGTTATCTTACATATATTAACTCAAAGTTAAACTCCTATTCGATGCAACTGACCTAAATAAACAAGCAAAACTCGATGTGGATTGTTGTGAGACTTACTGTTTCAACATCTTATTCTTTCGGCTGTGTATATCACCAGCTTAGCTGATTAGTAAAGGACATAACCATACTGTCGGAAATTTTTACACTTGCCTCCACTATACCCTTAACAGATAAGGTCATTTTGGAGACTCTAACATGCCTGAAGTCTCATGGTTTCCTACCAAAGCACCAAAACGCTATGACTTGCTTATAGAAAGTTTAGAGTTTTGTGGCTGGTCACAGTATGTCTTTAACCCTACCAAATTCCGAAACACTAGATTTCGTTTGGATAAATTGATTCACCATATATGCCGTACGTATAAGGAAACGATTCCCAGGTAGTGATTACAATATTGTCGGGTGTAACTTCTACTTAAAGGCTATTACGTATAAGTGTTCGGGTGTAAGACCTTGTAGATCCTCCAACAAGATAGACTAAACAAATTTTAAGACTTATTTCAAATGTCTTGACTGGAATAACTACTTCAAGGAAATTGATGATGATGATGATAAGTTGACTGGGAAACTCTACTACAACACTTGCAATGAGCTTGATACAGTTGCACCTTTAAGATATACTAAGTGCGGAATTTCAAAAGGTATTCTTATCACCATAACTGTAAGAAGAAGCCTACATAGACGTGAACATAATTTCATAAGCTTCAAGACTTTTCCTTCCTCATTATTATGAAAAAAATGTATTAATTCTGAGGCAAAACGTACACAAATGAAAACTGCACTGAAAAAACAGTCCACAGTACAAAATAACTCTACGTGACTTCTCAAGACCTTCCGAAACAAAATCAATGTCTCTAAGATAAAGGATGGAACACTCTTTGTATGTGGTAACAAAATGTGATGATTTATTCAGTGAGTACTTTGTCACTTCATTTATTATCGAAAATTATAAAGATAGGAAACATCATACTACTCCACTATCATGCAAAAGCAAATATATAATAGTTACTTTATGAAATACTGCGAAACCTTTCATTACACTGAAGCACTTATTGTCAAGTAAGCTATTCGGATAGGTGTGATTGGTCATGATTGTAAGCCACCAGAATACTGGTTGTTCTTATCTTAGAAACCAAATCAACAGTAACGACACTTATGATTACTTAATAGTAACAACGTTTATAACAGCAGTACAAGTTCTTTGGCTTTAGTAAGATTTAAATAGGTCTAAAACAGTAAGTTAGCAAGCAATATTTTGCACTTATGAATTTATATTGGTTAGCACTCTATTCCACGACTGTCACGACCGATTTTACACGAGAAGTATGGAAGCTCAACAATGGATAACAATTCGACTAAACACTGTTCAATAATGTCAGCGTGATAGCTCCCTTGATACCCCGGTAAAAATGACGTAGACCTTTTTCTTCATGAGACCAGGTAGACTTTTCGATTTGCATAGCCTGGTCTAGTGAGGACGGGCCTACAACATAAAAACAAACAAATACGATAAACATAACACATACAAGCACACACACATGATCGGCAACATCCCCCATTAATCAAAGTGCTTATGCTCAAATTCTCTCCAGCGTGTTATAAGGTGTTACTGGTTTTGTGCAAACTGTTAACTTTCAGAACTTACAACAGTACGCCTGAAAACCAATTGTCATGTATACCTACATGCATCAGATTAAGTACCAATATTCTGATCCATGTTATCGTGCTTTATCTGCCCTTATAATAACTTCCGTTAAGTAAGAAAGTCTTCAATCTCATACCCTCCAACCCGATATTCAGTTTGAACCTTCAAGTATGCATAATCTTCCCACATCTCTAGTTGGCAAACCATTTCTTGTTTTCACGTTGGCACTTCATACCAAACCATCTTCACGCGAACGGAATATCATACCTAGTAGACACTCGTCTGAAGTTGATTTATCATCTACAAAAACCACGTCATTTACTTGGAAATTTCTCTACAGTTTTCTGACTTAGTCTTGTACCTGTAAAGTTGCCACATATTCTTTCATTCATCTATTCCAAAGCGTGTTTTCTAAATGTTTGGCTAGTGTTCACCGCGGAGCAATATTATTCACTTCCTCGATAAGATCTTAGTAAAAGTAGTTTATTCAGTGTTAAAGTATCATGGTCCTTAGCGTAATCTTTTATAAGCTGTAATCGTCTGTTACTCATAATCCTTTCTGCTCCGCTTAAAAATGTTAACAGAGTTTCATCCGACAAACAGTGGCCCGTTATTATTGGGTTCAATATTTAAAAAATCTTAGTAACCACGCTATAACCCTTAACATTTATGCTAACTAGAATGATAATCAAACACATGAAGTAATCCATAGTACCATGTAATAGCTTGGGCCAGAAATACACTACAGCTTATCTCTAATGTGCTTTCATAGACTAAAGACCGATTGTCAATGGAAATAGTGCAATGAGATTATTGGACACTGTTTGATCAAGTTGTTGTCCGTTGTTGCACCTCCATACTTTCCGAATAGAATCGGTCGTAACGTTCGTGGAACGAAATCATAGACAACATACGTTCAGAAATTTGTTTGTCTTATCAGGGCCAGAGAACTTGTACTGCTGTCGTAAACGCTGTATTATAAATTATTTTGGTTAATTGGATAACATGCGCTTACAATCGCGGGTGTTGTTACTGTTGATTTGGTTTCTGAAATAAGAACAACAAGTTTTCTGAGAGCTTATAATCACGACCAATCGGACCTATCCGATTAATTTAATTGACAGTTTCTGAACTTTTGAATCTTAAATATTAGTTCCTGTATAGGGCATGTGTTGGAACAAGTGCTATTTGTTTGGATCGGGAATTATCAATTGTTCTAGACGGCTGGATACTGTATTTTAGTTTGAACGAGAATCGCTATGCCTGGGTACTCTAGAGGCCATGGCCGAACAATTGCTGGTACGGTGAGTTATGATGCTAATTTAGGAACTGATGTGATAGATAAGTTTGATAAAAGTATGTTACACTGTCATATAGTACTTAAAAATAGTTTATTCGAATTACCTGAATGTGAACCTAAATGCTCTGATGGGAACCCCATTAATTATTGTACAGGTGCTGCCTCGAACGCTATCTAGTGCTATAAATTCCTACTTTCTGGGGATTATGAGGAAGCTCAAAGAATACTTAAACAGAAATTCGGAAGAACTGTGGTGGTAAGTAAGGTGTTTGAGACAGTAAAAGGTGATGGAAGACAGAGAAGAGATAGTTAACATGAGATAACTTTGTTCCTAAATGACTTGCTGGTATATAAAAATAAATATTTGTTTCCTGATATTGAAAGGCAAGCCACTTTTACAGGCGAGATCAGCGAAAACGTATCAAACCGTGGTAAATTGAATGGTTACATAAAAAAATTTTACTACAACAAATAAATATCTAACAATAAGTGCATAGTAACGTAGTGTGACATTCGATTGTGGGGATATTGACCGAAAATGGAAAGATTTATGTACACTTGGATACAGTTATTAAACGTTACAGAATCTACAATTTCGAATTGCAAAAAGTGATAAAATCATGCACACGGAGTGCAGTATTTCTGAATAAAAACATAATGGTTAATAATGTTAAATTTTTTAAAACCGAGTGAGCGTTCGTTATCGGATGCAAGTTTTACAAAATCAACCTTTTGCAGAGGTTTGACTGAGTATGGTAGGCCTTCTGCATGGCTCTTGTGAAGTTATAGATTTTGATTAAGTCCATTTGTCAGTTATATATTCTTAGATACTAAAGAAGAAAGAGTAGGAAAAAAAGACAGGCAGCCGAGAGAAACAGATAGGATGCGAGACTAGACAAGAATTAAGACGGATTCAAAATGGTATGTCAAATAATCAATTGACCAAGCAGTCAATATTTTCTCTTCAACTAGAAGCTATGCCATCGCTTAAGACTATCGGACAAACAGTGAGTGTAGTATCCAGTGGTGGATGTTTGTTTTGGCTAGAAATTGTATTTTATGTTATAAACTCATCTAAATCATAAGGTGATGTATTATCCTTGTTAAGGATAGAGATAGTATATAACCTGTCTGTATGAAAGGCCAAAAATATATGGAGTAACTGGAGTAGACTGATATTAGGATAAGACAGGGCCAACAAGCAAGGAAGTGAAAATATATAGAGGATATTTTGTCGGTTGTTTGGACTACTAAGGTTAAAAAAACCAGCATGAGTTGTTAATAACATACATGTCTGTGATGTCACCAGTGAACCGTACGCTAGACGTGAGGCGGTCCGTGACTTATCACATCTGGATTTTCAGATATTTTAGGAAAGAGTTGCTGGGTTTCACTAGTATTGAGGAATAAGTTTATCATAAGTTTAAATTTTGGTAAATTGTCACTGGAGCGGATAGAAAGTAGTTACTTATCCCATAGTAAAATGTAGAGTGTTATAAAAGATTATTTCGTGATTGGTATTTGCCTTTTATGGCAAACAGTGTTTGAGCCAGATTCCTTAGGTTATATTGGGGTGTGGTCTTTCAGAAGGGAGAAGAGGTTGAGAAAGTGAGACCATGAATTGTTTTATGTGGAAACTTAAGGTTGGTTTTTAAGTGGCATCTCCATAGGGGTTCTAGGGGAAGCAACCTTATTTTTCTATATAAATTATGTTACAGTCATACTCCAGTAATCGTCTAGTAAAAGTTCATCGAAGATTTTCATTTCGTATGGTATCTATCTAATTCATATTAGAAAACACGAACAAGCAGTATTCTAAAGTAGGACGTATACACATACTACATATTGTAAGCTTTGCTTACCTGGTGTAAATGTTTCAAAGGGTAAAGCCAACTTATCGTCTTGACTTGTAAATGAATGGCGATTCTGAAAACTTAAAGTTTACAGAACACGCCTTCTCTATAATCTCTAATACTAGTTTCCTTCTTAAAAGCTTCTGTGAAAACTGAGGCCAAATTTATTTTGCTTAAGATATATGTAAGACCTTCACTCGAGTATTACTCTCTTATCTTCTCAAGCACGAATAACATAGACAGGATTCGTGTAGAAAGTTTACAAAGAAGTTCCACACGTCGAATTCTAGGAACTAAAGTAACATGAACTATGCGACTAAACGTAAAAAACTCTTTTTAAAACCCCTGTGTTTTCGCCGATCACATATTCATTTGGTTAACGATCTTGTTCAAGTTTCAAATTGTTAAGTTGTGTTATCTCTGTTGCCCAGATAATATTATGTATAAATCCCGCTTCGTACTTTACGGTTCGACAACGAGTTGATCCTGAATTAGAACAAGTGCAGAGCAGGTAGCAAGATGCATTGATAAAATAACAGTGGATGGCAAAGGGGAAGGGCAAATAAAATAATTATACTGGAGTTTATAAAAACATCGGTATAGGGTATACTAGAAACTTCCGAATTGTTCGATGATTCTGATTGGCTAAGAATGGAACAATCACAACGATGCTTGGTGAGCATGTTATAAGCCTGCTTTAATCAGCCTCGCTTCGTGCGAATACAAACACTCGTGACTATATCCTTTGTCCGAATGTTCTCTATGGTCCAGACGTTTTCCTGAAACATGGCATCATAGGCGAAGAGGCCGTGATTGCTTGTCAGAAGTGCACTTTAATCCAGTACATACCACTGGTTCCTTTGTACTGCAAACCTTGTTTTGTTGGCCTTGTTTATAAATAGTATCTTTACTTAGAGCAAATTCCCTAACAGTGACTCTTCACCAAAACCCATGCATATAGATAATCCTATATCCTTCTGATCATGTCTGTAAACTGGGATGCTCTCATATGCGAAAGGCAACTTGAGAATAAAGCTATTATCATTATTATTAACACTTTAGGTTTAGTAGCCTAAACGCATTCTGCAGTTAATAAATAAAGATTTGGAAAATTATTAGAATACATTAATTATACACAACATTCCTGCTCTCGAAAACGAAGAAAAGGTCAAATTTGGCTAGGAATAGCATACTTTGCGCTCCATCCTAGGTCATCAGTACAGATCATACGGGGATTGATAGGGTACTATCAATTTATTCTCACTTAGCTAAAGAGGGACCGGAAAGGATCGAACAGAAGCATATAAAATCTTAATCTAAGTCACCTAAACGAGACTGCAGTACATGAAAAACACTTCTATTCTTAATGAAAAAAATTCACATCCAAACACATGCCGGAGAGCATTCGTGTATAGTTACATTTCTTTACACTGCAAAGTCCACTCTATCTGAAACACTACCTACTTTTTTGGTCACAGTTTATCCAATTAGTTCTTACGTAGTGACGGAGTTATATTTTCCTGAAACAACAATTAACTACTTTGCACTAGCACCACTCACACCCAGTGATCCGGTCAGCTCATAACCTTCACTAGCGTTGCATATTGTTATTGCGCTGCGCATGTCAGCATCAACTTCCATTATTATTGCTTTCCCAACCTACCCCACAATCTTATATTATTAATTCGCTCATTTAGTTGTTTCATCTCATTCTTTTCCACTCAACTGATTGCGCTTAGATCACTGTGTTGATCTATATTCTAACCATACGGTTCTTCATGCACAATCAACCAGCCGATTGTCAAGTAACGTAGCAATTCTTGGTTTTAGAAATTTCAGCACTTTTATACAAGCGCACTTAACAACCCTTAAGTCGGACTTGCCCTCAGATCACCCTACACAACCACTTGGTAATGTATATTCAAGTGACTGAATTACATATGCTAAGCGCTACTAGAGATCAGAAAACATAATTAAGTATCAAAATGCTTGTGCAACGGAATCGGTCAATTTATACTGTCTTGTCACGAAAACATTAGGTATTAAGGATATTTAAGAATATAGTTATAAGCAACTAGTCAGATGCCTATACAGTAATGTACGACTTCTGATAGGCAAGATAACGAGAATCCCAAACCTGTGCACACGTCTAAAACCGAGGATAATTATGCTCACTGAAGCCTAGCTCTCAGACGATGAAGTGAACGTTTAGGGAATAAGTCGGCCAAGAAAAGACAGAGAGCACAGAGTAAGAGGCGGAGTCACAATATACATGAGTAGCCTTCTCGAAACAATACGCGTTAACAATGGCGCTTTGAAGAATTTGCCGGAATCTATCTGGTGTTACTTTAGCGTTGCCGTTAATAGACATCTGATTGGTGGAATCTATCACTCTCTCACAAGTGATCACGTATACAACTGAAGTCTACTTTAGGCGATTTCGCCAATCACTAGAGAGAGGGTTAAAAATGTGATAGTCTGTGTGCATTTCAACACCCTATCGCTGAACTAGGTTGAGAAGGGCGATTATTAAAAATACACTTTGCCATGCGGATTCTGGCCGTCATCAAGCCCTCCAACCACGATTCAAACGTACGTCTAGGAAATAATTGTAACATGCAAGTCACCAGAGACTAAAGAAAACTGCAAGCCCACCTGGCCAGAAAGCTTCAGAAAAAATCCTAAACAGCTGTACAGATTTATGGCCCAGGGGTCGACCACCAACCAGAACATCCAAACTATCACAGGTCCTTTACTAACGCCAAAGCGACAGAAGATTTTTAACACTCACTCTGGCAAACAGCTAAATTGTCCTTATAAAGTGACCACCAACCCAGCGATCACGTCTCCGAAAACTGGGACTAAGCATATCGAGATTAAACCTAAGCTGGTCTTGATAAAATTAGGGAAGTCGGAGCTCAACAAACCTCTGGGCTGCGACAACATCAGGCAGGTAGTATTAAAGCGATACACCAAAGTACTAAGGCATTCAATCAGTAACCTTTTCCAACACTTTGGTCAAAATAGTTACCAAGAGAATGAAAGCGAGCAATTGTATTTCAAATCTACAAGGGAAGAGGAAGAAAAAACTACGTTTGCCATAGGTCGGTGGCAATGCTCCTAGTGTTGTTAAAGGTTTCGAAAAGTATTGTGGATGTTCAAATGCTGGAGTTGGTTGGCGATCTTGACATGCTACACCAAGAACAACATGGATTCCGACAAAACACGACCTGAAATGCAAACATCCTCTTGACCTGGGATGACTGGACCATCTGTTGGAACACCAACACCCAGGTTCATGCAGTACTTCTGGATTTTTCGGAAGCGTTCAACACTGTGTTTCACAACCTCCTAATCCATAGAACTGTGATAATTGGTTTCACGGAACTCTCGCTCACCTGGTTGCAGTATTTTACGCTGGGGCGGAAGTTCTACATTAAGGTGAATAAAATGTACTGAGAGCTTAGGCCGGCCACGTCTGGAGAGTCAAATGATTCAGTTCTCAAGCCATTGTTGTTCCCGATTTACATCAACTACATTCAACCAAATATTCGCTCGTCCATCCTTATGTATGCACACGATGCAAAGCTATGGAGAGCTATGAGAGAGGACTAGCATACAAAAATCCTACAAGAGAACCTGCTGGAATAGACAAATGAACAAGCGGCAACGGCCTGACGTCATGTTACACCGACTCTATGAACAGCTGAGCATGCTGACACCAGACCTGCTCCTTATATTATTTAAGGCGGATTTGGAAAATTACAATATTGTCACTCCCACTCCACCCTGAAAATGGACATTGTCATTCTAGAGAGAGTACATGAACAAACAACAAAACGCGTAACCAGGCACAGGAACAAACAATACATCGGCCAACCACACCAGCTAGGGCTGTTTACTCTGGATAACAGACAGTTGAGGGCAAACCTAATTACCGTATACAACATAATGACCAAGCCTGAACACTGGAATAAAAGCAAACTAACCACTCCACATGCCCATACATCTTGAAGAAGCCAACAAACTATTGCCCATCAGACAGCAGTAATATAGGTGAGTGCAGATTTCTTGTCATTATTAGTTCGTTCGACCTGGAACGCATTACCTGAGGCAGTAACCGCAACCACCGCTTTGGAACGTTTCAAAAGAAAGCCTAATAATTATGTGTACCACCTAGAGCCTCATGGAACAAAGACTGATAACTACTATTGGTTTCTAGACTTGAATCTCAGTACTATCAAGATTTATCCATTCTACAGTATCCTTATGAGCCTTAATCACAAACCAGACTGCCTGTGATGGAATGAATGAAGACTAGTGAAATAAACTACAAGGGTTAAACAAAAAAAATTGAAGGGAAAAAAGGGTGTAGAGATTATATTATAAGTGTTACTTGGTTATATTCCTGGTGCACTTCTGAGGAAATTTGAACTAAGGAGAGAAAAGAGGAAAAAATACAAAAGGAAAGTGAGAAAACAGCAATAAAAAGAAACCGGGGAAAACGCTCAGGGCTAAAGCGACCGTATGGTCAGTTAACTATTGGAAAAAACCAGTGACCTAGAATCAAAACTATGACACTCAACATACAAGCACAACAGCTCGTCACAGATATATTGGATATTGGACACTAGGCCGTTACTTATAACTTCTGCGTAACTGCATTTCTTTAGTTTGGCTGTGGTGAGGGCTAAATTAAGTCTGGATTGTCCTGTCGTAAGTAAATTTGTTTACAGCTAGCCCATTTGCAAACACATTTGACATATATTCTAGTAATTCGGCTTAATTTATGTTGTACGTATAGGACAACTAGTTCGATTACTCTGTTTCAGACCAGTGTTGTAATACATAACCGTAACATGAAGCGAGTTGACAGAGTTCTCTTCAACAATGTGCTTTCCGACTACGAGCATTGATACAATGCTTTTTAGCGAACTGGTGGCAGCAGACTAGTATCGATGGCGTATATATGTGAGGCAGCTGACGTCAATTGGCGCCTAAAGTGACACTAAAAATCAATTTTGTAAATTATAGGCGTTGTCATAAAGCCAAAAGAAAGAGCTGTGAAAAACATAAATCATTACTGGAGGGAAGCGGTAAACTCTCGGTCAGATAATAATATTGTTATCAAGTATATCCAAACCACAACAAACAACTTCGGGAAAAGAAGTGGACATTTTGTTGCATTGCCGCTTGTATTACTGACCATGAACGCGTTGTTTACCTTCCTTTTCCTTGCACTTTTTACTCGTCACTGAACTGTCACTGGATACCAACGACTTGGGGTTTGGGAACAATTCTTCTTTGTAGGTAAACCATCAAGTTCAAAAAGTACAAATGCAACTCAAAATGAGACAATATTGTTGCTTAATACCTTGATTGAAACTAACTGAATTGCGTCAAGACATTTGTTTTGATGTATTTGCAGTGATCGGAATTCTAATATTCACTAAGCGTGAAGAATACCACTTAATCCTCCCAAAACAGGATGCTATATATAACTGGCGATATTTTCTCTTCCTTGACATAAGTCAAGTGACAAATGTCGTGCCTTTTAAATAAGTGCTATTCTTGCATCCTTTTGTATTCGAAACTCAATAGGTGAATTGGTACTCCGGGTGAAATGTGAGGTTACAGTAGTAGTGTAACAATTGATATGCTGCGGTTGTGTATACTGGAATGGGTTCTTATTAGTCCATTTTACTACACGGTTTATTTCAACATAAAAACCGCAATAATATTTGGTGAAAAAATATTGGATTAGTAAGTCGAAAATTCCAATTATTGATCCGATGTATCCACTTAATCTTTCTTGGTATTCATAATATGGGGAAAGTCGATAATAATCTATTTTACTAAATTACCATTCACAAATAATGAATAAACAAGATAGCAAGTAGACAAAACATAGAGATAACAGTTCATAATTGGATAGATAGATATTATAGTTATTTACCTTTATGTGGATGAAAAAACCGTTATTTGAAGTTCATTTAAGATTACTAACGTCATACATATTCTTAATAAAAAATACTGATAGTTTTCATCGTGTTACCTTCTTAGTACTTACATTCGTGCCTTCACTTTTATATTATGATTATTTTCCTTTCAGACTATAGTATTTTTAAGAAAGAAGCTAAATGCGTTCAGTACCTTTACGATCCTTCAGTGATTTCTTAGGTCCCGGTGCCCGATTCAGTGTACCCAGAGAATCTAAGTGGAATGAACGGGTGATCTCAAATCTAATTTACTATCAGTCAAATTACTTTTTGCTGGGCTTGGTCATAGTAATCTTATTAAGGTAATGAATGGTCAAATAAATGATATTTCTTTTAACAGTGCGCTCAATCCAGTTCTTGTTCTAACCGGACTTCTTGTAATATGCTTACCTCTAGCGATTCTCTTGTTTTTGGACATACAGACACTCAACACCATTAATCAGCCGAAGATACTTGTTCCTGCGTGTGTTGTTGTCTCTGTGTTATTAATTCGTTTCATATCTGGAATCATATTATTGTTTTGTATTTTACTTGTTCCAGTACTATGTAAGTTCTAATGTGAAATAAGCAGTTATTAAATTCAGCAATATTTCTTCACGCCCTTTGTAGACAGCGTAATCTAAAGAACAAAGTTTGCAAACTCGTGGAGTCAGTTCGAGTTGGTGAACAGAAAACCCTAATGGGATATATTCTTGAAGTATTCGGTGTGGACGTACGACTACTTTCCATTGATAACTAGCCGAGAAAGATAGAGTTTTTGACTGAGTATCACACGCCATATTGTTTAATTTCAATTACTATCACTTCTTTCACATATCAAATGCTTTCATTATTCCTGTAAAATGTATATTTATTAACTTCAAGAATACCTCACTGATTAAGCTAGAACTCATTTCAGAGAAAACACCTTGTATTGATCAAAATAGTTATTTATTGCATTTATCACATACACGACAAAACATCACAAGTATTCTAATGTATTTAGATTGCGTTGATTTGTGTTTCTAGATCATCATAGTTAATAAAGACAAAACAAACAACAAATGATTTCCATCCATTTGAAATTCAAATATGAGAAACTTAAGTGACAAATTATGTGACAGCCATTATTATAATTGTCTAAATATGTTTCCACCCGGGGTGGGGTGTAATAATCTAGTTCTTAAAGTTTTACAGTTACTTAAAGTCTGGTTTATAAGTAGTTTTTCAGTAATCTCGTATCTTTTTGTCAAGACGATAAAAATTACCAGTTATTCTTAATGACGTTTAATTGAAAAGGTCGTAGACACCTTGTATAATGGGTTTGGAAGACCGATAATTCATGAAAGTATTACAGTACTCTGTAACAATTTCATTTACAACGAATGAGACCACCAGTTTAAGTGCTGTTTCTGTGTATTCTGTTGGTTCATATTCAGGTATACAGGAACGAATAGAGTGAGGACTAACAAGAAAGGTCGCTAAAGTGAACAATACTTATGTTCTAATTTAAACTACAGTCATGTTGTACACTTGGATCAAGAGTGCTTGTTTAAAAACCAGTGTTTTCCTGGATTACCGTAGTGTCTTTGACCAACCATTACAAGATATCTCGATCAACTACCCCGAAATTCCCTAAACATGTTTATGATTCAGAAACTAACTGTTAAGTACTAGGAATCTAATGTACACTAAAAGTATAAGTGATACTTTCAGACGCGTTTTGAACATCGTGTTTTAATAAAAACTAGGGTTTTAGCTTTCTGCATTTTTATTGTGAAAGGATTACCATTCCTTCTCAGAAACTGAAACTACCAGTGACTGAGACTGCTTGCGTGAATTGGCTCCTAAATAATGCTACCCTAACTTTCAAAAATTCCTTCAGAGTTGGTTCATGCTAGTCTTTCTATACAATCTCCGAAGGCTTCCCAATTGTACTAAGAAGCGGAGGCCTGACATGAGTGCTATAACTGTCTAAAGTGTCGACAACCTGAAGGTAGCTGATTGTGTTCCGTTCTTCCGTTTGTTGTTTATCACATGGTCTGATGTAACAATTTCATACTTCGAGATTACCTTAACAATTTTCAGTAATCGTTACATGTCATTCATTCTCATTAGACTTGCCAGCTTACACTTCTTGTAATCGTGTTAGGAACCTACGCGATTGTTTCTGGCCATCCATCGTTCCTAAAGTTGTTGGCATTATTCGATTCACATATTTTCTGAATACGATTTGTACTTCGCAATGGACTGGGAATCAAGTCAAACTGCTTTCCAGTGACATTCCTCTTGAAACGTATCTGCGCTTTTGAACTGGGTTTGAAAAGAATTGCTGAGTGTTGTTTGTTTATAAAGACACGGACATGTACTCAGGTCACTCAACTGTTGCACTTCAGGCAGGTGATTCAAAGGAATCTGCAATCTTCCAGTCTGATGAAAAGTTTTGATAGTTCCTCCTTAGATTCAAATTTTACTTATTTGAAACATGTGTATGTAATCGGATAGCACAAATGTTTAGCACCAGCTTTTGGGGTTGGTTGGTAAAAACAACAACTAAGTAACAGTTTACTTGACTTAAATTACTCTTAATGCGTTTAATTCCTTTGTTTTAATGACTGCTTATGTGATCATTTGTAATTTCGCAAACTTGAAGGCTCAGTAGAACTTCCTACACTTAAACTGCACGACTGCAGTATAGACGGATTCTAAGCGAGTGAAAATAGGGTGCAGGTTTATTTTCGGATCATAAAATGACACTCATTTCGGAAGTTTACAAGCGACTATCATCCAGGGACTCAGCTCAAAGGGATTTGTTTTCTTTTCGGGCTTTTTTCTATACCCGCTTTTCTAAGGCCACATGAAATTAGTAGTTGCCAAATGATTGGAGTAGTTTGTCTGAAGTCACCACAGCTCGCACGAGACCAAGTAAGTAAGAATACTTTAGTCCTATTTGTGACTTTCAGGAACATGGTCTCATTACACGGAATTTGTTTAGATAGTGGAAAAGTACACTCGAAAGGAGTAGCTAAAGGGTAGTGGCTAATAACGTGGGGGGGGGGACAAAGGGAACTGTAGAGCTCCAGGAAAATCATTGACTTCTTAGGGACGAAAACTTCACAAGTAACCTTGGTTAGCGTTGATGGTTCCATTAACTTGTGACCCTGATCACAGAATCTGACAGGTATTTCTCCAAGAGCAGCAGCGCTACTTTTTGAGAGCACATGGCAGCACACTTGTTAAGCAAACAGTAAGCCGTATGGCAATTGTCAGTGCACTATTCCGGGGAGATAATGAAGAAGCCCACCTTGATCACTGCTAATTGTTATTTGTCAGGATGGAATTCTTACTAGTTACAAACATTAGCAGAAAACTAACAATGGGACGTAACCGTCAATAATAACATATTCGCAATTCTGCTTACAAATTATGATTACACCTGTCTTTCTAATTATTCTTCTTGGCTAACTACTTTGTTTACTGACTAAGGTTTGGCTACTGTTTCTACCTACGACCTATGCTATAAACAAGAGGGTAGCCATACCTATTTGTCCTGAGTACATATAATATGAAATAAACAAGCATCAAATCATGTCTTATAAAGGGCTAGAAAGTAATTGTTTCGAACCATCCATATAGTATCCAGCCTACTTGAAACAAATATTCCTACCTGTCTTTCACCATGTATCGTGGAATCAAACCGGACCTTAATCCCAACTTTCTATGACTTGCCACGATATGTTTGGGGTGCAATCAACAACTTAAATTGTCTAAACTCGATTGGATAAATAAACGATAGATGCATACCGACTGGAATCGGAAACGTGATCTTAATTCAGACGACTAAACTTGTAAACTTTTACGGTTATTAAAGGTATACAATTCACTTTGATAGTTAAGATCTCCATTAACTGGGTAGTTTGCTACACAAACAGTAGATAAGTGGTGATGTAAATACGTTTATTCCGCTTTACACAAAGTTAACACGAAGACTGTTAAAAGGCTATCCTCATATCATATTGCACTTCATGTTTCTCCGTGTACTAACTTGCTACTCAGCAAGATATGAACAGACTACATTGTGTCTACTGCGATTATTTTTTCTATCCTTTTTAGTCTAGATACCACATAGACAGTATTAACTCCTACAATCAATGCATAGTTCTCTCTGGAGCATGGTCTAAATATGCTAATGTAGGAAGATAGCAAGCCTGTTTAGCGTTGGTTTACTTCTCATCCTCCATAGTTTCGAATTTATGTCGCGGCAAGATCGAACCCGAAAGTCAAACTAGGAAAGAATATTTAAGCAACATGTGCGATCAGCATAAGCATTTTAGTTGTATAAAGCAAAGTAGCAGATAACGTTGATAGCTTAGCAGCGATGCCATAGAGCTATTTCGAACATTTTCTTAAGAACCTACGGTATGACGACTTGCCATACTATTTTTTAGATTCATGATAAACAGGTGATTTGTAGATTGATGCGAACATTTATTTTTAGCATTACACTAACTAGTAAATACTGCACTTTATTTACAAAAATAAAGATAGTAAACAAAACATTAAGTCACATGAAAGTTGGGTCGAAAGTGGTTAATAGATTGTCGACATCTGAAGAACAAATAGCCCGTCTGCCTGATGTCAGCAATTCGTCTTCTTGTGTTTCATGTAACATACTTATTTCTTCACCCCCATTACTAGCTTCTGTAATAATTTGTACAACTTCCTGTGACTCTATGATTCGAGAGCGCTTAGCAGGAGGTTCATTTTGTTGACAGTTCAGATCTTTAGTTGAAGTAGAATGTATTTCTGAAATGTCCCCGGTAGCATTCAAGTTTTCTTCAGGTAAAACAAGCCTGGTTTGATGTTCAAGCTGATTATCTGTGTAGCTAATAGTATTTATCGCAGAATTTTCCTGGTCAATGGACTTGTTGATATTTACACCACATAGTTGATGGTAAATACTTAGTGCGGTCAAACTTACTAAACTGTCTGAATGTTTCGTGAGGCTGGCTAGAAATTTTAATACAGTCACATGAAAAACTTGACTGTGAGTAGATATGGCACACGCAAAAGAAGCATTCGCTAAAGAAATTAACAGATGAGGATTTAACAAAGTTATAGTTACTTTGTTTTGTCGCTGAGCAGAAGACGTCCCACAATTAAGAATAACATTTATACGTGAGATTAGACTGTTTATACACTGCAGAAGATGACTCACATCGTCATTAACGGATATATGATTGTGGCAAATTTCCTTGTTGGTAGTACAATTAGAATTCATAGAACATTTGTTTCTAGAGATTTCCATATACCTCAGGACTTCTGGGTCTTTGAAAATACGTTCTGTCAAAAACAAAACCCCCAAAAGTATACGCTTTTCAAACAGCCCAAGTGAAGTAACTTGAGATTTTGGAACACCATTAGTCAACGTAACCGAATATGCACATAAAGAAGTAGAAAATCCTTGCAAATCATGCGCTAACTGTGGAAATATTCGTGGTATCATATCAACAAAATACGTATAGGAAAACTTTAGGTTCCTTGCAGTAAGATGAAGTAAGCAAGAAAGAACTGCTAGGCGCAGGCGCACAAAATACTCTATGTTTTTACTTTCAAGTCTCCAATTCGCAGTCCATTCTAAGTGATATGTAAGGAGAGTCAACAGACACGGGACAGCAGGCATGAATATTGTGCCTACTCCTTGAGAGATAGTATCTAAACATAACATAAGGCGACTGGAACTTGCCAGCAGACTACTTGATATATTCGCAACGTCTGTCAACCGTACTTCAAAGAAGCCATTAAATATAGACATAAACAACGGCAAACAAAAATTGATATGTACTGGAGAATCACGTACGAAGATGTAACGCAGGCAGCAGATGAAAAAGTCAACACGCATAATAAGCAATCGAAAAAAGTCGTCAGGTAATTTCTTTACTTTGTCTATCGGAGTAATAAATGAGAAATGGTCTACCTCTGAGTTTAAATACATTTGAACAGCCGACAAAGTTGTGTGAGACAAACCATAAATATCGAGGAGGCAGCATAATGAGTCACAAAGGCACTTTGATAGGCGTAATTGGAACTCTCGAAATCGTTGAGATGAATACTTTAAAAATGGAAACGTAGAAAAGCATGCGGCCGCTAATTGAAGTTTTGCATCATTTTCTACATTCTTACACGAGAAATCGAAATGAACATAATTTTTATTTGAACAATTACATTCTACAGGATAAATTGCTTTGGTCACTAATATATCCAGACGATTTATGTGGTGAACAAGATGTGATGGATTAGCTTGAGCATAACTGTAAATTTTTTTTAAATCGTCAGCACTTAAATCAGATTTCTGTATTAAGCATAGTAATTCCGGTGACAGTTGCCTTAAGTCTCCAGATGGTCTTGGTCTCATGATGCACAGTAACGCGATCTTTGTATAAGTGCCTTATGAATCCAACTACACTTCGTATAATCAAACATTTGTTGCTTGAGATATCCCCTTAGATGGTAAGAGAACTTTCTTTGTTATTTAGGAGCATAATTTGTGTTTTGTATTTTTTTAAAGTAAATGTAGGAGTATTAGATTAAGTTAATAATAGGAAGAGGGACAATGAATTAACACCTAGGATACTACCTCTGTATTTGCACGTTGTCATTCTGCTTACGCACTATTAGCGATCGGGTTTGTCTCTTTCCTCATTTATCACTGTCTGCTGACTACTCGTCCTTTTTGCGTTTAACCGTGAGAATTATTTTAAAATGACTTGAAACTTGGTGGAATCAAGGATATACATTATAAGCATCAGAGAAACATGAAAAATCCCACAGTCAGTACCCATATATAAATCAACACACCGGTTGTTAATTTTTATTTGGTATAAGTCCATAAGATAAACTCCATGATTATGATCGAATGAAGTTGATAGCTCGTTGTCAACTTCTGAACCAGTGTTGACAAGGTTTCTAACTTCCCTTATTACAATAATGTTGAATAACTAGTGGATAATTCCACCGGCTACAGCTGGTACCGGCGAGTTTTAGTGGGACAGTCCGCTGTCATCTAACAATGGGTCTGAGGTTGGCGACTGGATAGGGCTTCTCTCACTTTTTGGCAGTTATGTCATAGGTGGTGTTGTGCCAACATCGATAAGAGGTAGGTGTGAAGATTTTCTCCTTGAAGAGCCTTTTTAATGGCTCCGCAAACGAAAGTTGTCATCGTATTTTTAAGAACCTTGAAAGTGTGTTTCACGGGTAGGTTACTTTGTTATCAGGTTCTTGTTGTCTTTCCGTGATGAAACAGACATCGTCGAAGGGGTTCCGGGGATTTGCAAGATGCAATCCTTTACCTAAACTCGTTCATCCACACAGTTATTGTGTAATGCTGTTAAAACTGCCCCTGATTTGTAACGACATGGCAAATAAAATCGTTGACCACAAAAGCCTTCGTCAAGAGTACTGCTGACGGAATAGTATACTTGTCAACCGAACATAAAGTGTACTATATATATGACCAAGTTAAGCTTGTTGTATAATCAGAGTAGCTTTTGACAATTAAATCCGCACGTACGAACAACAGCAAGTCAGAAGGCAGTGATGAATTGAGAAGAAGGTATATCTGATCGTCAATAGAGTGTTAACGGGATAGCAACGTTTAGGGTGGCTACCTAGGTGACGAGCTAATTCTTCGCGTGGCATCGTGTCGCGATCTGATGGTGAACCTTGGGCAAGCGCAGTTAGGTAGCCATGTCCGCATCGAAGACATGAGCCATTGCAACTATTTATTTAAGAAATTATTTACCACTACCAAATGTTTTTTCCACTGTCGATAGCCAGTGGTTCTACGAACTACGGAGTGAACGTTCGTGCCACTGCAAGTGATGGTAATATTTAAAAGTACATTTATGTTTATTGCGTACATTAATTGTAAACAAAAAAGCTGTCTCGAATCAACATCTTGCAATTGACCAGAGAAGAATGCTAAAGTTTACCAAGCATGGTTTATCCATTAGTGGGGAACTGCGCCGATGGCTGAGTTATGTGCGCCATCCATGATGTTGACAGGAGATACAGTATTGTGATGTACCAGCATAGTCGTATTGGCTACTGCTTTGTTTGATATAATGGAGGTTTTCTTAGGCTCTGCATCGATTGTGATCATCTTTCTGTTTCCGCGAAGTTGATCTGTAAGGGGTTTCATGATAGTGTAGTGAATTTTATTGGCGCAGACGTTGAAAGTTACAACTTTTTTCACGTTGTCTATCATTTATATTTAGTCGAGTTCTGATCATATCTCAATTTGTAAAACTATCATAGTATTTTACTAATAACTACATCGTGTGGTCTAATACACAAATGGTGCGCGATAGGGCTAAGCGCGCTAAACCTAATAGGAGTTTACCAAAGCCAAGTGATATATCTTCAGTAAGTAACCTTCTTCTCGATTCTGTGGTGACAAAGCGGCTATCATCACTTGCCAGAGCTAAGGATATCATAAAAAACTCAAATAATCGCATAAATTATATGACCGAACTAAAGAAAGTAAAGTCTACTCCTAGACAAATCAATAGTATTTTGTCAAACTAAGAACCTATATCCAATCTACTACATAAAAAGAAAGACCTAGACGTTGAAAACTTAAACAGGTGGAGACCTTTATTAACTTTATAGCCGGCAAAGTTGTGAATAGGCTAACATCCCACAATAGAACTACTATCTATAATATGCCTGACAAATTCCCTCTATGTAAAGCAAGTTGATCAGTTTAGAAGCCTGCAATATATTGCGTGTCTCATGCGATTGTTGAAGACTGCGGAAAAAAGACTCACAAACTAGTTGTCTAGTCTTATTCCACTTCACGTCAACTTTTGATGTTCAGTGTTTCATCGACTTCGTAGGCAACATTAGATCACTTACTGCTATCTCGTGACCTATCTAATTTCATTATTCCCGCACAGTTCTCCACTATTCTACTTAACTCCCGTTTCCTTTGCAACAAAATCATTCATCTTAATTCCTCAATGTACTTAGTCAACCCATGCTGTGTCCTAATAAACAAAACTTGGCATACTCCCGATATTTCAGACCTTACATTTGGAGTTCATAATTATGTCATATACCGCAAAGATAGGAATTCAGGAAAAGGTGGAGGATACATAATATATGTTTGATTCAATTTTTCTCCATTGATTATCTTCCCGAGAGGTAGTGAACTTTCAGATGACGCTATATTTTTCAGCATTGACAACTGTATGCATCGTTAGTTTCTGATAGGTTGCATTTATAGACCGACTAGTGCTACTCATACATTTACACAACAAATAAGTCATATATTCGCATCATGATCATTGCTGCTTGTGGCCAAGTTAATAGAAGGAGACTTCAATATGTCTTCTGTTATTTGGAACCATTTACATGAACCTTCACACTTTGATAAATTCTTCGAAATACTCGAAAGTAATGCATGGGCTCAAGTAGTATGTAAAGCCATACGGAAATCCACTTTATTAAACTTGACCCTTTTACATAATGCCCCCAAATATACAGAGAACACTGGCCTTGAATTTCCTTGCAGCGATCACAACGCTGTCGATTGCCAGATAATTGTCAATGAATGTTCATGTACTAAGAGTGAAACAAACAATCCTTTGATCTTCGGGGAAACTATGCTCAGATTAACTGGTCTCATATCAAGAAATTGCTAGATGATCTGAATTCGGACATACTTTTCTTCTTTTGCGAGGTTAATAACTCACAAAATGCTTTTTACCACAATATAAATTCAAGTCTTGACTATGTTGGACCTTTTAAATCGAATTAAACTACATATTCCGAATCGCGAATACAACTTCGTCAAATTTAAAAACAAACTGAGGAAGTTATGAAAGAGGATATTCATTCAGTATGACTTTTCTGTAATTCTAAGTATCCATTCAGTAATGATAAATATAGCAAGCTATAGTAAGACGAGAGAATTAGATGCCGAAAAAATGCACCTGAAATTACCTGACAAAATAGCCTATTTCTCAGCCATCCTCTGAAAGAAACTTTGTGTCTCAGTCAAGTCTTCCTACTATTCTGAATGTCAGAAGTAAAATGACTAGTAACCCTATGGAGATCTCTCAAGCATTTAGCGAATCCATTGCATACTCTTGTACTAGAAACACTCCATGTATAGGAACGGTCAGTAATTTCAACCACCGTAAATTAACTGACTTGGAGTTTACAATCAGTAATGTAAGAGGTGCTATAAGATAACTAATACCTTGATTAAGTAATGGGGATGATGGAAGACTGGTTGATTTGATTAAATATGATAGCTCAACTTTTTCAATACTGCTCACCAAAATATTTAATCTCTCTTTAGAAGATGGAACTTTTCCTAGGATCGTGGAAAACCACATATAAAATTCCTCACTTTTGGAAAGGCTCTAAGCTCAGTATTGAAAACTACTGTTCAATTAATCAGTCTTCTGTTTCATCTAAAGCCACGGAGAAAATTGTGAAATAGGAGATTTGCAGTTATTCAGTTAAACACAAAGTAATTATATCTTTCCAATGTGGCTTCGTATCTCTGAAATCCCGCATAAAATCGGTATTTAATTATGCGCCTTTACCAGATCAACTTTTGAAAATACTATCACATACTTCAAGGTGGCCAGTCGGTCATAGATGTGGGGTAAAGGGTAACGATTAGGCGTCTTTTGGGCACGGTGTTGTTGGTACTCAAGGGTGGGACACCAATCACTGCTGTCACTTTTCAAGACCATATAATGGAGATGACCATAGGCTACAGGATGTGCGGATTATTTCTAGTCCCATCACTTGGTCGAAAGATTGAAATTGCAGTAATGATGCTGATGGATGTTCAATTTATCACTGAAAATACCGAATCATTCTTGGAACGATTTACATGGTGTCTGAAGAGTTACCAACGCGTAATGAAAATGTGCAAAGGCAGATCAACAATGCAAAACTAAAGTTTTACATAACCTACACTGTATTAACAACTGGAATACAGAAACATTTCACTTATGTAAATTGACAATTGGGCAACATATTGAAAGTTTATCAGAGTTCAGTTGGAACTAAACTTTGGTGGCATATCCTTATCAATCAGTGTGTGTAGTTATATAAAGTTCCAGAAGTTAAACACAGGTAACTGTACTGATTAGCAGTGAAAGCAGTCATGTTACTTTGTATCACTTGAAGCTTATAAAATTTGTATGAATCATTCCACATACTGATGAATATTTATTTGCACATATTTTAATACGGCTTTTCAATTTATCTTGTTACAGCGAAAACAAAGTTGGGAAGTTAATGCTAATCGTACAATGAACGCATGCTAATGTTTACGTTAGCGACGTTGCGATGTAGCCTTATTTTGGCAATCGTTTATAATAGCATACAACATGAAAAAGATTACGTTTCGGGATCTCATCCAAATTTGTTATTCATTAGGCTGTTAACTAAGAAGAATCACTCTATTCGAATATATTTTCGCCTTTATAATAGATTCTTTTATTATCAGCTCTCTTTACACTTAATAATCTATGCGTCCATGTAATGAACGATTTCTAATCTTCGCTGGGCTAACTAGTAAGACAACTCAAGTGACTTGTTAAATAGTTGTTGACAAACTTCAAAGTATTAACATTGTAACGGTGAATAATAATGACGCCGATTATCGACAACTTATTTAACTTGTACCTAAGATGACAACACTCACCTATCAGTTCAATAAAAATCAGGCTCGAGGATCAAGGCAAGTAAGCTGTCGGCGTAGACCATCAAACCTATTACTAGAAATACACTAATATGCGCAAACTACAGTAGGCGAGTATCTTATGGTTTTGAGTACTGTTTACCGCACTGAAACACGTTTTCACGCGCATGGTTACATAGGTGCTAGCCGTTTCATTAGAAGTTAAACTGCAAACGATTGTTAGATAACAAATAGGACATTTCATAACATCGTATCAAATAGTTGCACTTAAACTCCTGGGATATAACGCATACATTGCCACATACACTACGAACCCTAATATACATCACTGTGTACTAATAAAAATATGGAAATACAAAAGGCAATTATTAAGTATTAATCATTTATTATAGACAAATCGTTAATATTAGATGATACATACAGATTCTCCAGTGAATGAGGTGATTAGGGAACCTGTAGAACACAAAAATAAACACTAGATTTTGAGATGAGAAAAGTTACTACTTACTTATCTTCTAAGAATCCTTTTCGTATAATTTTTATTCTTGGTAAACACTCGCATTGCAAAACTTTCGCCAAACTTTTGAAAAATCAATCATCCATTTTTCTGTGTATTCATTATTTTTTTCGGTAGCTGTTTAGACGGTTTGAAACATAGAGTAATGCTGTTTATTTGGACACTTACGTTAGAACTGTGCATCCAACGTTTATTGTCTTAGCATAATATTAACTGTCGACGTAATAAATTGCAACTAGATTTATATTTTCCTTTTCCTCTTCTGATAAGCGTCTAAACCAAGTATCGCACTTCATAAAAGATTTCATGCAGGGATGATTGGGCGTCGTGATGTATGGACGAACAATATACTCATTAACATTCAGCACTACACGAAACTTTGATTTACAATCCATGCATTCAGACCTAAATATGCGATAGTTACAGTTCAACTTACGATTCGTTTCTTTGACCAATCCAGTGAGACTTTCTTTTATTACCAAATGCACATTTAAGAACGACGAAAATATATTCAAAAGACTAAAACGAGGCACTTTGATTTTGCAATGAATATAGTGAGTGAAGGTAATCTACGGTTGCATTAAATTTATTAACTTACAGACTAAAAATCTCTAATTCCTTGCTCTACATCCTCCCAACTGAAAAATCTTCGGCTAAGCACTATATTTTCGAAGGCTGCTTTCAAATCAACACTTATTTTTCGTGAGGAACAGGCCAAACAACTATTATTCAATAAGTAGATACATAAAAACTATAGACTCACCTATTATTAGTCATATTTCTCCGTAAATAGAATGTTGTTAAGATTTGTGAAAGTTAATAAAAAATGATCAGTCTGCCATGCTGCAAATGTAGAACTGCCGCCATGCTCCTAACCGCTCAAGGTCACAAAAATGTCATATTGCGGCAATTCAAAGCAGACTGATGCTTATCTAGTGCCATCAGCGATTGTGAAAATCTAGTGTATGGCTTTCGTAAACCCAAGTCCAGGTAGACATATCTTCTGTCACACATGGTAATTTCCTTCCTGTTTGCAGCCTGTAGTTTGGATGTAGTTTAATGCTTGCTATCAGACAAAGTTACAGGGAGGACGCTGACTCATATGCCAATATCGATGAGGTAACAAACCTTCGTTATCACACCATTGATGGATAACAGGCAGCTATTTCCACCGACTACTGTTGCTGCCATTGTGTGCCTGCGGGATAGTTTCTTTAAGTGTCAACCATGGGTTTACGATCAGGGAAACAGCAGGGAATTATACAGCACTTAAGAACTTAGTCTGTTGAACTGTTGTTTTAAAACTCGTCTCTGCATTGAAAGACCTAGGTTCTATGTTGTTTAGTCAAAATGAAATGAGTTAAGAAGTCCAGAAATTGTGGGTATGATTTTAACTAATTTAGATTCGCATTCAGAGATTTAAAAAGTATATATATATATATATAATATGAAAATTAAAAAGCGCATTAAATATGTATTCAAAAGTACCTAAACCGTGAGAGGAAAGAAACTCAAAGAAAGCTGATTTTGCACAAGATAGCATTTCGTTCACTGGTTCAGTATACCCTGATTACAACCAAGTTTCACATATTGTCTTCTTGGAATAATTTAATCGATTAACCCGAAATCAGTAAGAAATCAGGAGAGGACGATCAATGAGTAGAACGATGTATTTGATGGTTGATAAAGCGTAAATGAGTTTACGGAGTCTGTAGCAGCATTATCATTCATATCATTTATTTAATTAATTTATTTTGATACATTATATGCATTTGTATAACTATAGTTGGCGTGTCCTTTTACAATCTGTTTGTCAGATAAAGTTGCAGGCAGATAGATTGACTGATTGCATATATAAATTGTTTATGCTGAATGGTCTTCTGACCTCAAACAAACTTTCGGTGGACATATACTATCCTACTTTCTAGATTAATAACCTGTTCTTTTTTATTGTCATTAGCCAACACTCTTGTCTGTCTATAATGAACACTTATGACGTTGTTCTTGTGTCAGGTGATAGGGATAAATGCATCAAACTAGATAGTCATATTTTTGTCTAAACATATTTACTAAATTACCTTGTAACTAGATTACATTAGAATAAGACATGAGCGAAAATAGTATTGTTTGTAATTACTGAACTGTATATCGATGGTTTATATTTCGGTCATGTAGGCTAAGTAAATGAGTCGTAGTTGGTTGCTGATTTATACTGTTTGAATTCTTGTTAAGTATATCTCAACGGTACGACTCACAGCATCAGTCATAGCGACTGTAATCGTTTTTCATACTGTTTAACTACACACCTTGTAATACACTGGTTGCAATACCAGCATATGGTTCACTGACCCTGTTAAGGCTCTATTTCTTAGAGTGCTTAAGTCTTTTCATTCGAGTATCAAGACCAAATCACAGCGAGGTTATGAAATACCCGAAATGGATGATAAACTGACCACTGTATAATTGATTTTGCCAATATACAAAGCTTCCTGACTGTTTCTCATATAAGCATATACATATTACTTAATATTTTAAAGTGATCTGACTGTAAACAGTGTTTCTTTGATTATACATTTTGATGTTGCCCGACTTCAGTTAATGCTATAATAATAGGAAAGTTACATACAGATTATATAGGTTACTTATTCTATAATTGTATGAACTATAAATCATTATTGCGTGTTTATGTTGAATTATAATCACTTTCAATTCAACACTAGTATTATTGTAATACATCTATAGATCACAGTATGTGTAAATGGCAACCACTAAATTGTCAATCCCTCATGATATAAGCAAAGTAATCACTTTTATGGCATTAGCTGAATTATAACAGACAGACAGACAGACAGATACAACGTAGAACTTCGTACGTACGTACATCAGTTCAGGTTGCCATACCACATCAGCACAGAGACGCAACTGTCAGTTCAAATCCAAGAGTGATAGCGATAGTAGATGTATTAGCAGTAATGCAGAAAAATAGGGAGCGAAGATATGATTCGAAAAGTATAATTCAGTGAGATAAATTTGAAAGGAGAAAGATAGAGAATTCGGAAGGTTAGATTTTGAGAGAACACAAAGAGTGGATGCACCTGCGCCATTGCAAACGATTCTGAGCCATGTCGTTCAAGGTCTCTAACCATTGGTGACTTTCGTCTCGCGGACTCCAACCACGCAGCCTACATCTACCAACATGACTTAGTCCACTTGTCAGTGACTTCATCGATTTCTGCCATGTTTTGGTTTGGCCTCCCATAGCTTTCTTCCAACCTATTCCTACGCCGCAAAACATAGCTCGTCGAGGCAGTCGGTAGTTAGACATGCGTAACACATGTCCCAACCACCTCAACTGATGAAGTTTCAATACCTCATCTATTGATTTGCCCTCCTTTCCTAGAACCCGTTTCCTAACGACAGCATTGCTCACTCGGTTGTCCCACGATACACGAGCAATGCTTCGGAGACACCTATGATCGAAGACCAGTAACCTACGGATGTCCTCTACTCTTAACGGCCATGTTTCGCTACCGTATAGTAGGACAGAGCGAACTGCTGCACGGTACACTCGTCCTTTGGTTAGCAAGCGGATATCTCGCCTGCGCCATAAGTGACGCAACTTAGCAAAAGCCAATCGAGCTTTCTGTATCCGTGCTGAGATTTCGTCAGTCACCAGGCCATCAGCACTGATGAGACTCCCCAGATACATGAAGCGGTCTACACGCTCGACTACTTCACTCCTTACCACTAGTTCGGGTGCCGATGCAACCCAATCCTGGAGCAACATTTTGCATTTCGAGGGGGAAAACCGCATCCCGAACATGCTTGCATTGTTGCTCAGGGTAGTCAGAAGACTCTGCATTTTGTCAGCGTCTTCACCAAATAAAACTATGTCATCAGCATACTCTAAGTCAGTAAGCGAGGCTCCTGGTAGTAAGTCAACTCCTGAAAAGTCAGACGAAGACATGGTTATATCTAGGAGCATGTCTATGACAAAATTAAACAAGAATGGGGAAAGTGGACATCCTTGACGGACACCACTTGAAGTGAGGAATTCCGATGACAGTTCGCCATAAGCTCTCACTCGACCTGTAGTTTTAGAGTAGAGAGCTTGTACAAGGTTAATGTACTTCTTTGGTACACCTGAATTATAACATGATCACATAAACTGCATTACCATTTATCCATTAAGTTCGAACCATTTTCTATGAGGTAATTACTTCAGCAACTCAATTGACCAAGATACAACTGTTGACTATCTTTGTTATAACAACTTAGAAAATTTTGGGCTTATAGATACTTTATTTTTAAACTGAATTACTGGAACACTCAAATACTAATCAAATATTCTATCAGAAACCAATGTCATCATTCAACTCTGTTTATCAGTTTCACTTCAATTCTTTACATAAGAATAATCAATTTCATATACCATATCGAATATTTCTATTGCTTATTGAGAAAATCAATCTTATGACTCAATAAATACTTAAGTGAAATTATAAGAATTTTGTATAAACATAAATATACTAAAAGTTATGACACAGAATGTATTCTTTAATGAATTCTGCACTCTGATTTCAGTATTCATCCATTAAGTTAATAGAGAAAGTGATTAAAAGTGATAGATTTAAAACATTTAGTATAGATTGAAATGGCTAAGGATAACTGTATCCTCTTACTATTTATTTGGGATTATAATATTTTTTCATGCTTATTAAACTGATAATTTACTTCATAAAATAAATGACATTCCACTTCATCATAGAAGTTATAATTCTTTCAAGTTGTTAATTTATGTAATGAAAGTGAATTGTTTTTCATTAGTTCAATAGTATTTGTAAACGAATAATCTAGATGTAATAAATTAGAATTGTTATGGAGAACCACTTACATTGTAGTGTATTACATTGAGAATAATAATGTACAATAAGTGAATGAGTTAGCGAGTAAGTGAAAGATAGACTTTATTTAAAACAACTGAAAAAAATTACGTCATAATATTGTAAACTGTTTAATAATTAATTCTTTCGCATAAAGTGTACTTATGAAGATGCTTATGTATCTTAGGAACATTCAGAATTAGAACTAATAATATTACCTAGATATGCTTCTTCGATAAGCCTTATTATTATTATTATTATTATTATTATTATTATTATTAGTGTCATTATTTCATGCATAACATAAATGTACACAAACAATTAATAGGAAATATTCACCATAAATAGTTTATGAAGTTATATACAATTAGTGTTTGTTTATCTTGGAGTTGTTGTGAAGATATACTTTTAATGAAACGTAGTAGCATCTTTATCTGAAAACTTTAACCTACGATATATATATATATATATATATATATATATATATATATATATATATAATGCAAGTGGTGATAATAGCACAATAAATCATAAGGAAAGTAAACACTATAAACATGAAAAGTAGTACATTGACTTTGAAAAGAACTTTATTAAAAAGAATTAACAAAAAAAAGAAACTTTGAAATGATGACAATGCAAACTTTCGAATAACATGTTTGTTTATCATGATTAGTGTATGCAATTTAATAATAATATAAGAAAGGAGTATTTGAAAATTATAATCAAGTTTACTCATATCATTATACATCTACTGAAGAAATACACTTAAGAAATAGACTATTAAACTTATGCATACCTGTAAGTACAGTTGACTAATACTCAATATCATGTAAATATGCATATGTACAGGAAATAAGTAGTATATAGTAATAATTTTTAACAGTGAATATGGAAATATTCAAAAGGTGGTTCACATAATTAGAAACAGATCAGTAATAATAATAAAACTGATAAAAAACAAGACAGTTAGACAAGTGTTAATAAAAGCAAACAGGATAATTTATTATTGAACATATAAGAAATTGACAACTGAACGAATAAAGTAACTAAACAAACATCTATATAAGTCTATATTCACATACGGAAGTATTTAAAAGAAGTAGATGTCATTAATGATTATTTAAAACAAGTAAATAATCATTTCTTTTGAAATATTAAGTGAAAACACAACTAAAATTATTCATTAACACAGAAATGGTAGAGATATGGAAATCACTTTTATCATTTCAATATGAATTTCTTCTTCGAAAATGACAAAGTAAGAAATACTTACCCAGCTCTCTTAAGAAAATAGTAATGTATACAACAGAATAGATAGTATAAATAAAAAGAAGCAAACTGTCATTCGCACATGTCAACATATAGATAGTCAGTTTTCCATCTTCTTTTAATAGTAGTACTACTGGCAGGAAGAATTAGCAATAATTATAATTATATCTTCTTTCCCATGTAAAAGCAAGTGAAAGTGACGTGGTGATGATAAATACTCTGTGTGTATGTGTCAATGAAGCCCATTCTATTGACCAGTTAAAACGGTAAAATAATGGATAAATAAATAACTTTATGTATATTTAATAATGACAAATGAATGAAAGAAAAGACATGCGGAGATAGGGAGGCAATAAAAGTTAAAAGGTGAATTATGATTGTACTTTCTATTGTTAATTAATTAATTACAACCAATAAACATAATACCAATGATAATGATACATGGTTACATGTTATCTAATAATTAACTCAATAAACTTCTAATAGATGCATTTCTATAAATATTTGGAAAGAATAGTACCAAAAGTAACATTGTTATCATGAAATGTGAAAATAAAAGTATAATTACGAAAAAAAAGTAATAATAGATAGTCATTGTAAGAGTTCAGCCAGGAAGTACACATTTTCAAATTGTATTATTTTGGGCTGAATTGTATGCAAGAAACCTATTCATATATGTAATAGTTAACTTGAAGAATAAATTAGTGGAGCATTCATACACATTTTTGTTATGCAAATGACTTTGGGCAAGAGATAAGTGATAGAAGAACTAGTTTGAAGAGAAACATTATATTATCAATCAAATAGTTTATGGTTATATAAAATAATGTTAAAATATTCAGATTTGTAAACACTTCCAAATGAGTTACCATATGAGTAAACAGGTTAATTACAAGTATGCATACTTGCATTAAAAAAAATACCTGAGAGGCAACTAAAATAATATAACTGAACATATATTTATATGAATAGGTAACATATATATATATATATATATATATATATATATATATATTCGTTAGATATTGAGTTGCCATGCAGAACAAATCAAAAAAACGAGAGAAAACAATTATAAGAGTTTGAAAGACATTTGTGCTTTTAAGCAAATTTTTGTACAGGTGTAATTTATCCTTATACCCAATGCCTTTCATCACCTCGTCACATACTTATGATTGAATTTCTTCTCTAATACGCGATACTGAAGTGACATTTTCATTATTGCTATACCTAATGGCAAATTCTACTCTATTGCATTAACACTAATAGTCATTTCATGTCGTCAGTATACCTTGACATCGGTTTATATCATTACAGTATATTACTGAGAGATTGATTATATTATTCATTTGTTAAGTGACTTGGATCTGTTTCTCCAAAGAGAAAAAAAAACGTGTTTCTATTAAATATCAACATAGAAGTGTCAAATGTATTTAGTTATTGAAGATGGGGTCATTTATATTCTTTATTAAAACAAAACAACAATCCACCTATCATTTAGTCAATTAATAAAACATATATTATAGAGTTGCTTGTTTCCATAAAATGCTGTATATATTAGGGAAAGTAGAGGAAAGAAAGAAAATTTGAAAGCGATTTGTGTGTATATGTGTGAGTCTGTGCATTTGTGTAAGCATTCAATATCTGTGATTAATATAAGCAGGATATATAAAGAAGAACAAATAGTTGAAGGCGTTTAAGTTTTGTTCTACAAAATGTTTAATATTACTATAATGATGGCAATCATTATTATCAATGATAAGTGTTATTTTTATCCCTGAATTGTATTAATCCAATGTTTTGAAAATCCATAAGGCACAATAATAAGACAGTAAATAAAAGGAAAACAAGAGAAACTAAAGCTGAAAAGGCACCAAATCTGTCTTGGTAATAATGTGAATACAGTGTATGTATAATTAAATAACGTACAATATCATTTGATAATATGGAATATTAATAATAACAATGGTAATAATAATAGAGAATAATATGAAAAACAACATATTTCAGTTATTTGTTTTATAAGTAATTCTGTGTTATTCCCTTACTTTTTTAATGTTACTTAAAACAAATGATGATAGTGAATAGTTGGTATTCTCCTGTTATTTGGAAGGAAGAGGTGATACTACTTACTTTCAAAGTAAATTAGTCGTTGTATACATTAACACATTTGTATTAGAAAGAAAAGTATCTTGAATAACGAAAATTATATATTCTATTCAGAAATCGAAATGCTGTAGCTGATTAACAAACTGACAGATTATGCAGAATATTAGTCAGTTAGTTAATCATTTCATGCTCGGACACTTGTTGTTGTTGTTGGTGATGTTGTTACAGAAGGAATTAGAATGAAATACTGATGAGTAAATTAAGTACTCATATCCGATATATCAATATTGTCGAAATCACTAAATCCTGTACAAAGAAGTTCCTGTTAAATCAAAGAAAAAAATCAATCATAAAATAGTTAATTAGTAACTGAAATATTTTTTTAATTGTAATATAAACTATATTTTCTTGAAGTGTTTTTTTATGGATAAAACGTTTTAAACTTCTCAGAGGTATGGAGACTATATGCATCATCAAAATGAAATTGGTCATGGAGACACTAGCATATTGTAGAAAAGAACACAGAGTTCGGAAAAAGTTTAATATAAAGGTTAACCATTTAGAGTAAAATAATAATTTTAACAACACATTACATTTACCTCAAAGAAATTTTCTAGGTTTCAGAGACTCCAAGCTAACTATAACTAGGCAATCGTTGTTGTACACTTTCAGAACGTCTGCTTTCTTAGAAAGGTGACATTATTATACAACTATGTGTACATAATAACGCCAAGAGTAACAAAAAATAAGTACGAGAAGAAATAAGCGAAAATATAGAATCGGTAAAAATTCGTTTGCCTGTGGGAGGTGTGGCCTAATAAAATGACCATTTCGAGATTGTATATAACATGAAGTATTTCACATTGTCACATAATATCTACAAGACTGCTGAACCAGGAGCAATTATGAATACATAGTTGTTATAGATTGTCTTCAAAAATTTTCATATTATTTCATAGTAGTTCTTCACAGATATTATTTCATAGACCTCATAACAAGAATGAACAGTAATAGCGTTTATCGGTGATGACATATATTTTTGGGAGGATAAATGGGTTTGGAGCAGTGTGAACGAGTACTTATACACAGTGAGATTATTATAAGGGAATGAAGACCATAACGAATTCGAAAACATTTCTCTGTTTATATTAATGTTGTATATGTTTTCAAATTGCATTCCTTTTTTCATTATAGACTATTCATTCATATTCCCTGTTTTGAGACTGCCTAAAATTAGGAGAAATTATCATTTTTCTGGTAGTCATTAAATGATTACCCAATTATGTATGTTTACAGATTAACGTGATTTGAATCTAATTCTGCACTTTCGAGTTTTTCTGCAAGCGACATACTATCAAACCACAGATTTGGAAAGATACGGTTTACATTTGATACTGCAAATGATTAAATTTATTGTTTGATTTTCATATAATTCATTGATGAGGCACTACCTCACTATCAACTCAGGTATCTACAAGAAGTTAAGACTCCTCTTTTAATGCTCATCCTGAAGACAGTTAGTCGTGAATTTATAAATATAACCAGTTATTTTGGCGGCGAACTAATTTCCCAGAACTACAGAATTTTACATAAAGCTTACTGAGCATTATTTAACAACTCAGTAACCAGGGAGCTTATTAGTCTGTGGATAGTTTGCGTCATTCAAAGTTTTGTAATTATGGATATTTTAAATGATAACAAATTTCCTTTATTCAATTTTGCACAGTAATTCTCTGATAATACTAAGCACTAATCTAAGTGACTATGATTTACTGATTAACATTTGTAAAACTCTCAAAATCATACACTGTTGTGCTTACTAATCTATCCTTACTAAGGAACGAAGATAAATTTTCTTTCAGATGCAAGATGGGAACTTTCAGTAGAAATAATCAAAAATGTCACATCTAATTTTTGATTTTCGCTGCATGTTTCAATTAACTCGGTAGTTTACTAATGTTCAGAAGTAATTCTTTTCGTTCTATTTAGAGTTTACATATAAAACATTACTAAATAATGTTTGACGGAAAGTGAGGTTTTCAGGTGGATACCATGTTTTTACTGATCACAAAATGTTGATATGTTGAATTAAAGATAAGTAAAACCTATAAGTTGTAACTTGTTTCGAAGAATCAACTTAACATACCTCATTCGGGTAAGCAATTCCTTCCATATGTTCTGCACCACAAGTACCAATACCTATATGAAAATTAAATTGAGAAACATTAGTCACTTATTAAAAATCACATAAAGATATGTACGCATATGGATGATAGATTTTTAACATTTAAATTCTCTGAATTGCCGTTTATTCAGTTACTTACTAATAATATGGTGCAAATGAATTGGTGTCTTACCTAAACACATAATTGATAGTTGACTATTATGGTGATACAAATAGTAAAACATTTCGTGCTAAGCATTTTCATTCATCTAATGAATGGAAATGCACCTATCATGATCATCAACTTTTTATTTGTTGTTTAGATTTCAAGTATAGCAATATAATCTGGGCAAAAATCGATTGTGTGTATTTGAAAGCTGAATGTATCAGTAGTTCAGTTTCATTATCTCATGACCAAAACTGTTTTCAAATATTACTGTAGACATTTCAAGCTCTCAACGAATTTGTTGTAAAAGCTATGAATAATGAATCAAGTTGAACTGATTTCAAGCATCAGATGCGCACATAAAACAATCTTAATTCTCACTGTGAATCAGTATAATTCTGATTTCTTCTGTATCATAACAAATTAAGGATATATATATATATATATACTAGATAGTGGGTAGTATAAGGAAGTCAGTATATAGTAAACAAAGTAAAACTAAGTAACGACTCTCATTTGTATTTCATTCAAACCCCATCAATAAATCGTATATTTTTCACCAATAGATAATTTTGTGTAAACTAATATTAAGGTGACGACTAAGTTGTATTATATCAACCAAATAAAAATACGTCTCTTTATCAAGGTAAATGCTAGGTTTGGCTAGTTCAAATCATCAGAATGATCTGAACTACGGAAGTGCTTAATAAGTTTGAATCAAGGTCATTTAACATCAGAATTAGATATATTAGGAGTGAATATTACGAAACATAATTGGTCCTGTGTAGGAGATCAAAATGAAATTTAAATTACTGTTTAAAATTTACCATTATAAATGCATTTATCCGTTTTCTTAAATACTTATTTATCCTCTTTATTGAATTAATTAGTACCTTAGTAAATAATTTAATTCAGATTTTAACAAATACATTAACTCATTGTTTGGAGATCTTTTTAAGGAGCGCTCATTTTTATTCTATTCATTGCTACTTAATATATATATATATATATATATTAATATATATATATATATATATATATATAATCATTCCATCTATTTGTAAAAATCTATTATTTACCGCTAATAAGTAGTAGGATATAACAAGAAAGTTATTTCCTTTTATTGTTACTAAAAAAAATCAATTCAAAATTACATCAGGTTATTATTATTATATGAGTAATTTCTTACCACCCATTTAGTCATAAAATGTTGCATATATATTGTACAATTTTACATCACATGCATACTTTGAATAAATAACTATAGGATTTCTAAGCAGTACAAGACAACGTATTCATTTAAAATCATATGTTTATTAGTAGCTAACTTCAAGAGAGAAGTATCGAAATTTCAATACAAAATCATGGTTAAAGCATAATAAGCTTAGGAAAGATATCACCAATGTCAACGGATGATAGCCGCAATGGACTAGAAATCGACTTAACGTTGGATGCCAATCCAGCCCTCAGGACGAAGTTCAAAACTCCTGAGTTCGACCCTCAGTAAGATCATGGATGCTCACTTTTAAAGAGTCAAGTACTAAGACTAGACAGTTGGAGTCATTTCTTTGATGTACAGTTATAGAATTTATCAAACCTTTATATATGTTTATTTGTATCTATGTCTTTTTGGATGGATCTAAACTAACTCATTACCATATTATAGGGAGAAAATAACCTAACATAAATCAAGAGACTACAAAATCTGAAGTGATAACTTGTAAGTATTAAGGTATACTACTTTTGACCGATTGAGTAACATTACTCGTTGTAAAGTACAAAGTGTAATTCATACCTGTCTAAATCAATTTACAGTTAATTATGAATTTACGAAATTTGTATAATTAAGTATAATTTTATTAAGTACACTTTTAAAAGCGAGAACTGGTAAAGCCTTATCAATTGTATCTAAGGATCTGTGATATTAAATTATATTAATTAAAATATGAACATAATTCAATAAACATAATTTTCTAGCTGTTCAATATCTTCAAACAGTGTAAACAAAACTGAATGTAAATTTTAAATGTTGATAATCTGGTTTAACTTTATTCTTTTGTTTGAGGAATGTTTTATGTCTATTATTTACATTACAAATATGTTTTTGTATTTGGATGCTGTCGAGATTGTCAGATTCGGATTTGATAACATGAATCGGTTTGAATAAGACAGTCGCTGAAAGTCAGGAGGAACTGAAGATCTGTTTCATTTTAGTGTGAAGCTCCGCAGCAGTGTGTATTCGTGACTCCACCAAAGAATTGGTTCTATGAACTTCAGATTTTGAAGCGAACGCATAACTATTTGACCACAGAACCAACTAACATCCAAAGCTTGATATTTCTGATTCCAACCATCTGGTGATATTTGAGTAACCTTTTTCACTGCTACTGGTGGGTAACTCATACCGGACGTAGTTCAAAGTCTGCTGCTCTCATCTTCCTGCTACAGCTGTATAGGTTACCTCTTGAAATATAACACAGTCACCTTGGTTGCGCAAGTCTATATCATATAGAGAAATCTTGAACTAAAGAGGTCAAAAGTATTTCGTACTCTTTTAGTAATACATTATCATAAACCCCATAATTATTTATTAATGTTGAAAATCATTCGTTGCTTAGCTGTTAAATTCGTTACTGTATTAAGTTGCATAGTATTACCATGAATAATAAATCTATTATGATTACAGTTTGTTATTTTTTTGCATACTTTTGACTGGATACAAAGAGCATCTACTGTTCTGGGGTTTTAGTACAGTCACAGCCGTCGTGACGCTAATATGACATATATTAATTGTTCCGACTTCCACGTTTAGAAAGCGTTTTATTAATGTGTAATAAAAAATACAATTAAGAATTTGATTGTAATTCACTAATAAAAATGACACTATTTACTTAAGAATTTCTTGATCTCCTAATCGTAAATAATTATGACGAAGTTCGTTTTCCAAAATCTTAGCCACAAATATATAAGAAAACTACATATTTATATTTATATTCAATACTTAGTGGTATTCGATCCTTTTGTAAAAACACATATCTACATGAAAGATACGATAAAGTATAGCTGATAATGGTTATTTATGTTAAACCATAGATTGTCAGCACAAATAGTTTCATTTGTTTATAATGATGGATGTTGATTTTCAATGGAAAATCTATTTTATGTATGTAATAATATATTTAGAAATGTAATAAGAATGTTACATGATAAGAAGAATGAGGAAACAATCAGGTGGGTAAATTCTTGTTCTTCATGTGTGAGATCTTATTTTTCTTTAGACAAAATGGAACAAAATTGTAGACCTGAAGCAAATAAAATGTTATCAACAATAATTGAATGTCCATAGAAACTGCTATGGTTGAGGTTACTTATAACATTTTCAAATTTCATTGAGTGTCGTTTGTATTTATCACAATTTGATTCCGGTTTGATGTCACTTAAAACTATGGGGAAATAAACAAGTGTATTATCTTCGTATATAGACCCTCTGCAGTGAGTATCAACAACACCAATAGAAATCAAACCCAGAGCCTGCTCGTTTCATGATGAACACTTATCCATCAACACCAATGGGCTGAATGACAGCCGACGACACAATCCTACCTCCAGTCAATTTGTGATACAGCACAAAGATTATCCAACATCATCGACTGTCTTTCATTCAGTTAATCTGAACTCCACTAGTCATGATTTGCAACAGCACTTATAGTATGGTAGTAATCCATTTGTCCTGATGACTGAGAGTTCATTAAATGACCTGCAGGTCGAGCGTTTCAATTTTGGCACTGTGGTGGGTGTAGAATGACGAAGAACTCCGTAGCAAGACAAACAACTGTTCAGTGCTTTCTGCTTTCTCAATGATATCCAATCAAAATAAAAATGTGATGATTACAAACGACATGTTAAAAACCAATCTCCACAAACTCACATCAACTTAATTTCATCTTGCTTTATGCCGCATTTTAGGTTATTTGCCCATCAACTTAAAATGTTTCTATTAATGAATTATTCGCAACTGTTTGGTAAGAAAATATCAGTGTTTTGGGGCATAACATGCCGGATGAAAACAAATATATTAAAAGTTATGACTTGAAATGAAATTACTATTAGAAATTACTGAAGCACTAAGTGAACAAGAAAGTAAATACAACACACACTTAGTAGAAACCAAGAGCTTTGCAAATAAACTGAGTGATTAGTGACATAAATAAGATAGTTTGAAGTTGCTCAAAATCACTGTTATATTGAGAACAAGTTAATATGCAGAAGTTATAAAATAAATAGCTGAACATACTAAAGTTACAGGAAGTTAACTAGAGGTGAAAAGGACCGGATTCAGTCTATATGGAAGCTTACAATTATTCGGAATTAATGAATATTAACTTTGAAGTTGCCAAGAACAGAAGAAACTAGTCATTTTCCAATGTAATTATTCTCAATTTCGCTATTTTTTATTTAATTGTAAAGTAAGCGGCAGCCGGTACTGCTCTTCATTTCCTCCGCTCAGACCTTGTTAGTTGTGATTGGTTGTAGTGTCATTTTAGTATGCTAATTACTCTAATTTCTGCAAGATCGCTTTTGTAACTATATATACAGAGTTGGGATATAATAGAATCGAATCTTCCTAGTGCTGCATCCGTGTCTTCATGATTTTGGCTTGGGGTGAGTAATCAGTTATCAAGTTGTTGGTCACGGTTGCGATTATCAGTTGGCGCAGACAAATTTGCAGATTAGAGTTGCGATTAGTTTGCGTATAGCAGTAGGCGTTTTATCGCGACATAACAGAAGGTACTATGAATTAATTGAAATGAATATGCAACAACAAAAATTGTGAAGCCTTTAACGAATTAATTGCAGTTTGATAGCATGCAGTTTGCAGATATGAATCGGTATCGTTTAATTATAAACTGTGTATAAAATTCGGATTTTATGTCAAACATGGTTCACACATTTACACTATCGTAAGATTAATAGCTAATATTTTCTGCCTATACATCAGTTATCCAATAAATACTCAGTGTAGTTTTAGTCACAATACTTTGTGTGGACATCCAAGTCAACCATTTTCAGTTTAAGTTCTATACAGTATACTGTAAACACATTGTAATAGCATCCTTCACACCTTCCCCTAATATCACAATAAACGAATTTCAGTCAATACTAGTTCGCAAGACATTAACTTCAACTATGCGGTCAGCTGATGTAAACTGGTGACTACGGCTAGAATAGTTCACCTATAGTGTCGCTCATTGTTACGAAAGATTTGCATTTCCTTGGGAATAATATTTCCCTCCAAGATTACAGATAACTTTTGACATTCCACTGATAAACAAAATGTTGTTAATTTGGTTTACTAAGTTACATCTGAATAACAAATGAAGTCAACATTTTAAATTGATGCATACCAGTGTCTATTTTGAATTTATTGTTCACCAAATGTGGCAATATCCTAAAGTTTATTAATCATAATTTCCAACAGAATACTCCAGATTGGTAACAATTTGTTTGTCCCTTCGTCATTTTTATAATGCGAAACAGCATTTAAAGTTTTTAAAAGGTCAGAGTGGATGTTACACCAGTAAATGCATGAATGACTAACAACGTTGGCCATTCCAAGTAAACCGAATGTTTGATGGCAGTTTTCTTTAACGAGTTAGGATTCTGTGCTTTCCCAGTTTGTGATTAAGGCCTAACAATTTTAATACAATTTTTGCACATAGTTTTCCAAATGTTTTATTAGATTCGTGTGCACACACAATGATTTACAACAGGGAATATGAGATCATGACGGAATACATGCTTTTAATGTTTTTTTCACCAATGAAGGGGAGAGTCAAATTCATTTATAAACAACGACTTTATTAGCACGATCCATGTACTGACTGCATCGACAATATATCACAGTTATTTTGTCAAAAACAAGAAGCAATCTTATTAAGGTTATACAATATTTATATGTAAAAAATCTGTAATAAAGGATAATAAATGTACCTATTCTAATAGGTATTTACACTCAGTGTATGTTTTATTTATTTGATTTTAATTGTAATAATATGATATTAGTGACCTAATTGATTGTAAGTTAAACCGTATAATGTGTAATAGGTACGTCAGGTTTGTTTTAATGAATGACAGAGCATAATTACTGTGTAAAATAACATTTACGTATATACCCAAATAAAGACACGTTTACAAACACACACACACACACAAGCACTTATATTTGTAGATGGAAATGTAATTTTTGTTATGGTTTTTTCTTCTGACCTTTGGTTATTTAGTACATTTTATTTGTCACAATATTTTAAACTTTTATTTTTATAAGTTATAGATTTCTTTTTTGATATTTTCTTATTTCATAATGTATAGGAGTTGTATTAAGGTGCCTAGACCGTTTCATGTTTATGTATATGCACATATGTGTACTAATAAGTACATTAGATTGTGTGCTCAAGTTTATTTATCGTACCGAGAAACCAAAACATTAAATTAAATGTGTATAGGTTTCATTTTTCTACAAAATATAATAAATAAAACAACTGAGTCTTTATCTACATAAATCGATTTTCATTTAAGTTATAAGGGTCTTGGTTACTTTCATGGAGGTTAAATATAAAATGTAACATGAATACTAAATGGCTGTTTCCTCTTACTATGGAATTATCCAACAATTTACGCTCACTACTCAGCTGCAATCGACTTGAAAGATCTCCATGTTTTGAAGGAATGACTTGACCACCACTAGGTTAACGTCTATTGGTTTACATTACCAACCAACTCATGATATAGCAATATAGACTAAGTGTTGATATCTAGCAGCTTCATGGGTTATCTGCAATTAAGGAGTCGTATACTAAGATAAAACAGCTGTATTGTTTATAGTGAGATCCTAACCATGACCAGTTGGTAACATATACCACCTAGAAATAAGTCATGTTTCTAGATAAACTACTTAATGAAGTGTGAATAGATAAAATGTGAATTCACATCATTTTTTTCCTATTCAAGTAAAATGAATAACCATTAATAAACCTTTAAATTAATGAATAAAACTTAAAGATAACACTTAACAAAATGAATATATTTTCAAAAATATCTTATTAAATATACTACTTATTAAAAGATAATTTAATAACGACTGATTTGTTTGATTATCTAAAAATAACTGATAATCGAGACTGAGTTTTTGTAACGTGTACTACTTATTTTTTACAATCAGTCTAGACATAGTTAATACTAGGGGTTGAACTGAACTAAAAATTTGCTTGATTTTCATGATAAATTCTATGTTATTTTGTTTTCTATACTTATATGTATACATTTTATTTTATTGAATAGGTTCAAATACACTCATAAACATAAGTTGGAAGTTTCATTATCTGCCTAAAATGTATAACACATGTCATGTATTCTTTAACCTAAATGATGTAATCATGACCTTCTTACAAATATTTTTGACAATATACATAAAATTATTTCAACGATGATTTTGATGATGATTAATTATTTCGAGAAATTGTATACTAGAGCTTCCATTATTTAAATGATGTCATTTTACTAACTGTCAATTAAACTGGATGTTTGACTTTTAGAAGATTTCTAGAATTAATAAAGTTACAATAAGATCGGAATTATTATTGCATTAGGAAAAATGAATCAAATAAAGTGACAATATATCTTATCAATGAACTGCTTATCTCATTTTATGAGTGCATAGATAAGACAATTATCTACTTAATACTGAGTACTATTTGTGTACAATTGTTACACTGTTTGAGTTTTCATTTCAGTAGACTGTTGTTTCCTATAACTTTGATCATACTGATGAAAAGAAAAAGAAGAATGAAGTTATTCAACTTGTTCTTTTGCATAAGCTCAGTGTTATGAAGAATGTTATTGATTAATTCATGATAATTATTCTGTGAATATAGTGTATTCATATCTATAATTGATTCCTGTCAGTTAGTCAGTTATAATCAAGGTAATTCTTTGCATATATGTGTTATGGACTAAGTTGCCATACCATATCGGAACAATTAAAAGCCGAGAGAATAAATATCCAAGGAGTTTGCTGATTATAATAGCAATGAAGATGAAAAAATTAAACATTAGAAATATGGAGCATGAAAAGGGAACGAAAATGTTTGTATAATTAGGAAATGAGAAACACGATCTAGAGGAAGATAAATAGTGAGTGCATCTTATCTATTATGATCAATTTTAAACTGTTACTTAGCATCTACAACCATAGATAGCGATTATCACTTAAAATAATTTCATCATTAACAGATTTGTAGATCGAAGTCTTCATGTCATAGCGTTTTTAATCTGTTTCGTATATTTTGGATGTTGCTTCCACCACAAACTGGTATCATTCGAAAAGGGGAGCAATAATACTAATATTTAGATACCTGTGATGATCTGTAAGTAAAGTCTACAGGATGGTATTTAACCAATACCTAATTTGTTCACAGTATCAATAGACTAAAGAATGAAGAGAATTTCGCCATAAATTACATATAGATTATTTAAAAAATTGATACTGCAGATCACTAACTACTGTTGCACTGATTGAAATTGGCATTCAGCCTTGTTACGCAATAAGTACTATGCCTCCCTTTTAAGTCGTAACTCGAAAATCAAGTGAACAATTATACACTGTGCATTAAGTATTATGTAAGAAAGAAATATGCTACCCGCCTAAATATTTAAAAGAAATGTGAACAAAGAGCAATTCGAATCTGCACCCCAGTGTTTGATAGCTTCACGTTCAAATATATCCGAAAATCATATCGTTATATCACTGTGCTCCTGATAAATTGTGTTGTAAGTAAAAAACAATTCCTTCGATTATTATCTTAAACTGAATTCTCTTTTAACGCTATTTTATGTAATACAGTACGAAGATCAAGGCTGTAGTTACTAAGTAATGATAGTATGTCTTTATTATAGGATGTGGTTAAGATGGTTGACCAATTTCAGGTAGACTGCTATTTAAAACCAGGAAGTGCTGAACAGTACATAGTCTTATATATTTATAAACACTATTATGATACAATGAAGCCTCTATTGTGTGCTGAAACTTAAAATGTTATGATGTATCGAAAAGTGTAATTTAAATATATTGCTATCATTCTACATGTTAAATTTATTTATTTATCCAAGTATTTACAAGTATACTGTATATGAAGATATAGATACTGAAGTTTATATTTTGCTTACACATGAAGCGTTCAAAGAATGATCTCATTTAGAAATATTGTACAGCTATTTCGTTCGAGTACACTTGAACGTTTTACCATCAATATATCTTGGTCAGTTGGCATCAAGGGATATGATACTTATTTGAATTATTTTGTAACGTTGCTCTATGATTGTGTGTAACGAATACGATTAAAAGACAAACACTCATCTTCACAAGACCAACTTAACATAGTTATAATAAAAAGCCTACTAATGATCTACTTCTACTTGCTTGAAACGAGTAAGGATTTTGGCTTTTTAATTGATATTTGTTACAATTAAAGTATGGTCTAGACAGGAAATATAGCACTACATTTATTAATAATAACTCGGATAACATTACATAGTTGGTGTGTAATAGTGTTCTTGTACAGCCTTATCAATACTGAGTGACATTATGATTATTAGGATTTCAGTAGCATTATGCAAATTATGCTTGAGAGGAGGTAATAAACTTTTAGCAAATATTTAAAAAAATAATGATTGTCACTTAAATTATTTTCTTGTCATTAATGTTTAACAATGAATTCATAATTGCCTCCTAGAGTATGAAGTGTTTGAATGAATACTTCGTTGTTCTATGAATTTACATAAGCTGATCCTTTTTTCTACATTCGATAATGTATACATCTTGGATCACATCTCTGGTGATCTTTTCAAGATGTACTCTTTTTTTACAAAATTTATCAAAAGCATTATGAATACACAACATATACTTGTTGAAGAACAACTATTCCATAAATCAAATTTAATGCAAATTAATTTTGAGAAACAAGTAGTCAGGAAAAGTTCACTTCCGTTTTCGTATGTTTGAGTAACTTTTCTATTTGACTCTCATTCTTAAGAAAAAGTCTTCAAGTCAACTCTGACATTAATAGGTATTTTCATTGACAGGTGTATTTCACTAATACAGAAATGTTATACTCACAATCATGGTTTCATCCTAACATGTCCAGGTTTAATAAATGATGATGGTAATAACGAGATATTATGAAAAGGATAATATCTATGAGTGTGCATTAACACCGTTGCAGTTACTTACAGTTGACAATATTTCAGTTCCAAAATATTACAGTTTAATCAAAGAAAATAATAAAATTTTATATGAAAACGAAATGTTTTCGTGGAAAGTAATTTTAATATACGCAGAAAGTGAAACAGATAACTATATGCATGTATTAGAACTATCATATATGTGTAGTTGTTTAATTTACTAATTTATTTGCATTGACTGATCATAGTAGGGAACAATATCATGTTTGTCTAATCTTATGTCTTGCTTAGATTCTATCAGTCAAGTTTCAGTATGTACATTGACCTCTGTGACATGAGTTTAAAGGGGGGGGGGGACATTTCGATTTAGGTGTACTGATATTTTATTTGTTTATTGTTCATTTGTTAAAGTGTAAAGCTACTGCTTCCAGCCAGTTACTAAATTATCAACTATCCAATATGACAAGTTATTTACTGAGTTAATTGTAGTCATTATAATACTTAAAGAATATTTTACTGTAGTAAGAGGCTTGCTAAGTAGTAAACAAGGAAATTTCATAAACTTGCCAAAACATTTTTTTCTTTTATTACATACTGGTAGGTTCATTTTCAATGCAAGAAATCATAAAGCTTTCTTAGTTAATTTATAATAATATCAAAGTTAGGTTTCTACTGCAACTGCTTCAAAACTAGTGCACTAATTTTGTGCCTAAAATCATTTGGTACATGGAGTCACGTTTTCGTTATTATAGTTTATTTCATGGATAGACTTACTTAAGTAGGAATTTATGAGCTGGCGAAAAATCAAGACCGCTAATGGGATCTCAAATTTCGCAAGCCAGTAATTGATCTTCAGAAATAATATATTAAAAGTATTAATGCTATAGGTAGTTGTAGTATGCAGAAAACGTGCATAAGTTGGGTTTCGTACCAGTTGGAAACCGTCATTAGGACTTACATACAGATTCAGCGAAATATAGAAAGTATGACTTTGGTCACTACTCAGTGATCAACGATATAAATCATCTACAATATAAGTGATAACTATGCTTATTTTCAGTCGAATACTTAATGCATACAAGTGTGTTATTAGCATGGAAGTACTGTTCGTTGTGTTGACATGTTTCATCCTGAGAAGTTAATATCTAAAAAATTTGGTGACTGGTAAAAAATCGTCACTCAATCAGATTACATACAAAACCCCAGACGCTCGATTTCACAATCATATAAATGTACAAAATTTTTCTCAGTCTTAACACTAACAGATTTTTTTTATATATCAAGTTATTAGAGAAACTAACGTTTATTTTCTAACTCAAAATAAATCTCTTCTATTTCATACTAAACTATGGAACATACCGTGAAGGTTTCTGTCAACTAACTTGATTCGACATGCTGTGATAAATTACTGGTGAATTTTCAATTCATTATCAAACTGATGATTGTCCAAGCTGGAATTGTACAAAACATTTATCTCTAAAGACTCTGCATATATATATATATATACAATACCATTTTATAACCTAATTTCGAATATTCGTTACTAAAGATTGATTCCTTACCACTGTACATTAATTGAAGATTTATTACTCATTACATGCGACCATCTTCTCTACTAACACTAAAGCACTATAATTGTTGTTGGTTGTATTCACGAAAACATCAGATTATCAGTTTACATAATTGCAAAATAAAAATAAAAGTAGAAATAAGAATAAGTAAAGAAGGAACTTTCTCACTAAAGGAAAATGGAAGCTAAAAAGGTCGACAAGACGAAAAGAAGATTGTGCATATGTATGCACAACGAGAAAACTAAAGGAAGACAGAGAGAGGAATGAAAACAGTAACAACCACACATCAGTTATATATATATATATATATATATATATATATATGTATTCACTTACATTGTAACTAAGACTGAAAAAATATTATTGCCATCATTTCTGTATGTATAGATATATGTGTAGATCACGGAAGAAAACATTAAAATGAAGAATAGTCCAGGTGAAGGTCACTCAAGAAGCAGTAACAATAGAAACCTTATTTTCTTTTACACAAAATGAATAAACTAATAAAATAAACTTATTACATGAATTAAGAAATACAAAAAAAATTAAGAAGGCAAACATAAGCCGAAAATAAGAACAACTGAGCCTATTCTTACTTTTATAATATACAAAAAATAATTATTATAATGAACTAATCTCTACTATTGGCACAAACATCTATTGACTTTTATTAAAGTATACATTCACTACATTATAGCATTCAAATTAAGTACACGTATATATATATATATATGTTGATTAGTAAAAAGATGTACTATTTAATTATTAATTAAAATTATCAGTGGAAAATGTTATACAGTACTTTGATTTTTGTTTTTTTTTTACAAAATTCCATTATTCATGCTTTTAATTTCCTCGTTTAGAATTCGAAACGATTTCTTAAATAAATGAAATTAAGTATTTATGATGAACTTGTATTTTACCACTGATTTGTTAGGAACTGAAGTTGGTCAGTCTGTTGTTATATGTATATCCTGAGCGGACTGTTTCGATAAAGCTACTAAACACAGGTCTTGGATTCCGCTGGCCAGTCACAGTTCAACTTAAATAACACTTGTGATCAACAGCTATATCGAGGCAATCAGCTCAAGATGCACATATAGCAACAGAGATCGACCAGCTTCAGTCCATAACAAATCAGCGAGAAGATACAAGTTCATCCTAATTACCTATGCACTCGTTGCATAAGTGTAACTGTCTGGACTCAGCATTCTAGTGATAAACATGGTGACGTTTAGAACAAAATAGACTAAGTTCGATTCCCAGTGTGAATATCAACATTCGGATGCAGATACATTCAACCGACGAGTTTCAAATAGTACGAAGCGTGCATCCTGCATTCCGCCTGCTAGTCACAGTTCAACTTAAATAAAAGAAATTAAGTGTTATTTGATTAGACGACAACTAAATTTAAAATATTATTGTTAGATGTTGTAGAGATTGCTGAATTTTGAATATTATGTCAAGCACGGAACTTAGTTGTCAAACTATTGGAAACTGGGGTAGTAATAGAAAGTTGCTTCCTTCTTGTACAGAACTTTTCAGCTATGTGGGTCAATGGTATTCGTCAAGGATTATGTACCTACTCATTTTGAGTGGTAAATCCGGGAAATTTAGTAGGTATCTTGTTTAGTGCGTTTTATCTTAAGTTAAAGAATTTAGAGAGAATACTAACAATTGATTAATTAAAGCCTCTATATAATATTTGTCGGAATTAGCAGCAGAAACTCACGCAAGGGGTATGTAAAATATCTCACTTCATTTTTTACTGAACCATAGGCAACCATTTACACACCATGAAGCGTTGAACAGATAACTATCCTAGTATAAGATTAATCAGCACTGCTCACAAACAACACGTCAGAAATATAATTCGAAAATTCCGAACCTTCAAGCTACTTAGAAAGTGCTTAAGCTTCGGAATACTGAATCGAGATAAAATGACTTAAACTCTATATTCAGTTAATTTACCTTCGGTTGGTATCTGTCTTACCATTGACATGTTTAAACTGCATTGATCGTTGGTTATGGCTAAAACTCATGGAATTAACCTCCTACTTTAGATACCACAAAGCAGACAGCATCTAGTGAAGTCATGGACACTGTTGAGAAGTTTAATACCTGGTACAAAACATACATTCATTCATTCTTGATTTCAATGAATGCATAACAGAGATTAGTGCGTGACGCAAAACTTCGAAATCTACAATCTATAAAACAACCTGCAATATCAACATTATTAGAATTCGATTTTGCAGATGGACCTGGACCAGATAACCAGTAGCAACCAGATTGCATTTTTTAGCTCTTTCACACTAGTATGGGTTTCTTTAGTAGTGAGTACTTATTCTTGCACAAGGCATCAAGTTTATGATCAGACCAAAAATTTTAGCTATACCAACTAATAATAATGATGTTATTTGATTGAATTATTCATAGATATCATTATAAGTTTAAGAACACTAAGAGCGTCAAACAGCTGTTACAGGTTTTATTTCTGACATCTCACCAGTAATAACCATTGATTTTATCAAAAACTAAGTCTGTTACATTCAGCTCTAACATCCTGCATATGGCCACTGGACCATTGACTCAAAATCTCACTCAAAGCCTCTCAATTTAACCTGAATCGAGTTATCATGCAGCGTGATGACAATGTGATAGGTGTTAAGGAGTTGAAACATAAGTTTCAGCAATCCAGAACTTCCCGGATCATAACATTTTTGTCTGCATTTCGTAAATTAATCTCATAGTTAATCAATCACTAGTGCACACAATGAAAATATTAGTAGTTTTTGTTAAACATAATCATCATTACTAACAATAACAAAGTAATGCTTTTGTCAGTATCCAGACGTTTTCTTCAAAACTCTTCAGCTGATCACTTTTTTCTGTCAACTACATTGACACTATTAATTAATTATGTATTGTGCTTTTTATAAAAAAGCAATACAACAATTTTTAGAAATAATATTACACAAGAAATGATATTACTATATGAGCTGTAATAATCATTCCATAATGAATTAATGTATATGACGGAGTCTATATACAATTATTTACACTTCACGTATGTGAGTATTTGTGCACAAATCGATGTGCTTAAGAGTGAACGCATAATAATATATACAAATAAAATATATCGTCGTGCATTTTGCAAAGTGATGGAAGTGGAACCAATGGACAAACATCCAGTGGTACAGTTGGTTAAGCGTCAACTGTGAGATCAGAAGGCTCTGGGTTCGATTCCCTGGGAAAATCAAGGATGTTCACTTCTTAAGTTCCGGTCTAGGATGAAACAGTTGTCCAGTGCTCTTTAATTCTCACTGCTACACAGCCGAAATCAAATAGTTAAATAAAAATGTATTTAATTACACAATTTATTCGATAAAACCGGTTACATTTGTTATTACAAATAAATTGTAACAAAATCGAATTTGCCTACAAATAATTTTTTTCTCGAGTAGAAATGACAGTCAGTAATATTTTTATTTTCATGCAGATAAAGAAAATGACAAAATTTACACAGATTAATAATGACGTGAAAGGTTACATTGCAAGTTATTTATTAAAAGCTAAAATAGTACTGGATGACTGTCGTGTCTTTATAAAAGACTATTCGATAGTCCATCCTCATGTCTCCAGCGGAGATGAAGCCCAGAATCTTTAGACTTTGTGGTGAGTACTTAAACCCTAACTCACTAAGCCTTCGGTTGCGGTTCAAAATGAAGACAAATACACACACATATTCATTAGCCTTCTTCTTCTATTTTGGCAGGATTGACTTAGTATAAGTAATAACTTTGTATTTTTTATTCATCGATCGATTTGTTTAGACTAGACAAACATAATATTGGTAAATACTTATTGATTAATCAATATAAATATCTTACTTCTATAAGAGGTAGGTTGATCGCCGTTTTAACGACTCAGTGTAAAGATCGCGAACCGTAAAATCTAATGGAACAAGTTATAATCCCATGAATAGAGTAGATTTTGTTAAGTCTGAAGAAAACAGTTGTTAAGGAGTGTTATCTAATGCAAACTTTAAGTCTAGTGTCTTTTGCCGACAATCTTTAGTCATGTAATATCTGTTATATTTCAGTTCTGTGTTTGCTAACTACATTAAAATGGATCAATACTTACCTATAATCAATACACATATATACGTGTATATTGTGTAAACAAAAATACAATATGTACTGTAATGTAATCTACTATTAAATAATAATTATCGTAAATAATATTATGACTGACAGGGTTGCTTGATTAAAGAATAAAAACATTACTATTATTATTATTATTATTATTATTATTATTATTATTATTATTACTATTAATACTGTATAGTTATTGTTATGTGTTTAACTTAATAAAAAAACATTTTAATCAAAAGTGTATACGAAAAATCTCATATAAATACATACAGAAATGTGTATTTTTAAACTGTTTGTTACCTAGTTGCTTACTATGTTGTATATCGTGAATAAATTCTTTCACAGTTTTTTTTCAATAATAATTATTTTTACAGTCTGTGATTTTCTTAAATACATGCTTTATATGATTTGATACGGTGGTGAGTTAAAACAAAACATATTAAAATTAAGTTGCTAATAACATAAGTATCAATTAATACAACTAGAAAATGACAATAATAAATTGTTTCCTTTGGAATTAGACGTAAAATAGAATCCAACATTAATGTGAGTTATTATTTAGTAACGAATGTCACAGAGTGAGATTATATTTCATGAAAAGGTTTCTAAAATTGAACGACGTTGAGGGTAGTAAGTAGAGTTGTCGGGAGGAATACCTACACCTAAGATTTGCACCAGATGATCTTAATCAAAAGGACGCACCTGGGATCTTAAGAAAAATGATACTTCATGGCGGATCCGCTCTCGGGTCACAAAGTTTACGATACAGTGCAATATAAGGGAAATTCTAAAATATAACATATGAGTTTAGAAAAAAGTACTACAACTTTTAAATTTATCATTAGAATCTTTTTTATGTTTAAGTAAATATGAAAGACTAGTAACTTCAATGCTACAATCGCGTACCATAGAATACAATGATATTTTTACCTGTCATAGTTTAAGTGTAGTATAAAAATTGTTTATCGATTTTTAGATTTAAAGTTTCGTAATTGAGCTTACTAGAAATATTTTTGAAAGAGAAGAATTCATTTTCTCTTTTCTTCCGATTCATCATCATTACCATCGTACTGAAGTTGTTAGCGATCGTTTTAATAGTTTTCGTGTTAGATTATCATTATCTTGTAAATTGTTTTCTGTCCATTGAATGAGAAACCACTACATATTAGAGTATAAATTTCACCAAAGAATTTTTCATAGGCTTTGGCTCTTTCGTTATTCGCGCCTTTTTATCCCGCATATTGAATACTTTACGTTTACGCAATCATTGGCAAAACCTATTGATAACATTTTACATTTGATGCAAAAAATTTCGTCTATTCATACTACAATCTAATATATAGTAAACATTCACCAAATAAACAGATGATTTGTCAAATGTTTAGATTTAACACCAATATTTAACGGTGAAAACGTTACTGATAACGTCACATTATTATCAATAATAAGTATAATTGTGTAACTCATTTCTGTTATATAATCAGTTACACTTAACTAATTCTAGCCAACTTATGATTTATGTTGTTCAGTGAAAAAAGATTATATGATAATTTCGTTATAAGTAAGTTGTCTATTAACTGATTCATTTTACAAAAGATTGTCTTTAAAGAAAATCAAGTCTAAATGTAGCTCATAGTTCTTAACTCAAATTACTTTAATAAATATTATATGTATACATATATATATGTATATATACCAGAGAGTATACTTAAACAAACATTTATAACACACATACACACATGCATGGAACATTTTTTCGTTGTCATTAAAGGGAATTTTGAAGAAATGTATACGCAAAGAAATTCAAGACAATTCTAGAGCTGCCTATTATCTATCAAAAATGTTATTAACGTTAAAAAATGAACAAAACTACTGAAAAATTAAGTGAATATAAATCTCTGAATGTGTTAGATGTAGGGTCCCACGTAAATACAGGAAAATCGGTTAATTTGATTATGAAAGTTAAATGATGTAATTGACATGTGATATGTTTAGTTAACAATCTCATAATATAATAAGTCCGTGAAACAACCGTAAACTATTTTATGAAATATGAGGTGATAGAATTTAACATTTCCTCTCAGTGGTTCTATAAACCATCAATTTAGATGAATTATCATCCTTTTCGCTTTATATATATATTCGATCCATTTTAATGAGTGGACAGTGAATACGCTTTTATTTATTGTAGATAGTACTGTCAAGGTTTTCACTTTCATATTCGTCAGGTGTTTATTATAATTCTATAAACGTAGGATTTGGCAAGTTTGACTGAGATCAGCAATTATATCCTGTTAGACTATCGTTGTTTACAGTCAACTTATGACAGTGAGTCTATTTATATATGTACTTTTATTTATTTATTTCTTTTTGGCCACCTATCTGTATGATTAAAAGAGTATAAAATTCACTTAACTCTTATTTTTGTTCTAGTAATGATAACCTGATGAATCGATGTTATCAAAGCAACATATGTGATGATTTGTCACATGTTCTCCTTTAATGAAACAAAAAACAAACTATGACATACTATTTCTGCTGATGATTCTTTATTATTATTATTAGACCATAGTTATTAGAATGATATAGCAAAATTGATTAATCGAGTCATGATTTTTTTCCTCTTTGACCTAATTACTACCATCAATTAGGGTAAAATCATGTTACAATTATGAGCCACTCAGCATCATGTAAGAGACCTCTGATTTTTTACAAAATCCAAAGATGAATCGCCTAATACAAAAAATGGGCTTAACTGTACACCGTTATGAAATACATTTAAGTGTAGATAAGTAGTTGTAAGGATAATTAGAAAAATTTGATGTTTTAAATAATAAACTGATACTATTTCTGGGTGTTTCGGAGAATGAACGTTCCCTATTGAGATTTGTCATTACAAGACGTTATGTAATTCCTGTTACATAGTAACATCTTATTCGAATACTAAATAATGTATTTGCAGAAAATCAAACTGCATTTTAAATAGTTTGCATTATATCCTTAGCTTAGTGGTCAATTTTGATGTCCGTATTACCTTGGGATTAGGGTATACCTATATAGTACCATTTAATTATTTTGATAGTTCCGACGTTAAAACTTATTAAACAATATCAAATTCATATTGATCTCGGATATCATAAGTTAATTTAGGTATATTTAATTCGGGAATGTAATATCATCATGACGTGAGTCACTTAAGAAGAATATTTGTCAGAGAACAGCTAGTCTGATCACTGCATAATATACTTTAAAACGATTATCAAAAGCATATTATAGGTCAATTCGAACACCACGTTTATAAACAACAGCTAACTACAATGTATCATAAATTTTTCAGGAATTAACCAACTCTTATCCAGCAAATCCATTAGTTTCCTGTTTCCTTCTTTAATTAGCAATCTGATCTATAAACCGTAGATTATACATTTGTATTCTGAGTTTTTTCGTTATTTTACTATTTTAATGTTCATAATGATATTGCACAGTAAATGTCAATGACTCTAATGATCTTAGATATACAGACGTGTTTAGAAATGTCCGATCGGGATTTAAGAAGTAGTTTATTTACCTCTTAAGACTTGAAGGTTATATCGATTAATTCAAAAGACCTCGGAAAATCTACAGATTAGTTTTGGTCCTGTTCAATGTTGTTCGTCGGTGTAATGCATTGTAAAGACGAGTTCATAACAAAATGTTTTCTTGCATTTGTTTGCCGATTTAGAGCCAATCAGTGTATACGTGTATAACTGCTTGAAACTAAAGTCAACATGGTATTAATACATTCTTCAAATTTTATATATATTATTTTTATTTAAGCGTCTAATATTACTTAATGTTTCTTAATTCACATATGAATGTACATATTTCTAAGTCATTGCAAAAACAAAGTAAAATCATACATCAGCTGTTCGTCAAAAGACTAACTCATAAGAAAAGGAAAAACTTCTCTGAATCAAATTATTTGTAGCTAAACTGTTTCACTGTTAATAATTGTATATCAAACTTCTTAAATAGAAAAATGACCATTTACGATCCTACATAATTTAAGAGTTCAACCAATTATTCCACACTTCATGTAAGTGTACCCAAGTTTTACATAAAATGTCACGATATTTATAAAATATCGGATCAATAATTATGATCATTCTAAATATGCAGTTGACTACTGCCGTAAAATAACTCTTTTAGGTTTAATTATTTGATGTGATGAAAAGTTTTGACGATGAACACGAATCACGTGGAAAATAATGGATTCCAATGTGAAATTTTCTACCTTCGATTTCTACTTTATCAGATTTTCCATTCTGATTAAAATAAGCAAGTTACTATATGATAAAATTTGTTGATTTTATGATTAGATGATGATAAATAGTGACTAGGCTAATTGTATTATGAAATTTAGTCAATTTGACGTACCTGGATCACAAAACAGCATGACAGTATGCTCAGGAGTTTGATTAGCACTGGGATTTGACTGGCCAGTTAGCGATTGACCCACTCCACTATCCATGCTACTTTGATGAGAGTGTTGATTTCCAGTTTGAGGAGTTGCAGGCAATACTGTTCCTATAAGTCGGGTTGCAGCTGAATTTATATTTGATCCATAAAGTATACCAGAGTTAGCTGATAAAATAAATTGAGGTTGTTGAACTCTTTGCGTTTTTGGAATTTGTTGTTGATCAAGTAATACATGACTGGAGTTATTTAATGCAGTTGTAGAAGTAACTGATGTATTTAATCGCAAGCATTCAAGTCCTTGAACTAATTGTCCAGACGATGCACTATTGGAACCAGTAGCACAACCTTGCTGACCAGTATTTACATTGGAACCGCAAAGACCTGTAAGTGAGGAACTAGATGATAGAATACCACCTAAGTTTCCAGGTATTCGAAGTTGTGTTTGACATAGAGTTCCCGTTACCGTTGTTGTAGCAGCCGATGCACTTGATGAGTTCGGATTCCGAATAACGGCAGCACTAGATCCACAATCTTGACTACTGGACATGGAAACTGGCTGGCTGCAAGATCTACACATTAATTGAAAGAAATTTAGAATAAAATAATAAAAATCAATATTGTCAGATGATGATAATTTAGTAACAAACATATTACTCGCCCATGAATTATACAGAAATTGTGGGAAAAACGATAATAATAATAGCATAATCGACTAACACATCTAGAATTCTAAGGAATCATGTTATAACAGAGGATTACCCTCGAATTATATATATGTAGATAACATTCTAAGTAAATTGAATTCTTAAGTGGAAATTTCTTATAAGAGGTACCGAATTGTGCTAGCAATCAGGCTATTTCATAAACTTATTAAGTTTCGAATAGATGCACCATCTGCTTTTTGTTGCAAATCTTCATGGTATCTCTAACTCTGAATTTGAGACTGTATCAGAAGGCCTGTGTACTTATAGAGTAGTTCAGAAATAAATATAAGTAAATACATGAAATATCTGATAAGTTTTCAAAAATTTACCAGCAAGTCTAAGACTGTGATTAATATAAGAACTAATAAATCTGCAAACTATTCAGTTTCTTATTCAACAAAATGTTCGTCGTGTAGTTCGTGAATAAAATGAACTATTATCAGTATATAAATGTACTTGGCTAGAGTTAAAAAGTTATTATTTATGTGGAAAACTTAATACTAAAGAAATGCATATTGGTCATAAAGTTTCATTTACGAATAAGTATATAAAAAATGATAAGCATTTGTATTATTAAACTTTTACATACAAAATTAATTATACTTAGAATGCTTCAGTAAACTAACTATTAACTAATTTACTATCGTTTAGTAAAGAACCTATCAGCTGATAACTCGTTATTTTCCAAACATTCAGTACTAAACTTGTTATTTTTTATGTACGCATATGAGAATAATTCAAAATAAAGGATATGAGTAAGGTTCTACGTTCGAAATTGTAAATGAATGTAAATGCATTTCACTGTTGCTTTTCACACTTAATGACGAACTCAGCAACTATTATTCCAATAGCTGCGAAAATTATTTTCTTGAATACGTAATTACGACAAAAAAAATATATGGATCATAGTAAGTACATTGTCTCATTAAGATAATGAAGAAAAAAATACAATTGTTTTCGCGGAAAATTCATCTAGATTCCCTTGGACAATGAAGGTAGCTAAGATGTTTAAACGTCATCAGACAATTTTAATAAATAAAAAAATATTAAAACAATTTAATATTATTGAACCATAGAGTAACGATGTTAAATTCGAAGTTTCAACTTCAGGATTTGATGATTTCATCGTCAAACTGAATATTCTCATAGTTTAGATAGTGATAAGTATGTGTTTAGATTGAAACATTTCATTCTTATCTAAAAATATTTTAATCCAGCAGTTTGATATAATTGAACGCTTTGTTAATTTCGGTGAATTAATTTTTAAACAGGTGGAATTGTAAGTAGGATTGAAATTATCACCAATTAAAGTCTCAATTAAGACCCAACAAAACTGACTGTAAGTGATGTTCATACTGGAGACTCCTCAGCTTTTTATACTGATAGTCCCACATAGAATGAATCACAAAATCGATAAAACCTGCAACGAACAGGATGAATTTAGGACATTAGGCTTAAATTCTTGAGTTCATAGTTTTGCCTTGAGACAAATTAACGTATTGTTCAGTGCTAATCTACTATACTTTATGAGTATCCGTAAGTCGCTCTCAGACTTGCTAGTTCTACAGGTAACAGCTGTTTACAAAAACCTTCTAAAACAAATTATAGAAATTATCAACAGTTATTAATTGCTATGTTTTGGTGTATATTTTTACAAACGAAAGTTATGATAGAGTTTTGTGGAGATTTTTGAAATTAATTTCATATTGCTGATTAATTATAGTTAAAAAACGACTATAAAGTACAGAGCCCTGGACGGATATTTTATTCTAATATGGGACTAGTCACCCAAGCGCATACACGGTGCCATCAGGAATCGAACTCATGGCTTTCAGGCCTTTCAAAGACTTTCTGGTCTTCAGACCACTCAATCAAAACCCATTGATTTTCATTAATTAATTTATTTAACTCACGATAATGTGCTACTACATCAAATAGCATGACAGAGTTATACTAGTTATTGCAATTAAACCTAATATTTCTTGGATTAAACCTTTATAAAGTCAAGGATGCTCAGTACTGGGGTTTTAAATTCCATTTTAATTTTAATTGTAAACTAATATCATTTCAAAATGCAAACCAGTGGATATAAGTTATTTACTCATTTCAAGAATAATAATAATAACATTAATGATAGACAAGGTTGGATAAGTAAAATGGTTTTTAAATGTTAAAATTTTGTTTATTCAAGTATAAACTGTTATTCAGATCGTAGATTGAATCAATTTTCATTTTAAAAATTATTTGTTCTCCATTTCATCAATTAGCAAAGGAGGATATTAACGAAAAGTTTGAAAGAGGTTTCTTTCGTATGAAATAATAGAAATCGAATTTATATACATTAGTCAAATAACAATCGTCAATAATATTACTTCAATATAACTGATAAACTTATTGTTAATTAATCATTTAGAAATGGAAAAAATCATATAAAAATAATCGAATTAATCAAATCAAAGTGTATTTTATTCATAGTTAACGTCTTTATTTAGTTTTGAGGTTTATATGAAAGATAAAACATCCATTTTTCTAATTTAAACTAGTGTTCCAAATTTATAGCTTGTTAGAGTTAATTATGTATATTGCAGAGAAGTTACAAAAGAGAATCAAACTGCCATTTAATGCTCCTGACATCGTGTGAACGTATATAACACTACAAGTTGCTACGTAGTACGCCAAAATATCAACGAGGAACTAATTGAGAGAATGGAACGCCAAATAGATCATAGTAATTATACTAGTTATGAGAGTAAACAAACTATAGAAAATATCGCTGTGAGAAGACTTGCTGTAAAGTTGGAAGTGTGAAATCGATCTAAATATAAAGTCAAAGATAAAATATAAATACTTTCGAACTACCGATAGAACATTTTGTTTCGAGTCTCCAGACACACAATGAGACTGCTAAATGAATTCCTAGCGTAAAGTCATAATATTTCAATATAATTTAGATTAACAGTTAATAATTTCTGGATTTGACTGCAGTCTGTCCACCTAGTCATCATCAACGTTTTTTTCCTTACAGCTATGCTAACCAACATAATTGAATAAATTAAAAGATTATTAACTGTGTATATTACACGTCCAGATAATCAAAGTTGTCTAAGGTTCATAGCTTGATTTAACGGTTAATCATTTTCAACTTACACTTAGGCTAAGACTAAGTAAGTGGAAGCAACTAAACTTTTCATTACGAACTAGCTTCTACATGGTCATTTTGTAGATCCCCTACGTAATAGCCGTAGTAACTCGGCATAAATAGAAAGGAGTTTCCACTCTGAACCTTTGCTCTCTGTGAATTACTTTGCAGATAAACCTTCGAGAATTCAAAGCAATTTATTACAATCTATTCGTGAAACAAAGTTGCCTTTTATATCTGTACAACATATTGGTAATTTCATCTATTGTAAAACTGCAATAAATGCCATCACCTTAACGCTTATTAACTCTGCTAGCAAATCAACAGGAACTTTAAGTGTGTAAACAATTTTTTTTTTATTACACCTACTTAGGTTTCGATTATGCTAATAGTTTAAACTCTTTATCTCATTATAAGCGTATATCGTTAATCGTCTTATGCACTGTCCCAGTAGGTTTATAACTGTACCTACTGACTTTATTCCTTCTAGGTATTTATGTTGTCCTGAGCTCTCTGTCTTACTCTCTTTAGTTGTCGATGATCATGCATAAAATGTGAATGGAATTTACCTGTGGTACACCGATTTTTTTCCTTGAGTCATGATATATTAGCTCCCTTACGAATTAAGTATTCCGCAATCTACACTATAACGTGGATTCTAAAACTAATGATGTGTCTCTAGAAATTTCTATGTAAACTCTAACTTCCTGATTCCACTTATCATAAACAAACTTGTTTATGATAGTAATAAATGTGTAATAATTAAACTGTTACTTATGATTACTCATTTCACAACATTGTATTCTTTACAGTTTTTAACAGCTTGAATTTAACATTCGATCGACATGATTAACGATTTCCGTTTTTTCGAATAATGCACCCGAATTATTTTAAAAAGCTGAATTAGCCTGAAAATTGGTGTGTATTGTGTAATTAATTTCAGAATATATATATCATTTATTTACTATAACTCATCCATCTATCGAGAGTTTGTAAATCAGAGTTAAATATCCATTTATAAGTGGTTGAAATTATTGGATATCTTAACCACAGAGTTACCATCACAACAGGTACCAATCGTATTTTGAATGCACCTACATGTTCGTTTGTTAGCAAATACTTTATTCAAGATCATCACATTTATAAAAAAATTTCTTTTGAAAACGTATTTCAAAAATTACAAACTATATGAGTTCATCACAACGTATCTTAATATTTTTTTTTCAGCATAAAGATATTGTAGAATGATACTAAGTAACCGACTTTTAGATAAATATCCTCAGTAAAGCTTATTGTCTATGAGCATTATATTCACGAAATATTTATACGAGAATATGATCTAATGTAGATAGACATCTGTGTTACCGTTCACGTTATTTTTCCTTGGTAGCTCATACAAATGATGCTTTTTATTATATTAATAAAGTTATGGTATTCTGCATGCTCACTAAACCTTAAACACTTTTTTGCAACTAATCATCTGCATGTAAAACAATCCAACAAGTGAAAACAAAGTGGGCAAACCATAACAGACACTTACCATTAATGGGTATCATTCCAAGATTTATTAATAAAACTTGAAATGAAAACTGTATCATAAAAGAACAACAACAGTTCTAAGAAAAAACCTTTCTATATATATTGTATTTTGAGAAGAACCTGCTGCCCGACCCCTAAAATCGAATTTTTGAGAGGTTTTTGAAAAATATACTAGTTTCCTCAACTTCGCACTGTCTTAATGAGCTGGACTTTGACTTGTAGATGCACTAACAAAAAACTGTGGTTTTTCGGAAATATCAACATATATTTATAAGTTTACGTGCTAATGTGGATCAAATCACACCGCCGGTACAAAGTGAGCTTTTCCGTAATGCGTCGCTACAAATTACCTTTCTTAATTCTAAAAAAGTTCTAAGTTTGTTTAGAAAACCACGTAGTTTATACCTGAAAATCCATTGCCTATATAAGCCACCAAACAAAAAAAATCGTATTGTCGAGAGCATTTCGTGTAATAGTTCTGGAAATATCAAATCACTTTATATAAGTGATAATATCTTTTGCAAAGTTCGTCCACAGTAACCTTGAAGATTTAGTGTGATAAGCTACCACTTGAAAGCTGATAGCGTTTACGTGTTGTAGAAGATTGGGCGTTAGTGTATAGTATAGGGGTGAGCTTGAACAACTGGAGAGATTTAACCATTATAATCAAACAACAACGAGTCAAAAAAATTGATTTTAACCAATTACAAATGGATTACTGCAATGCATATGTACAGCGCTCACATTGTAGACAATTATTTATAAAAGTTAGCTTACCTACATCACAGATTAAATAATGTTGCTTTAAATGTATTAATTACTACGTTCCTGCTAAGTGATCGAAATATAGTACACATATCAACTGTATACTTAAAGAAAAAAGGCTCAACCTAACCGCAGAAAAAAACTTAAATTCAACTTTATGCTTCCCCTAACGTAACATTAATCCTAACCTTAACTCTAATCATAACCTAACCCTAAAGTCATACTATAATTAAAAGGTATGTAAGAATGTCTATAATAAGTCTTAGAATACTGATACTATATAGCTATAAAGACAAGTTTATGTCTTTGGTTTTCTGAATTACTGACAGATAGTTTCAACAAATATCTTAATGATGTTAAACCTGTGTATTCATCCTAACATTAACCTTTCTGAGTTGAATAGTTAATTACTTATAATTACCAATTTTCTAAACCTGGTTATGAATACTTCCCTGTAACTGGTTTATTTGTACAGGTCGGTTTATAGAATTAATACTTATTAAGTGAAATGATTATTTATCGCAAACGTCTAATGAATGGCTCAATTTTTTTCTTGTACTATACAGCGACTGAAGGCCTTTAAAAATCATGTGTGGAGTAAATTTGAAACTTGTAACTCTGATTCCTATAATATTTTCACTTAAAGGCATCGTTTTCATAGCAACTACCTACACTAAATCCACAAGGTGATTGAACTTTTCTTCAGAGTATGCACCTAAGTTTTGCCTTTGTAAATATACACATATTTATATATATACATATAATGCGACTAATTTGAAGCAACTAACCGGAAATGTGTTACCAGTGAATGACTTGTAGGCTGAGATTGTACAGGGAGACCTTGTGAGTGTTGCCGTTGATGTTGTATACTACTGGATGTTTGCAATTGTTCACTTGTCTGATGTGAATGCTGGTGATGAGGAAAAGGTAACTGATTAGGATGAGATCGCTGACTAGCTGCGATGTTTTGACTATTATTAACATTATTACTATTATTGCCATTATTATTGTTATTTACAGTGGATGCTGGTCTCATACGATTTTGAATATTTGTACAAGTTGACGATGAATTCAATGGCAAGTTGTGTATAGGAATTCCAGATGTTGATGTATTCGGTGGAATAGATGTGGCACCCATAGGAGATGGCACTTCAGATTGATTTTTACCAATATAACCAGATGGTGATGGTGCAGATGGACTAGGCACGAGTGATGGTGACATTCGATCAACCTGATTTTAAAAAGATAAGTTAATTAACTAAATTTCATTAAATAAATTAAAATTATGTCTTTATAGGCTGAGAATCATGTGAATAAAATAAAACAAACTCATTGTAATTAAACCAAATTACAGGTCAGCCTAGATTCAGCGGAAATCCAGCTCAGCATAATATTTTTAGTGTCTATTTTCAAAACTAAATATTCAACGGATCAGAAGCCTATATCTTATTACCTACTTATTTACAAGTAAAATTTAAACAGTGAGAAATAAACCTTCAGCAAAATATTTTTTGGCTATCAGTATAGTCATCAGTTATGGAAACCCATAAACTCAAAAACTAATACATTTTCTATGTCGTACTAGAACATTATCGCTAAATTTATATATATTAAACATGAATCTGTTTCTGATTACTGTAAGTTGATGGTGTAATGTTTATCACGTGTTTATTCCGTGAATTGTTTTCTAATTCGGTGACACCTTTAACTTGATTTTTTATACAGTATGTTATAGAATATTTATTTTAGTCTTAAAAGCTTGTTCAAATTTAGACAAGTATACAATGTGAAATAGGATTTGAAACGTTTACGACAAACCTGGTGGTGAATATCGTATTTTAAACAATCCAAGTCTAAGACTACAACATTTTATTAGGAATCAATTACCACTTTAGAAGATAAGAAATATTTTTATTATACTGAACATCAATAACATCACCCACATATAGTAATGTTTAAATAATGAAGTACCAGTTACATATGACAACAAAGTATACCAGTGTCTATTGCTTACTATTTATGCATTTCAGTACTCTGATTGCATTGTCCCTAAAATATACTGTATAAAAAACTTGAAAGAATAAGGTGCAACTTATTCAAATGTGTTTATACATTTGTAATTTTTAAAATTGCTGTGTACTGCGTTATCAACAACTGTTATCAATTGTGCAGTAGTTTCTGTGTACATCTTAAATTTTATGAAAAAAATTTCAGTTTCATAATTGAAAGTCTTTTATTTTTATACGTTTACTATTGTTGCACATACTTTATGGTAGTCAGTTATATATAAAATAACAGATGTTTCAGAACTTTTTATTTAAGTATACTATCATTACTTAAATAAACCAGTCTTTGAAAAATGAATGAATACATTTTTAAGGCCATCACTGATTAGCGTAAGAACAAATCAAAATATCAGAAGCATTGAATGCAAGTATTTCGATTCAGTGACTTGGTGCTATCATTGTTACTGCGAAATCAAAAAAAGTTGTGTTCACTTTTATGTGATTGTAGGCGCTCATTGTATTAGGGCATTCAATGCAAATAGTAAGCAGTTAATCAGTACTCCTTAATTTCAACATTTCTTTATATGACAATAGTTCTTAATGAAAGTTGCTTTTTAATGCAAACATGCGTAGTTAGTTACGTTACCACTATCAGCATGTAGTGAATGGTGACAGTTTACTAATAAATAAATCTTGGTTAAATGGCATTTATTATATAGTTACACATTTTATGTAATTGTGAATATCAAGGAAACTTTCAATGATATTTCACTTCTATTTTATTGACTGATATTTAGCCATAAAATCGTTGTAAAATGGCATCGATGCTTTATAACTAACTGAATAACTGTAAACTTGTTGTGATAAAGACTTTTTAAGAGTCCGTAAAATAAAATCTGTATTCTTGTGCAGGTTGCTAGTAAGATCCGGTTATTTTGAAGTCACATTAACTAGTGATAATTATCAACAAAGTTGCCAACATTGCAGAATCTCAATATTACAGATGAGGTCTACTGGACAGATTTAGTGACTAGTGATACGGGTAAATGAAAAGATGCACTGTTATTGGCAATTACGTTTTGCTGAAAACAAAGTAGAAAATGTGAAACGTAGAAATGTATCATATTCCGCAGAAAAAATTAGAGTTTTACTTGTAATGATTGATAAACAAAACCAATTATTACTAAGACAGCGGTCCTTTGAGTGAATGCTTAATTACTGTAGTTCAATTTTACCTAATTTACTGAGTAGTGAAACCCGAGAGGTTAAATATACTATCAAGGTGTTTATAAGATTACAAATACTGATCAAATGTAGTCCTAAAAACCTACAAAATGAAAACAAACACAAACAACAAAAGCATTATACCTAGTCAAGTAGTTGGTAATTCGATGACCATATATCGAGGTTTTAAGCAATATATACTTGGTTTGAGCCTCATCTCATCAACTTTAAGATACAGATTAACTTAGCTCATAAAACTAGATAAGATGGAATACGGTTTTTTCTGACTGTCAAAATGTCATATTTTTGAGATGCTTGACGGATTATCTAATTCAAAGTATACTAAGGATTGATTAACTGTATCAGTGTGAGTACAAGAACCGATATACAGAAAACGTTGAACAAATTAAAGAAGAAGAAACAAATCCCGAATGTATTTGAAATAAACAAACTAATCAGGGAAAATTGTACAGGTGACTCCAAATAGGAGTGACGCATTGCCAGCATGCAAGATTTTATAAGTTTTATATAATTATTATACTGATATTTTGGATAGGAAAAAGGTTGAACGTTAGATAATAAATGAGATAAAATTTTTCAGAACACTACAATTCATCATTTTGTTTCTTCCGAACAGATTGATTACAGTTGGAGAACTTTATTTTAGTAACAGTAAATGCATATAACATGCACTTAGTTGATAATAACTGAGTTATCCGCTTAACATCTAATTCACTTATATAAAGCTAATATTTTATTGTTCTTTTTTTTTCAAATAACTACTATTGTATACATTCATCGGCCACCTACTTTGTTGTGAAACATTATGATTATAGTTTCAGAACTATATTTTGTCTTGAGAAATGGGTATTTATTAATTGATTAAAAATTGTCAACTTACAGTTTTCATCGTTATTTATAAAAATTAATGTTGGAAGTATATATATAAATGTATTTCATAAAAATAGCCTAGTTAGTAATGTGCTCATAAAGCACAATTATATTAGTATTATTCACATGATTGTGATCCTAGTAACTGGTATGCTGGATCTACTTTAAATTTGCTTTCCTTAAAAAGTACTCATCATTATCCGAAAGATTAAAAAAAATGACATTAATTAGTGCAAATTCGATATTTATCTCCATAGTAGTAATAATAATGATTTCATTTTCAATGTGAATTGTGTATATCTGACATCTATTGATAGTATTATGTTTGCATTATTCTTATCAGAATATTTTAATGTTGAATAGAATGATTTTCCTTTGTAAAATAGGAGGCGATTATGTTTAGTTTGATACTTAATAACATAATAGTTAATAACGAATACATTGTTGTGCTAAATTATTGTTAGACGCATAACTAATGATTTGGTGGGAATATGAATGATTTACGTAAAGACCACATCAGTATTATTTAGTAATAACTTGTGTGGTGGATATTTTGTCATGTATATTATTTCTGCAGAATACACAGTAAGAAATCTAATGTATTCAATTAAACATATATACATACACGACTTTAATTTGTACTTAAAAATAATTCTAAAAATCTTCAGAGTAATCGTTTTTTAAATAATGGATGTGATATTACAATTTACACTTTTAGATAAATTAGATACAGTGAATCCTTTAACATTTTGGCAGTGCACATATGCAGGTGATAGAACCAATCAGTGGGGTTTATACATTACCACCGCTGAGAATCGTTTCCTTCAATTGGATTCCATTTGTTTGGTGCATATAATTGTACACAGACTAAACATCATCAATGCGCGATAAAAGTGGGAGTTGTACGATCAAAAGTATTAAAATTATTTTTTTAATGAAGCGTTACCATATTCTTTGCTCACTAATCATAATCAGTGAGTATATTATTTGTGAGGTAAATGCTATATTACCAATCTTAGCATGATGAATTTAAATAATAAACATTTGCAGATATATGTTGCTCATAGAATAGGTAACTATCAGTGATAACAAATATTTTGCAATTGTGTAATTTAGTTCCGTCAAACCATTCGTTAAACTATTTTGACGGCACTTCTTACTATTCATCATTCATTTCGTTCTTTTAATTACAGTCAGTCACAAACTGAACGCACTATTTTGTAACAGGTTAGTCAATATCAAATAGGAACTGGCATGAAGTATAGATTGTCTTCAATGTAATTATAATTTGTGAATTTGACCTAAGTAAGACAAGTACTGAAAACAGGAAGCAACAAGCAGGTGCTTCATCCTGAAAAGTGCACACTTACTACTTAATCAAATACCCAACAGGCAATGTTAAGAATGTAATCTGTGCAACCCTATCAAAAACTAGGTGATCACTAATTAATGACATTGGATAATATAAGCACATGAGTAGAAATCGACTATATTTAAAAATATATGCCACTGAAAGATAACCCGTTACTTAATATTTGAGATATAATCAGTTATGAATAGGTTCAATGAATGTACTAACAGTACTTATTTTAGACTGTATAATTAGATATGACAAAATCTCATAAGTACTTTTAGTCATTAAGTTAGAAGTATATGATACACTGATATTACTGCAAATATATAAATAGATGCAAATGAAATACTCTAGTATATATAGCTCATGACTGAAGGTCACGAACACGTATTGTTATAGTTTATCGGTGTTGTAAATATGACCTCCAGTTGTTACTTTTTTAATATTGGATAGACTAATTATACGCTGAAAATTACAATTTCTACAAAATTTCGGTCAGTTAGCTAATGTCTCATATTAATCTACATGAAATCAAAGCTCTATACAACTAATTATAATCAGTTGTTTACGTATAATTTGCCTCATAATATTGGGACTATTAGGTTGTCCAAGAAACTGTTCATTCTTTATTCTAATAATGTATATCAGTTGGAATTTCCAAAAACATATTTGTGTTATGACTACGTTAAAAAAGAAATTATCTCAAAAACAATTACGCTAAGCCTGTCAGTTGATTTAAGGATTTTAATTATTTGAAGAGTAGAATATTCTAAAACTAGATTGAGAACAAATGTGTTGCGACATGAGAGTAATTAAGATGATTTTTTTAAAATTTGGTTTGTTATTTGTATTCGTCATGCACCGATCTCGGATGAGGGCTTGTAAAATCCAAGGAACACTAGATAGCTGATTTATCTTAGTACGGGACTATTCAGCAGGATTTACTCCAAATCCCATTAGTCAAAATTCTACCACATGACGCAGATGGTTAATCCTCCAGCTTTAAGACTTAAAGGTCCTTGGTGCGGTCATCTGGTTAGGAAGTGGGTGAACACTGATGAGAAACCCTTTACGAGGATGAAACAGCTATCCAATGTTTTCCGGTTTTTAAAAGTAATCAACCGAGATTAATCAGTGACGAATATAAACAATAAACAAAACTAATTTTCACAAAATCACTTAAAGTCAGCCATAATTTTTAATTTCTTTAGTAGAAAGTCCACTAGATTTGGAAATAAATGATCGGTAAGCTTCAGTATGCCTGTAGTAACTCTGAAATTTTCACAACCTTCATGGCTTACTGATTAAAATAGCAAAAGTACAGTTATTTGACATTATTCTAGTATTTTAATGATAATATATTTACGAAGAAAAAAATGAGTCGAGTGGCATTTTGTTCTGTTTTTCGAGATTTGTTAAAATAAATGTTTAATGTGTCGAGTACTTGTTTTATAATAAAGTAAATGGGCAGAATAAATATTATCATTACAAACTAAGAGATTTTTATTAACTGTATTACAGTAAAGCAACTGCTAATAAAATGCTATGTAACTTAAAATCAGCGAATAAGTTATAATAATGCTCTGAACCAGTAGATGCCTTTCGTGGCATTGTGTTCTGTAAACAAGATTACTTATCTACGAAGCTTTCGTAGAAGCTATTGTCAGCATCTACTTCATGTAGTTTACGACGATTTTATTAAAAATAATACTAAAAGCCTTCGAATGAAGCAAATCAGCCAATCAGATAATGCAACACCATCAAGTACGAATGATTTGATATTGTACTTGACTTAATTTTATCAACATTTTTCAGACTATGAAGTACGTAACCAACACATCAATACCTTACTAACATATTAAATTATGGAATTAGAACTGTTATGAACAGGAATATAGCGTAAATATTCCAAAATGTGGACTGTATTAATTGAAATGTAAATAAATTTAGATTAATATTTGTTTATTTCAATGTTCACAGTGGTTTAAGATTTAGTCGTTATTTCTGAGACTACAGTTTGCTAGAATTATTAACTCAGTGTGTTGAGAGCTCATCAAAGGATTTGCAGATGACATTTAAGAGGTGTGATAAGCCAATTATATATATATATATATATATATATATATATATATATATATAGAGAGAGAGAGAGAGAGAGAGAGAGAGCATATGTCCCTATACGCTTAAGCAAAATCAGTAGCTAATTACTTGTAACTATGACATACAGACTTAGCAAATATTATATTATTATATTTAAGTTAATCATAGAGGATTATTTGAAGCCTTTACAACACAGTAAAAATTAGCATACTGAGTTTTACATAGCCTGCATCACAGGTGGTTAGATAACCGTGTAGTAAAGGGAACTATAAAACAATTATTTCATATCATTATGTAATGCCTCTAAAGTTCATACTCATGACTTAATCAGACATCCAATAAATGATCTTAAGTTTGTAATATATACAGTCATGTTAGAAACCATATGGTTGCTAATTAATAAAATTGGATGATGTAGGCACATAAATGGAAACTGATTGTATTTAAAAAAGTAAGCCATGAAATAATAATTCCGTATTTTAAAAGTGCAGGGTTTTTCGTGAAGCTTAAATGCTCTTGTGTATTGCCATTTCTGTGTACATGGAAAATAACGTGAACTAATTCTAAACATTGCCTAAATCATCCTGAGTACTTTAGTTAATCCCTAATAGCTTTCCTGTTTATTGTATCCAAAGAATAAGATCATGCGTAAAAAGTTTAATAATTCAGTTCTTCTTGTTAGACAGCACGTGAATTTACTGCTTAATTGGATAATAGTGACACCTGCGTGGTAATTGGGTTTCATATCATAATCGATGAACACCACTGATGAACAGAACAAAAAAGTGACTGTTTTTAAAATCCAGTAATTTATACTTGAATTTGATGATGTTCTTTATGACACCTTAAGCTGAAATTATTATTTAAAACAACATACCCTTGTTGGAAAATAAGATACGTATATCGAAAATTAACATTTACATATTTTTAAGAAAAGAAGTATGTTTTAACATGGACGATGATTGTAAATGGTGTTGAATTATCGTGAATGAATGAAGTTAAGAATCTAAAACATTGAGTGACAGTAGCCTGAATTTTTAATAACTTACTGAGTACCGGGTTCGATCCATGATGAGCTCGTAAATACTAATTGCTCATTATCTATAGCTGACTTGTGCTCCTTAGTTTTCAACGGTAGTCTAGTTAAAATTAATCAGCGGTCAAAAGTGAAGATAAGGATTTGATTTTCACCTAACTAGACGTTTATTAAAAGTTTATTTATATCATGGGTTAAAACTGCTCAGAAACCTAGTGCAAACTAGAAGGTGCTGAACAAATAAGTTTAAGTATGTAAACTATCGCGTTTGAACTAAGTGATGCAAAGATATTACGCTAGCCATGTGCTCTGAGAAGATTTCGAGTATAGTATCCTAATCAGATTTTGGCTACTCACTAATAAACTGTTCTGGTTTAGGGTGGAATAACTTTTAATCTTTCTCTATTTCTTGGACCTCATCTTCACTTATTTTACGGTACAAATAATCTCTAAATGTCTTAGTATGAGCTTATAATTTTCCATTGTTTACACCTGCTGGACAAGCCAGTGTCTATCCACATTTGATAGCTGAGTTGGTAAGGAATTAGAATTTGATGCTGCAGCATTGGATCGGAGTCTCGATGAAAACATCAGAAGTCGTAATTAAAACAAAATGTGTGTTCTGTTAGGCACATGTGAAACACATTTTTACGGTGGATAATTGTGATTTTTCTTTGCAATGAACTTTAATTATGACTTTAAGGTGAAGTCTATTGATCTAGTATCCAGTCCATTAAAACGCTTAGTAAAGTTAATTACATAACCTTGATGAGTATTTGAACTGTTTATTTTTAACCATTCGATGAATACAATATCTCGAATACTCGAAAATGAATCTAAAGACTCAGTGATTGTATGCAAAATACGCTATATATAATTAAATTCTACCCCAGCTTATTTTCATTTCCTATATTCTACTTTTAAAGAAATAGTATTTATTACTTAGTTCATGGAATGATGTTTTCCTGAATCATTAACATTTAATTTCATACATTTGGATCCGATCACAAATCTATGTAACACAAGACTGACTAAATTTACAGGATTGTATTTCGCACATACTCATAAACTGTAGTGATGAGTAAGTTTAGCTAGTTTCAAAAATATTAATACAAAGTTCCATTTTACATAATGAATTGTCATTAAAGATTAGTGGGATTATTAATAAAGGTCAAATTATAACAACAGCCAACGGTACCTAAAGGGTGTTTTCATACATGATTACAATGATAGTTTTAGGAAAAGGAAATTCATATCAGCATTTTAAGCCAACTAATTTTATTTGCTTATATACAGTTGGCGAGAAAGTACAAAATGTAATAGAATCATGGCTTATTTGTAAATGTGGTCATCCTTGCTTTGCATAAATATTATTTAAGACGGCTGATGTTATATAAAGAATTATAACTCGTTACATTATATATCAAAGCACTTTTGATAACAACAGCATTACCATCTACCATAGTTACAAATAACGTTCTAGAGTGATGTGAGCTCAAGTAAATTGTCTATTGATTTCACGATTCATTTGAATTATATAGATTTACCATTAAAAAAGACTTCATTTGTGTATCAGTACCTAGTATAAGGTGCCGACGTAGATGAAGATATTAGAGTAAATTATAGGGAAATGTTAAGTAGAATGTTTATTTTAGTAAATATAGCTGGATTTATTCTTTTAAATACTTTTATTAATTAGTGTTAGTTTATATACATTTACAGAGTTTCAATAACTTATATATATATATATATATATATATATATATATATATATATATATATAGTGACCTTTATTTTGTTACATAAACACAATATTGAAACTGCTGTATCGTAATGTTTAGTGATTCATTTGTTGTGATATACAAAACTCATAATGATAAAGCTATTATAACGTTTATCACAAAATGTCCACCCAGACTCAATTCATTTATTTAAGTGTGATTCTCTATTCAATTTGTTACTGTGCATATTGAAGACTGTATGATTTATAGTAACACATCAAGAACTATCAGTGGTTAGATTACCAGTGAAAACTAAGTAGCGTATTGTTTTAAATTTACCATTAGATGTTAATTCAGTAATCTGAAAACTATGGGTTATAGTACGTGTTATAAAGGTTCTTGGTTTGGTTTTTCGAAGAGTCATCATTATTAATTGTCGCGGAGTCCCATATACTAACAAAATAGATGTCACGTATTTCATGAATTTCAATAGTCGTTTAACTAATGTTGATCCATGATGTAAAACCCTATTTACTTTCTATTTTAAACTTTCATGCTTAGCCATGAAAATTCAACTATACAGAAGTATTGTTAAAACTGCTACTGTGAAATTTAATTCAGTTTTGCATCATTATGTAGGAGCATAACATATATTTTAAAGTTATTTTCTTCATTAATTAACGCCAAATAAGGGAATGCTGAAAATATAGGTGAGCTGGACATCTGTATCAATTAATATCTAAGTGCCTTTCCAATATTTATTCCTGACTCTTCATGATATCAAACAGTTCATATATCTCAACAACTATCAACCAGCTGAAGTCAGTATTTAATGAACAAAAACCTCCAAATTAGAAATCATTCGAATATGCGAGTTATCTATTTCTTTTTTGCCAAGATAATGTTGGGCAATTGAAAACTAACAGACATAAAATAAAGATAAAACAGCATATATAAAATTGGCTACATTAATGTGGAGTACAACATTTCAAAATTTATATATAATACGGTACGTAATGCGTTTTGGTATTAAAATTGTAGATTTAAAGTGCCTAATGTATGTATTTCAATTATATCGAGGTTCGCAACTATAATTAGAATTTTACTATTTATAAGACTGGATGGTTGTCGACTAAGACATTTGGGTGAATACAAGAAAGGCTTAAAAATGTCGATCACAAAACTCTTGGTGCCTTTAAAGTCGTTTATAGGGTTCGTTAGGGTATCTTGGTGACTATACGCTGATTCTTGATAATGATTTACACTTAAACAATAATGTAAATTTGTTTGTTTAGCAAGCTGTAAACATTGAAGCATGAGGTTCATTTAATGAATATAAAATTGACGAACATCATTTGAGCCACTAGGAACAAGAAATCTGGTGCCTGTAAGGCAGTCAGTAAGGTAGACAGCAAACCAGTCATTTTTCTAAAACAATGCTTTATGGCCTTCTGTTGACTAACTTTAAGGAGGATCTATATGACAATATTTTGTGTTATATGGTGATAAATTCTAGCGCATAGCGAGGTTTGCCGATTAAAAAAAACTGTAAGCTTGTTTTAGCTAGTTCTGACTCTTAAAGGGGGTGATGATCAAGACTTTGATTAAATTAGTCAAGATAGCTAAGAAAGCTGTGTACCTTAATAATAAATCTAGGCTACCTTATTTTTTGCCTTTATAAAAGATCTACATGTTGTATGTGAAAATTGTTTTCACATAAATTTGATGGGAGTAAGATCTCTATGATATGACATAGATTATTTAAAAACATCTGATAAATACTTTGGCGGCCTATGGACCGAATTAGGATGATGTACTAACTGATATCTATCATCATGTACTAAAATGATGTTGCATGAACTTTTCAATCCTACTATAAAGATATTTAGGTGCTATATATCCTTAAATGCAAATTTTATCGCATATTTCCTGTCATTCGGGAGGAAGACTTGTTATTAAATGAAACTTTTGAATATGACAGAATCTAGTTTTTAAGCATTGAATAACTTTTGCAATTCATACTTCAGTAACTTTGAAACATTATGCATAATCATTAACATTTGCTATTAGAATTGATTAGATGTGTGATAGAAATTGTCAACTTAAAATTATTTATTGGAATATATTTGTTTGACTAAATTTTCTTTACTGATTGCTTGCTTCCTTCATCTATTCCCTGAAAAAACTTTACGTGGTGAATCTGTTTCTTGATTATATTGTACACAGTTAAGTCTTAACTAATTATTTTAGTCGTAATAATAATATAATCCGGTTGCATTTATTGCTAAATTTATCTTAATTGACACCAAATATTGTTCCGTTTGTTTTTTTGGCTTAGATCATGTGATGATATAAAAAAGACGTTACGAACTGTAGACAGTTCATCAGACTATATGTTAAACAAATTTCAATGATAGATCATTGTAACACATGAATACCCAGCTGTCAGAAACATATTACTGTATATTTCCATGTGCAAACGTGTTATACAAATTACATTTAGTCAGCCAGCTATGTACAGCGTAGAACTTGGCGCATATTTCTCTTCGTCCAACTTAATATATCACATCAAAACAGTAAAATAAATGCCAAATTAGTGACATCAGTGAGCACAAGAAACGATCAACAGTAGGGGAACAAAGAACTGCTTCGTGGACATAGTGATATAAATAGTTTAAATAATCAGGATCTATAGGAAAAGAAAAGAATAAATATACCTTTGGTGTTGAAACCACTTCTGCGTCATTTTACTCAATATCCTCACCTGGTAGTTATAACAAATTCACAGGTAGTCTGCACCTACCACTTTGACTCAACTTATAAAAAGCAACTTTATGGTCTTACATCATCTTCTAGTTCCATCGTTCCCAGTTTTTCTTTATCTTACTCCGATGGCAGGAGTTTATGTGATTAGCCAGGTGGTCTAACATTTTTATTTTATATGGTGTGTAACTGGAACAGAATATTAGAGTGACAAAAAATCCGTACATTTTCAATTAAACGCAAATTACATATGGTGGTCTTATAAATTCCTTATATCTATAGAATACGTCATTATTACAAAATACTGTCATAGTATCCAGAATAATTGATATTCATAAAAACAGGAAAACTGAGGTTATTAAATTTTTAAAATGAGTGTCATCTATTATGTTTTAATTCAGTAGCATAATTTGAAAAATAGCTTTTTTCCCATAATCTAGGCCTTTAGAAGCCAAATTAAATAATTGAACGAAGTGAATACAATAGGTTTAATGACGGTTTAGATTTTTGCCTGATAATTAGGTTGTTAATTAGTGTCCGACTAATGAGACCAGCGACTGACGACAAGTTGTGTTTTAAATGTTTTTGCTTGCATGATACTGTATGTATATTAATGTCATTATATTGGTCATTATTAGTCATTTTTGTATCGGTTCATTTAGAGATTGACGTTATTAATTCGGCATTACGAACAACTAATAACTGGTCGTATCAAATCGTCAATTGATCTGGGTAGTTTACATCATTTTAGTAACCTGAAAACTTGATCAAAATTACATACCTACAAATGTAGTTCATACGACAGTGCGGATGAGTTTTGTTAGATATTTAACTTCCATGCTATTCACAGTACAAATGTCTCATTATGAAATTTTGTATATTTTTAATTTTGCCTACTCATCTTAAATTCAAATTTACATTTTTATCCAAAAATTTCCCTCACAATTAACAGAATGCAGATCATTTGCAAAATATTGATTTTACTTGGATTTTTTCTGCTTTCGATTAAATTAGTCATTACGAGGTTAGCATACAAGTAGGTAGTAATAGGAAATGTCTGAAGTAAGTCAAATCAACGCTTTATATTGTTCGTTAGTAGCTGTAATTTTTTCTAGATTTTATTTTATACAGCTGCTTGGTCAGAAATAACCTTAATGACCAATCGATTCTGTTGTTGAACTAAACAACACAAACCATGTAATCACTTCTTTGTTAAAATCTTGTGGTGCTTAAAATTGTATATAAATATAGTATAATCCCTAAGTATGAGTTCTTTGCAATTAAAAGTAAGACTTGCCTTTTGATATTTCAAGCTTCAGTAAAACAGATTTGAAGTTTTATTTTATGTTACAGGGTGAGCTCATTCCGAATATCACAATAAAATCAAATAGATCACACTACTATGTATTACACCTCAGTTAGTTTGAATAATTTAATGTTTGATGTATATTATGTGCACACTTGTGTTTCATACTATATATGCAAAAACAGTGCAATTTCAAAATGCTTAAATTGAAGAAAGAAGTTCATTCTACAAATAATATCAGCACTTTATGAATTAGTATTTTATAACCAGAGGAACAAAGTACCTAATATCCCACTTCAAATCGTGATGAGAAAATCAGAGTAAACAATAAGTACCAACTATTGAAGTATGTTATTTTCATTTTTATTTATTGACTTTCTTACGTACACTACCTTCATATATGCTATGGATGTCATTAGGTTTAACATATTCATTCATTCTTGTGAACTATTATAACTGTTACCATTCTATACTGTTCTATGTACTTATGAGTTGGTGTGTAAATGTTTCAATGTAGGAATCTGGAAAGGGACTTATGGTCAGTATATATTCTATCTTAATAATTATTATTATGTCTGCATTGACATCATTATCACTAATACTTTTATATCTATATGTATCTATTATGACCTACTTCTAAAAAAGTTGACTTTTTAACTACAACATCGACAAAAAAAAACAATAAGAGAAAACCATTCATTGATTAGAATTTTCAGAAAGATCATTTATAAATGTAAATATGTGTAAACTAATGTTATTACCGTCTTTTATTTGATTTTAAAAAAAGATGATTTGCAATACTTTTATGAGGACTGATTTTATTTTGTTAAAAGTGAAAGTTGAAGTGTAATAAAATAAAAGTTGTACATTTATTGGTAAACAAACATGATTACGTACTATACGGTTATACCCATATAAAAACAATTTACGAGTGAACTAGATTAATTGCTTAAAAATATGGTGCACAAATCCGTATGGTTGATCATAATAATAATATCAATAATAATAATAATAATAATAATAATAATAATAATAATAGTAATAATAATAATAATGTTATGTTAAGCAATCTAAATACTCATATATAGCAATATAAACACATTCTCATACATAGGTGTACACATATGCACATGTACACAGATCACTAGTGAGTTACAATGAATGACACTTTAACACAATCTCGATGTTTATGTGAATGAGGATACAGTAATTACAGATTATGTTTAAATAAACTACGCTTTATAATATTAATAATAATAATATTTTGGTTGAAAGTTAGTTACCAATAACATTTCAGTATCTCTTACTAATGATAACCATAATAACAGTGTAAGTGCAATAAATTTTCTGAAAAGAAATAAGCTAAAAAATATTTATTAAAAAAAATAAAGTAATTACTACCACAGTATTTACTTCGTAGGCAATTAAACTCTCCTAGCACTTAATGACTGATCAGCGTGAATAATTTAGCGTTGAATTGAAGTCACTCTTCATTCATACATCAAATGTTCTCACGAGATTAGGATCATCAGTTGTCTACAGTTTGCACGCTAGGGTAATGACTAAGGTAAAAAGAAGGCTTTAATCTCAGCTTAGTTTGAACATATCTTTGTTAGACTACTCATTTAATTTCGAGGTTATGTCTTTGAAGAAAGTATTCATTCAACCCTGGATCTAGGTTTCGTGCACCAAAACATGGTACACTGGATACTGTGTCGATAGTATATAACATTTTATTTATAACTAACCAGTGATCAATCATTATAGATATCTAGTTAAATAACAACAAAACTCTAGTTACTCAGATTTTATTCTGTTTTCATCGTAAATTTGGAAACTGCCATATTACACTATCCTGTAAGTATCATTAACATATGACGGCGTACTTAAACACTTTTCACTTTAAGATTAAGTAACAACCCACGTGTTTGTAATATAATCTACTATCGTTTAAGCAGTAAAACTTAAAACTATGAGGAGTTAAAGGTAACTTAAAGTTTAAAACTATTTATTTAAAGAAAACTTGCCAAAGACTGGTGATTGTGTTGTTGCTATAATTGGGAAATAGTTACCTTCTAGCTTAGCTTCAATAGTACCAAACTTAAACACATTCTTAGTAAACAGATGGTTTCACATTCGCAGAACTTTCAGTTATTTTCTAAAAGAAAACGCCTGAAATGTAACTTTATTCCAAGAAATTTAGTGCTCCACAGTCTTAATAGGATCGACGTTTTTTAAGTAGTTATGTTTTATTAATTTATTTGTTAATTATTAATAGATTAGTTTTCTGTAAATACTATTGAAATTTGCACCGACAGCAGATAAAGGGTGAACTTTTATAGTCATTGGATATGTTATTAGTTTGAAAAGAAGCTTGAATTGTCAACTACGATATTAGAAATGGACTGTATTAATATTTATTTTGTGTAATACCGCTATATAGAGGCAATCCGCTCAGGATGCACATATGGCAACAGAGGCTGACCAGTTTCAGTCCATTACAAATCAACGGGAAGATACAAGCCTATTCTGAATATTTATTTTCTGTCTAGAATGTTTTTAAGTTGTTATATTTCTTGGGTTAAAATAAACATTCATAAAAATAGGGCACTTTCTCCAGATATAATTTCTTTCCCATATTAATTCATGCCATGTGTAGCTAATTTTATTACCCATAATTTCCTCTGGTTACATTATAATTTAAAAGTCCTTTATGGATATTTAGATCAAACTTACATGATTAGTCGCAGTGATCAATCATGTAGCTGTAATCAATATCCTTAGGGTTATTCGAATAATGACAAACAAGTCAGAATTAGCTATCAGTTTAAGTAACTCAATGTAGTATCTACAGTATTTTGATGCTTTGGTTTGAATTTCACGAGAAACAGATGTTTCAAAACTTCGGATAAATCTTACTGACATGCGACAGAAATATTTCGATAATAAATATAACAGAATTAATTTCACTTCAGTACTGGAAAAAAAGATTTTCATTTCATTCGAATAGTTAGTTTAATCTGATGTATAAAAATTCTGGTTACAGTGCTGCGCAATACTAGCATATCAGTACGAGGAGATACGATGTAAGGTGTTCTATAAAATTTCAATTTTAGAAATAGTAGTTATCTCAATAAAATGTGTAACTGTAACCACTCTTTCATCACCAAATCTAAGCTATACCTTTAACACCATCCATAGAATAAATTTACTTTGTATTAGTCTGCTGGAATACAACTGCAATCCCTAATGTAGTTAATTAAGGCAGTTAACAACAATGTAGATTGACATAATTTTCAGAGTTTCTTAGTCCGTAATGATAAGTATCATTATAGTAACATAAAATCCCAAGGTTAATTACATTTTTATTGTGCTTGATTGCGTAAGGCGAGGCCAGGCTACACGGCATTAGGTTTTTACCAACTGTATTTAAATGCACCCTACTGCCAAGCGCCCCAAACACTGATAATTCTGAGTGCAAAATCCATTGATCTATTCAGCGGGGATAAAAAATGTAGATATGATTTACAATTTTCAATTGTTGACGTTTAGACATATCATCGATCAATCTTTACTCGCATGCGGATATTTTGAGTGAATGGCTTCAACATAGTATTTAGATACAAATTATTTTCAAACTACATTTAGACTGCCTTTCATTGTCAACAGTTACTAGATTTGGTATTGATCATTTTGATGAAACTATAATATATACCCCCTCCTTCCAGGGTATGCAAAATAAACAATATACGCTTGTATGTGATCAAAACAAGTGACAATAACAAATCATTTTAGCGAAAAAATATAACAGAAAAAACCATTTCCAAAAAGTAAAAGACATCAAAGTAATAAAAGATAAACTTTTTTCAGAACTTGATCCAACAGCAAGCAAATATTGTTAGTTATTCACTTACTAAGAAAAAGATGGTCACTCGTTTGCACTTATATGCGCGTAAGTAAGTCAACTGTGCGTATGTATACACATATAACGCTTTAGTATATATAGGTGTGCACGTAGAGAATTATATAACATATGTATACGTATAACTGTACATACTGAATACAAATCTATGTGCTAAAAGAAGTGGATAGAAGTAAAAAAAAACTATTTGTTTTGTGGAAAAGTAATAGAATACTAGTAAACATTATATATATATATATATATATATATATATATATATATTACATTTTCTAGTAAATTTGTTAATAATAACGGTTAGTAATGATGTTAAGCACATTGATTAGTGTAATCAAAGTAGGCATCTATATGCATGTAGGCACATAAACACAAAATGTTTGATTGTACCTATCTTATACTTATTGATTATTAATGAAGTGAATGAATTGTCTGTTATTTATTTTATTTTCAGTGTATTTTTAATGTTACTTCATATTCTTCTCTTTTATTACCCTTATTACTATCACTTTTACTACTACCATAACTACTACTGTTTCCACGATTATCATATACATATATAACATCTGTCCTTTCTTATTGTATACTGTTATAAATATCACTATTATTATTAGTAGCATTAATAGTAGTAGTAGTACCAGTTTTATTTCTAATACTTATGTAGGTTTAATTTTCTCCTGTGATTTATGTATGATATACACATGTTTCGATGTGTTTCCAATATATTCATTGTTATAATCATAGTGTTGTTTCATATACGTTACTTTTATTATCCATTACTTGTGTGTTTTGTGTAAATAGAAAACATTGTTTTCATTATATCTGGCTTTTCTACTTCCTTTTCATGGCTTAATTCTCTTGTTTCATTTCAATTTACCTTAAAATTCTTGGAAACAATTTATGATTTTCATGAAGTAATAATCTCCAAATACTACTTACAGTGGTATGATGATTCATTCTATTAATAGTAGTATTGGTACTATCATTATTATTAGTGGTAGTAAAAGAATGAATGCGACGATAATAGCAATAATTGCCGAAATAAAATGCATATTTACACAACCTAAAATTAATGAATAATCATTTATAGTATCTTCAAAGAAAAAGTAACTATTATTCATAGTTTATTTTACTATATTTACCAGCCAATTTAGTGATATAGGAAAATAACGTAGTCTCATGTAGATATAACTTCATTAATAGGTACACTCAACTTTCAATCATTCGATAATATAGTCAAAACTTATTACTGCTAAATCAGCTTGGTCATTTTGGATAATATAACTAGCTTTTAAATGATGAAAGTGTATTTTACTACTGGATTACGTCAGCCTATACTTGATAAAAAACATTAAACATGGATATATAAGCTTTAACTTGAAAAGATGAATTGTCCCGATCATTCACACCTGACTAAATACCAAAGTAGTTTGTAATAATAATATTAGCTGTAATTGCAGTCAATCAGTTTTTATCAGGATTTTATAATAAACTAAATTAATAAGTTAGTCGAGTTGATTAATCTTTCTCGTCCTCATGATAAAACATTAAAGTTTCTGTGTCGTGATTATGTGATCTTAAACTGAATAACCGTCATCTGAGGTATTGAATCATCATGACAACACACTGCTGACATTCAGCAAACCATGGAATCAGACCGATGTCAGACAAGTATCCTGTTTTCAACATACCTAAATATTGGTGCAAACCGCCTACAGTAATGTCAGTCCCAATTCCTAGCTCTTCAGGTCGTAATAAGTCAACTGAAACAGTGGCCATACAACAGACCCCCTTAACACTGCTCTTCCAAAGAGCAGAAGGAAAAGGTAGAGACAGCTCGTTTGTGGTGCCCCTTATTAATCGTAATGATTTTTTAACAAGTTGACTCCCAAGGTGGTAAGGAATATCCCCCCTCCACCCAAATACAAACACTGAGTCCTAACTTTACAAGTAGGCTGAACTCCAAGTCCAATAAAAACATCAGTAAATTTAGCTTTTAAAAACTCCAGTGAACTCTGTGAGAACAGTGGGTACTGCTAATTGCTGATAGTTTGCTCCTAAACTTCAACACTTGTAGCTCCCTTCAGGTTATGTATTAGAAGTTTCAAAGGTTTATGACATCGCCCAAGTTCACTAGCTAACGCGACTCACGATACGCTCATTTTCTTAATCTTTGGAACAAGAAGATATGAAATATCTACACAAAAAAGACTGGATTCACTATTGCGAATTCCCAATAAGAAGCACAGACTGCACTGCCTACCCCCTTCCGCCACCCAGGTAACGTTTTTCCTGAAGCGAGACCGGAGTTTCACAATCCACTGAAGTTTGCTTAAGGTGAACTGTATTCTAGCATATTCTATCAGGGTATATGCTTATGATATAAAGATCCAGGCCATCAACAGTGCTTGATGGATCTTAGGGTCACAGAATCATTACACTCTAATGTATAGTGTTCAATGAGAGCAACATAAAGTTGGACGCCATGAAATACGGTTCCTGTTCAGTTTCATTCCAAGATTTTTCAATGAACACCCCAATATACTTTTGAGTACGCTAGAATCACGTTTTCTTTTTTTCTAATGCTCATCAATGTAGGTATATTAATTTTACTTGTTTCTGTGTTGTTAAACTAAACGTAAGGTTGTTAAAATGTTGAAAAATGCCTTAATTTTACCGGGTATATTATATTTAAATTTATCTCATAAGTCAGAATCTACCAACATCATAACCATGATTAAAGTTTATCGACAATAAAATACTGATTTCACGTTTAAAAATCTAGAGCAGTAGTTGTAAAAATGCATAGAAAGGCAATTAATTAATTTACTGGATAATTTATTAGAGCACTAATTAGTTAAACCATTCTATATTAACTATATAACTAATATAAATAACTATAAATAGAATTCACAAATTCTATTCAAATGATCAGAAAGTAAAATTTGTTTGTCAAAATAGTGTATGTACATCAATCCTATTTTACATCTTAAGTTTCTGGTACATAATAACACAGAAGATTATCATCTTTGGTAATAACGAGTAATCATTTTCAAGTATTTCTTGAATTTCAGTATACTGAAGATGAAACACATTTACATGATTGCAAACAATTTAGTGAATAACTACATAATGATTATTTATAACAAAAATCCAATTCATTATATTTGACAAATTTCGACTTCGAATTGCAAGTAGATTACTAGAAGCGCATTTCATTCTATTTTGGAAATGATTAGTTAGATATGTCTGAAAATTAATGTTGGTGTTGACAGTGAGACTCAAACTTGGAAAATTCTTATCAAATTCTATGTCTGTGAATCGGTGTTGTATCAATTAGTATTTACATATGGCAACAGAGATTGATCAATTTTATACCTTCATAAAGTCAACAGGGAAACATAAACACATTCTTTGTAAAAATGTACATTCATAATATGAACCTTACATTTTTAATAAGTAAATATGTTATAAACGACGTTATGATGACAAATGTAATAACGATTTTAAAAGACTAGTCTGTGAGATAGATCGGTCACATTTGAAAATATACGTTTTATCCAGTTATTTATATAGTAACTAAAATTTAAGTACGTAATACTGAATTAGAATGTAATCAGTTATTAGTCACTTTAACTAATCGCTATGTTATAAATTGAATTAGATCATTATTAAGCACCGAAAGTACTTAACATTTGTTGCTACTCAGTGATCAATTCAAATAATCTTCGCTGTCGTTTAGGAATCAGTCTTAAGTCCCTTCCATTGAATGTCATCAAACAGAAAACGATCACGTAATTGATTAACCTCACCTATGTACTTCAGATCTTTCATAATTTTGCTTAACTGAAACTCAGGTTACCATGTCGAACTCAGTTACTAAGTCTAAATTTATGATCTCGACTTTCAACCATGTATTTTGTGGAATATACAATCTAGTTGTTGGGAGCTAAGTACATTTGGGCACTAAATAATCGGCTCACACTATAGTGTGTCACTTTGAATGAAACTACCCACTATATTTATATTTTAATTACAATTATAAAATTATTAATCAAAAATTAACCACATTACGATACCATTTAAGAATGATTGCAAATTTATTCTTTTTTGTCACACAATAAATAGTTGCCGTTAAATAATCTCATCAGTTTGTAAACTTTTACGCTATATTTTGAAGAGGTCTTGCTTAGACAACAGTGTGAAATTACTACAATGAATTCACACATAAATTTATGTAATCACGTATATTGTGTGATTTCTAGGTGCACACTTTTGTGCTACCTCCATTTACTTAGTTGTTTGGTCAATAACATAGATGCAGATCTCTTTGGCGAAAAGAAAAAAAGTTATTTCTCTTAGTCACAGTATTTCGAAAAATGGGAACTGTTTCCTTTTTTTCGTTTTTAAACCGTATGCAAACATAAAAAGATAAACTCAGTTATAAATAATTGCATGCATGTATGCAATATATAATCGCGTCTATATAAGACAGTTGGAATTACGCATGTGTACTATGTACCTTTCCCTGTGTGTGGGTATGTGTTTATGTTCACAGGATGTGGATTTGCATATGTTTGTAGATTTAGTCCAAAGTACCTTGAAATCCCTTGTTTTGTGTTATGCATTTAAAGCTAAGCTTGCCTATTGCAAGTAAAAAAGTGTGCACAACAGTTATGATCACCTTATTTAGAATTAAGATAATACGCGGAAGAAAAATCCATTGTCTACACACAAGGTGACAGTTAGCTAGTTGGACTAAGTTATTATAGTGGAGGTGAGTGGAAGAGAGAGATAGTGAAAAAAAAAACAGCATCAATATATGATAGGAAGTTAGTATATTATATTACTACTGGTAAATTGTGGGCACGTTGATAAAATTATTGGATAGACACACAAACCGATAGGTAGGCAGACAATGCATAGATTGCTTATCTTGCCTGCCAGTAACATGGTTTATTCGATCAATCGCACAATTGATCGATCATAATCGATAGATACATAACGTAGACAAACACTTATATTACTGATTCATTTGTTATTGCAAATCTTTTCTTGTAAATAAAAGTGTTTTTGAGTTTCAACTAATCAGTTTTACAATTCTCATCATAAGAAACTAAGGATAACTTGAAAAAAATACAAGTGTAAGTATAGTTTCAAATGAATCAATTCTAAATAATCTCCCTCATATAGCTAATTTATTTAGACCAATTAACTCGAACTAACAAATTTAGTATTATTGTAAGAAAATAATGAAAGAAGATTAAATTAGTAACATAAACAGCTGATAAAATGTTGGCATTTTAATTTATAAATATACCATATGAATCATTAATGATTAAAATTTTTGTATCCATTCAGTTACAAAATTATTATTTCATCTACGAGTTCACTTTCAAAGCTATACCTTTATATATGTATATGTAGTATACTATATATATATATATATATATATATATATATATATATATATATATATATATATATATATATGAATACATGTTTCCCAAAAACCATACTTCTGAAAACAATATATGGTATAGAAGGCTGCTGTGGCGACATCTGTGAAGCATGTTCAGGTCACCAAAACCGTAGTCTCAGGGTGATGGCACTAGTAAAAATAAATATTACCTAACCTCATTATGACTGTCATCGTGCTGCCACTAGATATCAGTAATCCTACAAAGATAAAAATGAATTAACTCAGAGAATAGCTGATCGGTTCAGATGGGTCACGTTTGTTCTCAAGCATAGAGCAAAAACGCTCTGAATAACGCGTTGCATACCTGACCTTTTACCTTCAAATTAACTTTGTAACAGCTTTAAAGACGGCCTACTTTAACTTTAGCTGCTGTGGCTTTCACTAAATACAGGTTGATTTCATTATCAACTTTAAAACTTGTCTATTAGTTTAGAGACATCACTGCATATCTTTTTGGTTGAATTATAATTCTTTAAACTAATATTTTAGCCTTTTGTACAATATGGTTACTAGACACAATTTTATACAAAATAAAATAACAAGTAATTGTTAATAAATTGTATCAAAGTTTTATATCAGGCTTTCTTTATACTGTGATTAACCGGTAATCCGAACTGACATCATAGTCAGTAATATCTGCATTTATTCTCACTACCACTTTGTCTCGACAGAATACTACATAATAATTAAATAGTAGAGAGTTAGTTAAAATGAAAATTCAGTTAGATTTATATACTACCTGAAGATTATATTAATCATTGTTGTTATTACTAGATACTATTATGCATTTTTGAAAGGGATTTGAAACACCTCTCATAAAATGTGCGTTCAACATGCAGAATGCAAGTTATTTACACATTGATACCTCAAAAAAACAATGAATACTTACATAAATGAAGCAAAGTATTTATTAATTAATTTCAAATAAATATTTGCAGTTTTGCCAGCTATCTCAACAAAACTATTTTTATATTTGATATTACGACTACAAGAATACATTTGATAAAATTCTCCAATTTCCGAATTTTTAATTGATCAGTGGCCTCAAACAGAGAGACATTTTTGAAGTATTTTTAGAGATTAGGTTAAAATAACTCTTCTGTGTTAACTTTCAGTTCTGATGTACTGTTGTGGTGTCATCGTTTTCATAAAATATGTTTGTATTCAACATATTTTGTGTTATGTGTTGTTTATATTTGCTTTGGATAGTTTTTGTCCCATGTCAGTCTTGTATGCATAGAGTAGTATGTTTATGTCTCCAGTTCTCCATTACTTGTTCTTTTAATATCTATATTTTTTTTTATCTACTGAAGTGGTTCGGTCTAAAAGTATTAAACATCACATTATTATTGTTTTCGTGTATCCATCTAGATAACCCATAAAGTGATTTTGTTTTTAATACACAACTGTTGATGAAACTTGCAAGAAATATGTAGTAATCGACGTGCCCAACCATTCAATCCAATATTAGTTTAAGTATTAATAAAGACCAGTCTTCAGGGAAAAGCTTGCATTAACAAAGCAAGAAAAGTATCTTAAACATTCTTGCGTTGCTACTTTAGGCATTTAGGAGACTATTTTGTCGGCCACATCAAACAGTGCAATGTTAGTTTAGCATTCTAAGCTAATAAAATAGTTTCTAAATGCAAAATTAATCTCTGATAAGTTAGACAGGGAGAGTGATATTGTTAAAAGAACGTCTATGACTAAAGTGAGTACAAGAGGCGAGAGTGGGTATCCCTGATGAATACTTTTTGAGAATAGAAACTCCATTGGTAGTCTGATGAAAATTCTGAATAAATCAACAGTGTTCATGTAGAAAGCTTTAGTACGGTTTATATACACTTTCAGAACACCTTTTAACCACAGATACTGCCACAAGATCTTTCTGTCCAACAGAGTTCAATACAGTATTTCTAATAAATGACCGTTCAAGTCTGACAGTTTAAATTCTAAAAGATACGATATTTATCTGTATAAATGTATTTATAATTTCTGCAAATATAAGACTGTTTAACCATCTGTTTAATATGTACAAACATATGTACACAAATATATGATTGTGTTTCTGAAATAAAAAAAAACGTTATTCACTAATATCTTATTTTCCGTGGAAAAATACTAATCTTCCTCTGTTTTTCAAATCAATAAATGAATTCATTACATTTTTGAATCAAATTATTCAAATAACGGGACAAAACTCGTGTTTTACATATCAATCATTTTTTTGTACCTCATTGGTAAACTAAATGAAAGATGGAAGTAATTGGGTATTGTGGAGATTGATGACTGTCAATTTGATATCACGAATTGGTCTGAATTAGACAATAATTGATCGCCTGGAAGCATTAGACAGCTGTTTTGTCCTGTTATGGGACTCTTCGACAGTGCGTTTCCACCATCTCACTGGGGGATCAATCCCAGGGTCCTCTGGCTCAGTGGCGAACGCTCCCTGGCGAAGTCGTGGATGCGTACTGCTGATGTGTTTCATACTATGACGAAACAGATGTTCGGTGCTACCAGGTGCTTAATGATTGTCTAATTCAGACCAATTTGTGAGATTAAATTAAAAGATGAAAGGTTGAACAACTGCTTTATTCAGGACACATATTTTATTACATATGAACATTACTAGTCTAATCGCGTGCACTATTGATAAAATGTAAAGTTGATTTTTTGATGTTTTCCTAAGAAACTGTAAATTATAGTGTTAATTGGGTTTTGATTGGGATAGAAATTTTTTGGTTCAACTATAAGAGGAACTTTAGAAATAACATGTTACCGATTTTAGAAATGTAGATCATTATATCACTGTACACTCGTCTTATATAAATCTAAGACTTCTTCAGCAGAATTTTTGCTTGATCTTACTGCTAAATTAACACTCTCATGACAAACACAACCTAATGAAGGTAGTAGTTTGAAAATGAAAGTTAAGCATTTCAAACTACTGACTCATGTTATGACAAAATAATTAATTACTTTTAGCCCTAAGTTATTATATTACTCATAACTTGGTTGAGTAAGTGTAATGTCTGAAGACCTACTAGCCCATCAATGTCATTGTTTCTGCAAAAACCTGAAGATAATGAATTTCATGCACTGCACCATTCTAGAAAGTCCAGAACAGGGAAGAAGCAGTTTTTAAAGCTCAACAGGTTTTACACCAACGTAATTTCCTCATAAGTGGTTGGACTCACATTATACAATATCCGGTAGCAGTTAAATGAAAAGTGTTGAACTATTTAAACTAGTGCAAAATACAGAATTTAAAACTATTTAAAATTTAAAGACTTGAAAGACCACATTTCTTGTATTGGTTTTACTATATCAATAAAGTTTGATAATCACTAGCACCCAAACTTTAAAGATGACATCATAGTGAACCAGTATTGATGGATACTTCAGGAAGTTAATTCTCTCTATTGGAGTTCAATAATTTTAAAATGTGAACTTAGCTTTACTTACTAGATTCTTACTTGTCAATGGTGAGTCCTTCAGTTATGTAACCAGTGGTTATCTTAAATTTAGTTTTTTTATGACTTCTATAATTCACCTTTATGCAATATATGTATTCATATATTCACACTGTTTAATTCAGTCTCTAAGGTCTAACTCAGCTTTTCTTACAGTATACTCAAAAGTTGTTGTAGCAACTTATAATCAAATACATTTCTCTAAGTATTTTAACCCTGATTTATAGCGTTGGTTTTGATACTTTATAGGTTGGTTGTAAGCAGTTGATGGAAAACCGCTGAAAAGAGATGCATCCAATTTATCCTGTTAAACTATTTGTTCTCGCTCATTTAAATTGATGGGTACATTAAGGAACTCCCTTTAATTTACAACTAATGCTGGTTCAAATATCCCACTATATTAATCATGAATTATTCAAAGGAGTCGTAAGGTAAATATATATTCTGAGTTTTAATAAGCATCTATAAATAATTTTATGATAGTTGACAGCTCTGAATAAAACCGGTATACACAGTGAGCGTAATAATTTCTTAATGACTGAAAAATTCACCAACTTGAGCCTTAAACTAGGAGATATTATCTGAGATTTATGACTACATACCTAATTTTGCTTCATAATCATGAAAGTTCATTTATCCTATGAAGTATAAATTACTCCACTGTTTTAAATATGCATAGTCGATGAAAACTGAAAACCATATGAGGTATTTAAAAGAATTTGTTGCAACTATTGTCGGGAGTTTAATGTAAAATAAGTTTTAATGTCGCACCTTTTCAACTTGGATAATGTTTACAGAATTCTCAAATAATTTTTAAGTTGGCTGAACAATAGAATTGGAAATATTTAAGTATTTACGCTAGTCTGGTAATAATGATTTTTAAGCGTGGTTCAAAGTCAAAAATATTATTAAGAGCTTTTTTCAGAAATGATCGTGAAAAGAGTAAATACAGAATAAAAGTGTTTCTAACCTGTACAAGTTCAAACGTAATCAAGCATTCTTAGAAAAAAGAATAAAAATAACATAAAATAAGTAACTACTCATTTGGATGCTGACATTTAAGTCAACATGCCAACTTGTATTAAAAAAAGGTAGTAAACACTTTCCTTGAAGGTGATAAATGAACCGTCACTATTATAATTTTCACATTGTTATATATATATATATATCTGCCAAGTGTACACCAATCCAATATAAGTAAAGGACGGTCTTTCTGAATCTTCTTTGCAAGTCAAGAACTAACTCTGATGGGTTTAGAGTTGTTTTCTTATATAATAATGAACCCTTTTATTAAAGTGGAGTTTTAGTTAATGAAGTGTCTATTATCAATGAAAATATACACTTGAATTAGTCAGCTGATATCTCAGACTCAGGTTTTCGTAACTGCAAGCAAATAGCATGAAAGCTTATAAATCTTAGTTGTATTTTCAGTAGTAGTAGAGCAAAATACCTTTGCTCACAAGAAATGTGAATTAGTTATTTTATAATATTTCCAAATATAGGACATTATTCACCACAACTGATAACTTTATTAATTTTTTTTAAAACGGTGTCATATCGCTGCTCAAATATGATTTTATACTATTTAGAGTAACCAACCAAATATATATAAATTTCTGGGTAGCGAGTACTGAGAGTGTTGCTTCTGTCAGTCAAGATGATTACAAGAAACAAAGACATTAGTTTAAAAAACACTAAAAACCATTTAGTTCAAAAATATGGACATAAGCTAGACAGTAACGAACTTAGATTTTATCTGGTTACACCACAGCTATCAAGTATTAAGTATAATTTTATTAAACGAGTTACCCCTTCCCACTTTGCGCAATATTTATAAAACTAACATCTATGTTATTTTATTGTAGTATATAATTGTAATGGATATTAACATTATGCACATAACAGTAACAATAAATATCATTGAAATGTTATTATTGAAATTAGTGGGTAAATTAGTGCATCCATGTTTTTAGGAACAATCAACAAAAAGCTATGGATAGTAGTTTATTGTTTCTTTGGACTTATCAGCAAAGTATATGTAACTCCGATAAAAACGGTGTTACCTTTACCAAATTTTGTCACACGGTGTCACGGTAGGTCATCTGTCAGTCGAGCAATTCAAAGAGCTTACTTATTGGACTTCTACTAGATATTTTCATCTGTTTAGAACAATTACTTGATTGAAAGATGGTGGCGTTATACAAGTTAATACAAATATTACAAAATCTATGACAAAAGCTCGCCAGAAATAAAACTAAACAACGGAAACCATTTGGTTGGGTATGCTTTAAGTAACCATGAGTGAAACTTTTTAGTTCTGATAACCTTTGTAAACACGAATCGAGTCATTTTAAATGACAGAACAAGATTCAAATGCATTTTAATCTTCACATTCTAAAAGATCTGTGATGAGAATTTGAGTTAACATTCATTTTCCTAGACTGTAAGTCATCACTGCAATCAAGTGGATTTAAGCCCATAGTGCAAAGTAAATGTCCCTAGTCTTTAACTTTTTGCATACTTGCTGTAAACCGACGTTATCCCGAAAGCCATAGAAGACATCATAAATTGCCAGACAATTGTTTATTTGTAACATAAAGCTACCCAGCAGTACTAACCTACAAGCTTAGTCTTGATTAAAAGCAGAACCTTAAGTTCTCGGGAAAAGTATTAGAGCTATCACATGCCAGTTTGAATGTGTAACCCAAACATTGTCATGTTAGATTTGTTAACGAGCATTGTCATTACGTAATTGTTATCATATTATTTTATCACAACTGTTGTTTGAAGTAATGCATAAAATTTGTTTGTTAACAGATTTCGTTAATTGAATTACTATATACAGGACTATGGACATAAAGTATACATGCTAGATAAGATCAAGGGATGTGGGCTGAATAATAAATAAAATAAAAAAGTATGTTATGCTATAATAGTTACCTGCTCTCAAATATTTCTTCCATTTCCATAAAAATGGTATTAGTAAATAGATTGTGCAGTAATTAATTATTCGGTCATATGAAGCTTTCAAGGTTTTATAAAATGTTGACCCATTTGTTAAAGTCTGGTGTCGGGATTCTTCTAGCGTTTAGCCATTTATAACAGTTAAAAAATTGATTAGAATAACACACTGTTAATAAAATGATTTATTAGAAGAAATTTTTGACCCAGTATTGACTATTTTGAAATTGTTACTTTGTGCAAATAATTGTCTGTCTGATAACAGTTTGGTAAATGTCACAAATTAAATCTGTTGCTTTTATGTGGGAAAATAGGTCTCTTAGTTTAACCACGAAACTAGGTTAAATCATAATTTGCACAGAAAAAATATATTGTAAACTGCCAAACTTAACTTGATGTTAATACAAAATAAATTCCAATAAGGTGCAATGATTTAAGTCGCTTGTGAAAGCAAAGTTGTACTATGTAAGCATACTTCGATGATAGGAGTTGACCGTTACAAATATCTACGTGTTTATGAATCAAACTATGCACTATCAATGAAATTACATCTTTAAATTCAATGTTGAAACTTGAATATAGGAATATGAGGTTACTCAAATTACTTGACTTTACTTGTGGGTAATACTCAACTCATTCAAAAGTTTGTCTATTTTTTTCAGACTTTAGAAATGTAGCAGTTAAGAGTTGTTATCACCAAACAATGAATTGCACAACAAGAAACAAATCTTGATATCATTTTAATAGAATAAGCTTTCGTTTGTCATAGTACTCAGCATTTATGCGCAATACGTTTAAGGTAGCAGTTTAGTTTCTCAAAACTGTTGCTGCAGTCTACTTTATATTTCATAAATAGCCAATAACAGTACCAGGATAACTTTCGTTTTTCATTCTCGTGTTGACCAGTGGAAATTATAGTAGATATGTTGGTTTTATTATGGTCTAACGAAGTTGTCTTAAATACTACTCAGTAGAAATAAATATTAAACAGCAGTGACAAATAATAACTTAAAACCACCATGAATGTTTTATTTTTCTTTATAGTGTTAGTAAACCCTAGCATGCCAACTGCATTTCCTAGTATATCATATATGACTACTGCACAACTATTATTGACTCTAGAACAGTTCGGTAAAATATTTATATTGGGATAATTTAGGTTAGCCCCGACAATTAGCAGGATGCATTTACAGGTTGTAATTTCCTATTAGTTTCAGTTGCTTTGTAACACTTATAGATATATTTAAATCAATAAGTAAACAACGATAGTAAATTTTATTTATGAAAAGACAAAACAGTCTCGTTTAAAAATTTAATCTAATGTAAACTCATTATAACATATGTGTTTGCGGTATATTTTACACAATATTTCATTATAAATAGTATCCCTTTTACAGCATAAATTAATAATAGTAAATCAAAAATTAATTATTATGTAGGTGCTAATATTAGGTGCATTTATGACCAGAATATTATTTCACTTACTAAGCAACCAGTGATAAGACTTTTAAATAATTCAAATTATGTTTATGGATAGGATTTACAATTTTCATAATCAAAACCCTCAAAAAGCGCATCAGTGATGGTTTCTTTAGGATTCGATATTTAGAACTTCAGAATTGTTTTTTGTTTCTTTAAAACTAGAAATGATGTTTCGGCACCAGTTAGATTAATAATTTTCACATATTGAAAAAAGTAACAGAGTAAACTTTATTGTTTTTAATATTTACTAGTCTTTAAAATACTACATATATTGCTTGTTTAAGTTTAAAATACAGTATTACTATTATAAAACAAATATATAAGACTAACTGGGATATTTGTCATAAGCACTAGTGTCCAGTTTAAAGTTATGCCATATTAGCAACTAACTATTTTGTCAATTTAATTTGGCAAAACTTAGACTATATTCCCTAGTATGCACAGACACCAGTAAACATTTTGCTTATAGGATCATACTTTTATGTTACTTTTGAGTTTATAGTGTGGTTTTAGGAATGGATATAAGTGATTAATTAGGCCGATGATGGTACGACGACAATGAATTGAAATAAACCAGAATTAAAAATGGACAAAACTCAATTTGAATTGGCGTGTAAAGACAATAAGGGTGAAGATACCATATATTCTAGTCAATTCGAGGGTTCATACTAAAACTTATTACAATATAACAACCATTTTAAACAATTATTTCAGAAATGCTTTTACATATTTTACCTTCAAAACTAACATCTTATTTTTTATTAAGTTTTTAGGTCGCGATGATAAAAATCTATCTGAAAAGCTACTTAGTTTAATGAAATGTGGGGTGAATACCAGAGTATTTTGATTTACTAAACCCGTTAAATCAAATTACAACAGCTACAAGTGTTTCTAATAATGCTAATCAAAAGTAGATGTTGTGAATCCATTTAGGTTAAATTTAAATATATCTGTGTAACCTATAACTACTACATCATAGCTTCTTTGTTCAATATATGCTAATATTAAGAAACATTACTTCAGTGTTGATGTTATAACGGAACTACAATACACAAAATCATATGGAATTCACCAACCTGTTGTACGCAAACATTAAGGTTTGACGGCGGATTTGTACATAAAAATTGCTTGGCGTAACGTAAATGCACTTGTTCAAGTTCTTCTGGTGTCATACCCCAATTTTGGAACTTTTCCGGTATTCTAGGATCAAACCTTCACAAAAAATTATAATACAAGAAAAAATACCATGTGGTTTCTTGTGTCTGGTGGTTTAAAAAATACACTTGGTTACTTTCATTGATTGCCATATCATATCCAATAGGTAGCTCACTTATAGCGAACGTCATAGTGGGTCTATAAATCAGCGGGGGCTGTTGTGAATCTCTGCATCAATAAGTCATATTAGTGAAAATAAGTATATACCTTTGTGTCTGTAAAAACCTTGGACTACAAGAATCAGAAAAAGCGAAATCTGGACTATATTCCTGTTTGTACTTGGAAGTAACATCAAGACTTTTTTGGTGACTATGATTAGGAACATTTGTAGGAACGGAAGATCGGAGTGCTGCATCCAAACAAGCTGGAGATGAATTTGCCTTGCTGTGAAACACGACGAAATCTGTTGAATTTCTTTCATTGTAATGCACAGAACTCAGTTTTGGGAAACGAGAATTATCATTCACATCTCCAGGTGGAACGAAAAAAGATTTTGGTAAATTACGTTGATGTAAAGGAACTTGTTGCCTCTGAGAAACAGGATTGAAAAGTTCTTGGAGGCTGCTATTTGGATCTTCTAGAACAGTCACACGAACACTCGGAGGCTTTCTAGGATCATATCCCTCCATAGCGAAATTTATCACGATATCAAGACACAAGTGTTGATGAACTCAAATATTTGATGCGTAAATATAATACCAAACAAATGACTTAAACAACCAGTTGTGATGCTCAACTTTTTCAACAAAAATAGTTTAGAATTAATCGCCGGCTCGAAATTTGTACATTTATTTTTATAATATATACAACGATTCACCTTTGGAGTATTTTGTAAGAAGATAACTAGAGTTACGAGTGGAAGAAATATTAAAGTATTCGATTATCTTTTCACTGTCGTTTTGTTAATCCAATTTGCTGTTTATAGCTTCGACTAGTTGTTACTAAAAGCGTCACTTACTATTTTCATATGAGAATCGATACCTCTTATATAAGTATCATGAAAGACTACTGAAATAATACGTTTTTCACCTTAATGCCACCAATTGACAAATAATTCTTGATTTCATGAATCTGAGACCAAATTAATCCTATTATCAAATATGTTTGTTACGAGCTAGTAGAAACCAACTAATTTTTCTAGCCTAGCGTCCCTGTGTTTCAACAGCAGCTCCTGTTTATTATAGAAGTGAACGGTGAGGTTTGTTTTGTATATAAACTACATCCGTCCCAACCATTTTACTGTTCAAACATTTTTTCTTAATTGTATTGCTTTTGTGTGTTAACAATTATTTCTCTTTTCTACCCTTGGAATGTAGAAGTCACTGGGTGTATTAGCAGTGCCACAACAGACAGTGTTTCCAGACCACTAGGAGAATGGTTGTCGTTTGTGAAGAATACATATGACATAAAGGAAAGAGAGCCTTCTAGTTTCTCTGAGCGCGATTGGTCCTAGTGAAAAGCACATAACCTCTCACGCAAATTTTGAAGCGAGCGGTTTGTGGGTCTATACATCCTGTGTTTAGCTTTATCAAATCGAAGGTTGTGTGTAGTACTGTATCTGGGGCCTTCGTGAGGTTTAAAAACACAACTTGTATTAGCACTATTCATCAGTTCCACTTTAGGTGAACATTGGAGTTACATTATCTTCTGAGAATATGTACTCTGCTAAAAGTGCAGGACCCGAAAATTTCTCGTAATTAAATACTATGACGTAGTGGGGTTGTTCTTAACGACAATATACATGGCTGCTCTGCTTATCCTTACTAATATACCATGCTTAAATGACTTCAATGAGCCTCCTCCTTTCAGAAATTCGCAGCAATCAAAAAGCGCCCCCTTCCCGTTTGACGCTCAAAGTTTGTTAGTAAACGTACGATGTTATAACAATTGCACAGTAATCACGTTATTGTATGTTGGTGTATTTTTTTGATAGATTTTACAATTATGCTTATTATGCTGTATTCATTAGGATGCTGACAGTAGGCGAACAATCCTCAGTGGGTAAGAAGACTTAAGACATGGTGTAGTAGGACTATTTATTTTAGATAGTATTATTGCTTTTTAGTTCAGTTTACCATTTTTTCCACTTTTATCTTATCGTTTTACAATTTCTATGTTTCACCTTGATGTTCTGAGTGTTCGTGAATGTCTGGCCTAAACTGCTTTTAGAAGTGAGTGGCCATGCAAAATGTACATATCCTTGTGACTATTTTGTTAATGTTTATTATTTATTGGGGAGGAAGAGAACGGAACCTCACTCCATGGTCACTGACAGACCATTCTTTACCAGCATGCATCGTCGTAGTCACGACATTGTGGTGAAATACCATGTTCAGAATAGTGTTAAATCATGAGAGTAGTGTTACTGCCTCTATCTATATGAACCTGTAATAGCAACTATCCTTGTGTCAATATGAGCTACTACTTATTTCCCGACTATGTCGAGAATAATGAAATTACTACCAATAGCTTTATAATCAGCATATAAGGACAAAGTATGAACAGGAATCTGGCAAATTATTACATCTCTATCTGGCTTTAAGCGAAATGTATCATAAATACACAGATTACATGAGCTTATAATTAGTAATCCAACCCATGAAACTCAGTGAGTCATGGATTATGTTTAGTGCTTTTTCTTTCATTATTACAATGACATGGCCGAGAATGTATATCATGCATCATTTACCCCTTTGATAATCAGGGTTGGTGCGATGTATGTTATATCCATATATGCTAACGTCAGCATCTAATGCTAATGGTTAGCATCATGTTTCCATTACGACTGTGACTAGCGGTCAAGTGTGTATGACATGCACAAACATAAATCATGGGGAAATAAGTCCATAAATAAAAGTAAAATTTACAGTGATCAGGCTTACATAGCAACAGCATTTATTATTTCAGCAATAATGTGGTATGACAATCCCACGAACAACACGCCGATATAATGAGAATTGCAACATATTTCTTAGTTTATCACTGAATATATGTCAGTCTGCAGGCTTGTTCAATATGTTAAAATGAAGTCAGTGTACATTAACCACACAGACTATTCATACAGAATAAATTTAGTTGATTTCATAGATGTTAAATCTACGGAGATTATAAGATGTTGGTCTAGTAAACAAAGTCGGAGGTAATAGCATAACATCTGGGTAATTATTACTACCAAAAATAGGATATAGGTGCAATACTGTTTTTGATAAATAAAACGTATAATTGTAAAAGACAGTAGCAGAGATATATTATCACAGGCCTATTTAAATGGATTTAATCAAACATGATGCAGTTTGCTTCATTTTCAAGGTATCTAGCTATGATAGAAGGAAGAGTAAAAGACAATGTTGTTCGGGTTAGTTCGACACTCGCCTTATACATGACCACCTGCAGCTAGACAAAAACATGGAGCACACAAAAACAGAATAAGCATGGAGAAATTGACTCAGTGATTGGGTACAGGTAGTGCACACAAGGACGTTGCAAAAAGGATCTATCATCTAAACTTGTAGTAAGATTAAAAAGAAAATATAATGGCATAAAACTAAGTTTGGTGTGTGGATCGAGTGATGTTTACACATTCGAGGTTCTTGTTAGTTTGTTAGTAAAGTGGGAAACAGGAGCTGGAGTGTATACTTTAATTGTAACATCGGAAGAGAAGAAATTACTAATATATCAAACATATGAAGAAAATGAATCTGTTTTACGAAACGTTTCTGACAAGCTACTTCAGATTTTTGAAAATTTGTCTGTTAAAAAGTTTGTATGAAGAGTGGGTTTAGAATGAAAATTTTTCATTTCTGAAGAAGGATAGTGAAGGTTATAACGAGGAGTTTATGCAAGTTTAATTGCACTCAAAAGTGTCGCTAAACAGGTCAACGATAATATAATGATTATTTACAAGGCTTGAAATTTTCAGCATCATACGTTTTTGGATAATAGCCATATTCTTAACTACTTGGGCATTGTTATATTTGGTTGATAAAATTATTAAGTGTTTGAAACGCTCCAACTGATCAGGTACCTAGTGGGAGTCAAATTTGAAAGGGATCAGACACAGTTAATTCTGATGTTTCTTGTTAAGGGAGAGCTGCTGACAAAGACTATCTGCATGAATTTTCCAAGGGACCTAAGTAATGTTATACCCGGGATAATGTAAATAATCATGTTTTGACAACAGACCATATTTATTTGCATTTGAAGCAATAAGGTCAATTACAGTTTTCAACTAAATTACGTCTTCCAGTGCAGGTAAATGCTCTCCGTGGCCACTAGCAACCTTAAAGATGATACAACTTTGATTCTCTGTTAGACGTCTTACAGTGTAGCTGAAGATGCTGTCATTTCGGAACGTATTCCTGCTAGCTACTAACTTATTTGATATACTTTATTTTTCCGATGCTATTATGCTGTGACATAGATGAGTATTCTTCGTCAGCTGTTTTTTGGCAATTGCATTACAAGTGTGAAAAAAGACATAACTGGGTCTGTCACACATTAAGTCACTGAAGTAGGCGATTTCAGTCTTGGAGTAATTAATAAGTGAGCTTAGTGGGCTTAGACATTCTCGTTTTTAAGAGAGATGGTCCATGTGTGGAAACCGTAGTCAGCATGTGTTAGCGAGGGTAGTTGCTAAAACAGACCCAGTCTGACAGTTACCATTTTTAACGTAACACGCAAAAGGTTAGTATAACAGTCAAACGCCTTGTGTAGATATATGTACTTGTATTACTAGTGCTTATCCGATTTGAAACATTCTTTGTCAGCCGTTGTATGTTCATTCAGTCACGCTACAGTCTGAGTGCACAGTTTGAAATTTTCCATTCAGTAACTGTGTTACTGTGTTTACATGTGTATAAACCTATCCATTATTGATCATCATTCACATGTCTGGATGTCTCACTACATAAAGAAACAAATTAATCCTGATTCTTTATTTATTGCAATCTTATTCGTTTGTACAACAGCTCAGTCCCCACTATGGTCTGATATGTTTCTGCTGGTGTCGCCTGCGAAATTGGCTTGCCTCTGATATCAAGAAATAAATAATTAATGGGGTTAATGTGGAGATAGTTAACTTGTCAATGTTGATAACAAGAATTGATCCGAATTAGAAAACCATTGATCACCTAGAAGCACTGGACAGCTGTTTCGTCCTAGTAATGAAACTCTTCAGCAGTGCGGAGCCAGAGGGTCCTAGATTTGACCCCTTACTGGGTCGTGGATGCTAAAGAGTCCTATGCTAGGACGAAACAGTTGTCTAGTACTTCTAGGTGATCAATGGTTGTCTGATTCAGGTCAATTCGTGATGTTGTAGTGACTTCAGTTAACTAGCTAAGAGTTGACTCCATAACTTATGTATACACGAAAATAAGAAAGCTTAAGTATTCATTTATTTCCTTATTTGTTTAAATATTTTTAACAGAACCCACACACTTGTAAGATTGGAATCTACTCATTTATTAGTTGACTTTACAAGATGCAACTTCACTATGACTTGCATACCTACCAATCATCGAGTGAGTAATCTGTAAAACGCAGATTATATCCTTAACCTAATAAGTCTAAGCACTCTTATCTTCTCAGTAAGTCATTTGTTTTCTAAGTATTTACTATAATTTTTCATCCTAACGGTTACTATCAGTACCCACTGTTACAAACTCAGTCATAAAAGGCTATTGTCACATGTTCAAGGTAGCCTATTCGGTCTGACTCCTGTCAAGTTCAAATACTTATATGTATATTTTTCAATTAAATTGATATACATTCTTTTTTAATGCATTTGCATGCACAGATATCTACACCATATTTATTTTCTTCCAGGTTCCAAACCAGTTTGGAAACCGAACACTTCGTAGAAACGAAGACTTATCAATTATAATTGTACATTTAATTTTTGTACTTTTACTTTTTATACACACAGTGGAGCGATTCTTTAGGTGTGATGGAGTTTCAATAATATTTTTTGAAGTAGATTCTTCTTTCATTCTGACTTGAGGGCGACTCAAGTGGCAGGTGAGTAAACACCTGATAGCCGGACAGAGCATGGGAAAATCGTACCTCACCATTATGGTATTGGGTAGCCCGCTCGCGGTATTTTCTCAAACTTTCTTGTTTTATTTTTTTACTCCGTTATTTTCCTAATCCCTGGTCACCAATAGGAGCTTAAGTTTAAGTATCTAATTAGCATTTGTTGGAGAATGTAAAGGCTGCAGATTCGATAACCAGTACTAAAAGTAAATATAATCCACGTTCTATCGTCGAGTACTAACAGACTGTCTACCGTTGATGTATTGTCAAGTGCTGGACATGTTAGTAATTATCTATTGAGCTACAGTGGCAGAACTACGATAGTTTTATTATTTAAGTTGATCTAACCGACATTCCTACGGAAGTCAATTCTAGGAGGAAGCTAATGTAGCGGCTTAAGTTAACTAGCTAAGAGTTGACTCCATAGCTTATGTATAAACGAAAATAAGAAAGCTTAAGTATTCATTTATTTTCTTATTCTTTATAGGGATTATATTTTCTTTTATCTTATATTGTATGTTGAGTGACACTGTGTGTTTGAATGATTAGCATCCCGCCCCAACTGTCTCCTGCCCACGATACAAAATAAAGACCTATTACCAAAGATTTTTTTTCTGTTGAATTAAACGGAACGTACCTAAACGCCAAAATGTCAGCATTTACAAATAAATTATTATCAATAATGAGTCGACCGTAAAGTACATACAAAAGATTGTTTACCACTTAATGTCACAGGAATTGTTGAACAATTCAGTTAATACTTATATACTACTTTACTACGTCATCTGTTCATCAATATATTCAGCATACAAGTTTTCTTCAGTGACAATAATCCAACATTTTTAAGGCAGTAAATCCGAGCGAGAATAATGACATTTTGGCTTAAAACAATTTTACGGATTTCAATACTTAAATAAAAATCAATCGTTTAGAAAGGTCATTGCCGACAACAATAATTCTATGCAACTCTGTATGGTATTCTAAAATGTCTATAAACGTTTTACCCAGTGTATTTTCGTCAAAAGTAATCGAACTTCAGCTGTGTTCTACATATAGAATCGTAATTTACACAAACAGTATTAGTATCGTATGTAGACTTCATCAAGCACCTGAAAATGCCCTGATCATCATTATTGTATTAAACTAAGTTCAACGGATGTGTCGTGGTTTTTAAGTACGTACGGGAGGTAGCTAGGTTTAGAAAAATGTTTTCTTCGCAAAAGCTATCAATTTTTAAGTCTTCCCAGACAGCCTAAGCTCTGGAAATAACGCTTGTTTAATTTATCTTTCATATCATGAAAAAATTATTGGTAAGTGATAACATTCATAGCGTGATGCAATGTCAATGAAAATGCCATGAGCATTTACCATACGCACTCGAGTGAATTTATGGCAAAATATGCACCATAACTATTAACTGAAAACTCCAGATAGTTATTAGTCTTCTAAGTTTGCCTGAAAATCAGCTAAGTCAAACCTAAAACTGATCAGTCAAAGTAGCACATATCTTGGTAGATTCATATGCAAACCCATGTGTTGATAAATATTGCTGCTAGGAAACTAAAGTAAGCACATTAGCTGAACTCTAAGGCCGTAACTACCTAATGTGTCGATTGTATGTGCGAACAGTGTTGACCTTATTGCACTGGGACAATTCAGTCAATGTTTAGTGGCCAGCGCGTATCGTGTACCCTCTATTGTGTATTCACACTATGTAAATACTATTTTCTATGTGTGAATATCTCTTCATTTTATTGTACTAGTAAACTTTTTTTATTCACTATTTGGAGTTGCCCTGTCGCCTTTCGTCTCTGAAAGAGCTTCTGTGGCGCTAATTTTGCTTTTATTGAAATCGCTATTGAACTTCTGTAGATAAAGAGATTCCTATGTGCATTTTACCAGCATATATGGCTTATCAAAAACAGTTCTGTTTCTTTTTTAATGGACTTCAGTATTCTGTTTTAAATCATACTGTTTTTTAGTTGTCCTTGTCTGCAATTGAATAACTATCTTATTACAGTTATTTACTAACAAAAATGGATTCCTTTGTTCAATACAAGCATGGAACAACTGTTTTTGTATATTTTTGCCTGACTGTTATTTTATTGTAAATGCATTAGTAGGTTTGAGTCCCTACGTCTGTATAACGTTGAGATACTCTTTTAAGTTTACACACCGTATTTGTGATTAATTTCCCAAATACATCACCTTTGTTGTACTAATAAACTGTGATAGTGACAGTCTAGTTGCGGACTGGTGCGTTTCTGCATGCCCCTTATCGCAACACAGGAAGAAGCATAGGCTATTATTAGACTTGATCGCTAAATATCATACTAACCATATAAATATTCAGAACAAATTGATTACATGTTGACTTTGAATGCAAATTGGTTTATTAATGTAAAATACAAACATCATCATCATGATGAAATTAAGTGAACAAAGAATTCATTAAAAGCTTAATCAGGCGATATGAGCCTAAAAAATCTTTAACCACATCCAACTGAAACTAAACGTAAGCTTTCATGAATTGGTTTACCATTAAGGTTTTCAAGTAGCGTGACGACAGTGGCGTAGCCAAACACACTTAATTACAATGACACGTGTAAATTGATGGCTTGAAAAAATATTAATGTATTGCACTTTAGTATACAAGGCTTACACATCATACAAACGAAAATGTAAAAGTGCATAGGAATATCTAGGATATAAATAAGTTTTGCTTGTTGACTTTTTAGAGTATCTCTAACAATTAAACTCATTAACATCATGAACACAGAAGACAGCAGTAAAATAGGGAGGAAGATATATTTAAACGTAGGCAGAACGTAAACGGACTTGAGATGTTTATGGTATTAGTGTAGATACGGAGTCGTTTCGCAGTCGTTTGGTAGTTCTGGGTGACCGATAGCCTTCATCTGGTAGTGTCCATAGAAGTGGACAGTATCAGTGATAAATGCCATAATAACTATTTATCTTGGAAGTTATTTACTGCTACAGTAGGGCAGTTTTCGTGGGAACGTTGAACATAATCTGAGCTATAAAGTAATTGTTTGTTGTGGGCTTTCTATAATTTCATGAATTTAGTAGACGGATTAAGACGTTTCACCAATTTTGAACCTGGAACGTCCCAAGCTATACAAAGTTTCAGCACACTCTAGTGACGGCTATAAGTGAACCCCCCACCACCTAGTTTCCAATTTTTAGAAAGGTTTAGTCTCATCACGGAGTTGTTATGAAGTGAAGTAAAAGCACTTAATCATATTGCCATAGTCTGGTGGGCATGAGACGTCGGAAGATATTGTCGAACATAAAATGGTCACTAGCTTCCGACCTTATTTATAATATATTTTTCGACAAGCTATTCAGAATTCGATATAATGTAACAGTTCATTCAATTAGTGTCGGCCGTTTAAGTCCTCTCCTTTAGATATGCAGTGTCATTGTAAGAGGTTATTCAACACTATTTATGTATTAAATTTTTATTAGCACGCTTTCAATATACGTTTATCAAAAACCTGATACATGAATGGTGTTAGTAACCACTTACAATAATTTTACTGATCTAGAAAAAATTTGGTGGTCACTGTCACTCACCGTAGAAAAAGATAAGTTGAGTTTGTGTCCGAGTTATAATTTTAAACACCTGATTGGTGAGTAATTTTTAATTTGAAAGCATTAGCTGGGAGTATAAATACCATCAACGTAGTGCAGTTTGTCAGAAAATTGGAATATTCATTGTCGGGCGCACTATTCGATGGAGTTGTAGACTCCGGTCGGTATGTTATATTCCTTGCAATGTCATATCTAGCTTGTCAAAAATGACATCAAGATATCAACCGTTTTGTAATATATTTGCTTGTGGTTTTTGTTTGCTTTGCTCTTAAAGAATAAATGGAATCACTACTGGCTACAAAGTCTACCTTTCTACGTTTCTCGAACTATTAAAGCTTATTTTTGTGAGATGTAAGGGCATAGTCTTTTATTATATGCCTCTGATGTGGGCAAGTATTCCGCCGTAAAGTGAATGCGATATCTTTGGCACGAATGTACGACGGGATCTAATGCTTTCAACTTTTCTTACTTTTTAACTCCTCACATTGCCTGTACGGCTTTCGAAATCCCAATTTTTGTGTCACTACGCAAATACAGTTGTGTTCTTTCTACTTGGACCGCATTTGTTGAGAGTTTTAAATGCACCGGATACTGATATCTGATAATCATCTCATAGTTCGAAACACAGAAAGCTCTACATGAGACCTCTTCATATATATCATAACACTATGAGGAAAGATATGAACCTTACGAGCGTAATCCGAAAAACAAGCGAAGTATCGTGGTAACAAATAATCTGCTGCTGGACTGTTAGAGCTGGGTGTCCTTTAAGTCATCACTTTTTGGTGAAATATGAAGTTAATTCACAATGTTTAAAGGTGTATAAATATGAGTATTTAAAAGCTAGGTCTCTAGTATCCGTTCCTTTTGTTCTTGAAACTACTCAACAAACATAGCTCTTCTAAATATATTGACGATTAGTGAGCTTGCATTTCGTGTTTCTGCTCAGAGAAGCCTAAGCTATGAAGATAACTCACTTCCCTGAGTTTTCGTGGCAGAGATAGGAATTACTCTC